>CM051257.1:66942151-66997151 GCA_027921565.1 Artemia sinica | reverse complement strand
ATAACCCAAATCATAGGTTTCTGAAAGGACACACCTATGAAAGGCTAAGAAATCTAGCTCAGAAAAGTCAAAAATAGCAAACTAGTCATCCCAAACTATAGGTTTCAGACAACAAACACCTATGAAAGGCTAAGAAATCCAGCTCAGAAAAGTCAAAAGTAGCAATCCATCCATCCCAAATCATAGGTTTCAGACAACACACACCAACGAAAGACTAAGAAATCTAGCTTAGAAAAGCCCGAAATAGTAATTTACATATCCCAAATCATAGGTTTCAGACAACACTCACCTATGAACGGCTAAGAAACCTAGCTCAGAAAAGTCAAAAATAGCAAACTAGTCATCCCAAACTATAGGTTTCAGACAACAAACACCTATGAAAGGCTAAGAAATTCAGCTCAGAAAAGTCAAAAGTAGCAATCCACCCATCCCAAATCATAGGTTTCAGACAACACACACCTATGAAAGACTAAGAAATCCCACTCAGAAAAGCCCGAAATAGTAATTTACATATCCCAAATCATAGGTTTCAGACATCATTCACCTATGAAAGACTAAGAAACCTTAGCTCAGAAAAGCCTGAAATAGCGAAACTACTCATCCCAAAGTAGAAGTTTCAGACAACAAACGCCTATGACGGACTAAGAATCATAGCTCTGAAAAGTTCAAATATCAAACTACACATCCCAAATCATAAGTTTCAGACAACACACACCTATGAACGGCTAAGAAAACTAGCTCAGAAAAGACAAAAATAGCAAACCACTCATCTCAATCATAGGTTTCAGTCAACACACACCTATGAAAGGCTAATAAATCCAGCCCAGAAAAGTCAAAAATAGCAAACTACATATCCCAAATCATAGGTTTCAGTCAACACACACCAACGAAAGACTAAGAAACCTAGCTCAGAAAAGTCAAAAATAGCAAACTACTCATCCCAAACTATTGGTTTCAGACAACATCCACCTACGAAATACTAGAAAACCTTAGCTCAGAAAAGCCTGAAATAGCAAACTACACATCCCAAATCATAATTTTCTGACAACACATACCTATGAAAGGCTAAGAAACCTAGCTCAGAAAAGTCGAAAATAGCAAACTACACATTCCCAATCATATGTTTCAGACATCACACACCTATGAAAGACTAAGAAATCCAACTCAGAAAAGCCCGAAATAGTAATTTACATATGCCAAATCATAAGTTTCAGACAACATTCACCTACGAAATACTAAGAAACCTTAGCTCAGAAAAGTCTGAAATAGCCAACTACTCATCCCAAACTCGAAGTTTCAGAGAACAAACACCTATGAGTGACTAAGAATCCTAGCTCTGAAAAGTCCAAAAAGCAAACTATACCTCCCAAATCATAATTTTCTGAAAGGCCACACCTATGAAAGGCTAAGAAATCTAGCTCAGAAAAGTCAAAAATAGCAAATTAACCATCCCAAATCATAGGTTTCAGTCAACACACGCCTACGAATGGCTAAGAAATCCTGCTCAGAAAAGTCAAAAAATAGCAACCCACACACCCCAAATCATAGGTTTCAGACACCACACACCTACGAAAGACTAAGAAATCCGGTTATGAAAAGTCAGAAATAGCAAATTACATATCCCAAATCATAGGTTTCAGACAACACTCACATATGAACGGCTAAGAAACCTAGCTCAGAAAAGTCAAAAATAGCAAACTAGTCATCCCAAACTATAGGTTTCAGACAACAAACACCTATGAAAGGCTAAGAAATCCAGCTCAGAAAAGTCAAAAGTAGCAATCCATCCATCCCAAATCATAGGTTTCAGACAACACACACCTATGAAAGACTAAGAAATCCAGCTCAGAAAAGTCAAAAATAGCAAACTACATATCCCAAATCATAGGTTTCAGTCAACACACACCAACGAAAGACTAGGAAACCTAGCTCAGAAAAGTCAAAAATAGCAAACTACTCATCCCAAACTATTGGTTTCAGACAACATTCACCTACGAAATACTAGAAAACCTTAGCTCAGAAAAGCCTGAAATAGCAAACTACACATCCCAAATCATAATGTTCTGACAACACATACCTATGAAAGGCTAAGAAATCCAGCTCAGAAAAGACGAAAATAGCAAACTACACATCCCAAATCATAGGTTTCAGACACCACACACCTATGAAAGACTAAGAAATCCAACTCAGAAAAGCCCGAAATAGTAATTTACATATCCCAAATCATAAGTTTCAGACAGCATTCACCTACGAAATACTAAGAAACCTTAGCTCAGAAAAGTCTGAAATAGCCAACTACTCATCCCAAACTCGAAGTTTCAGACAACAAACACCTATGAGTGACTAAGAATCCTAGCTCTGAAAAGTCCAAAAAGCAAACTACACCTCCCAAATCATAATTTTCTGAAAGGACACACATATGATAGGCTAAGAAATCTAGCTCAGAAAAGTCAAAAATAGCAAATTAACCATCCCAAATCATAGGTTTCAGTCAACACACACCTATGAATGGCTAAGAAATCCAGCTCAGAAAAGTCAAAAAATAGCAACCCACACATCCCAAATCATAGGTTTCAGACACCACACACCTACGAAAGACTAAGAAATCCGGTTATGAAAAGTCGGAAATAGCAAATTACATATCCCAAATCATAGGTTTCAGACAACACTCACCTATGAACGGCTAAGAAACCTAGCTCAGAAAAGTCAAAAATAGCAAACTAGTCATCTCAAACTATAGGTTTCAGACAACAAAAACCTATGATAGGCTAAGAAATCCAGCTCAGAAAAGTCAAAAGTAGCAATCCACCCATCCCAAATCATAGGTTTCAGACAACACACACCTATGAAAGACTAAGAAATCCAGCTCAGAAAAGTCAAAAATAGCAAACTACATATCCCAAATCATCAGTTTCAGTCAACACACACCAACGAAAGACTAAGAAACCTAGCTCAGAAAAGTCAAAAATAGCAAACTACTCATCCCAAACTATTGGTTTCAGACAACATTCACCTACGAAATACTAGAAAACCTTAGCTCAGAAAAGCCTGAAATAGCAAACTATACATCCCAAATCATAATTTTCTGACAACACATACCTATGAAAGGCTAAGAAATCCAGCTCAGAAAAGTCGAAAATAGCAAACTACACATCCCAAATCATAGGTTTCAGACACCACACACCTATGAAAGACTAAGAAATCCAACTCAGAAAAGTCAAAAATAGCAACCCACACATCCCAAATCATAGGTTTCAGACACCACACACCTACGAAAGACTAAGAAATCCGGTTATGAAAAGTCGGAAATAGCAAATTACATATCCCAAATCATAGGTTTCAGACAACACTCACCTATGAACGGCTAAGAAACCTAGCTCAGAAAAGTCAAAAATAGCAAACTAGTCATCCCAAACTATAGGTTTCAGACAACAAAAACCTATGATAGGCTAAGAAATCCAGCTCAGAAAAGTCAAAAGTAGCAATCCACCCATCCCAAATCATAGGTACCTAACCTAACCTCCCTGCAGCGCATCCCCTGTGGCGCTTTCCTGACCCGCGGCGCATCCCTGCGGCACATCCTGCGGCGCTTTCCTGGCCCACGGCGCATCCCGGCGGCGCTTCTCTGGCCCGGGGGATCTTTGGGGACCGGGGGAGGGCCTTTGGGGCACAGGGAGGGCCTTTGGGGGTCTGGGGGGCACTTGAGGACCGATTGGTCCTTTGGGAGCCCGGTGGACCTTTGGGGGCCGGGGGAGGGTCTTTGGGGCACAGGGAGGGCCTTTGGGGGTCCGGGGGGGCAGTTGGGGGCCTGGGGGACATTTGGGGACCGGTGGAGGGCCTTTGGGACCCCGTTGGTCCTTTGGGAGCTCGATGGGCCTTTGGGGGGCCCGGGGTGGGCCTTTGAGGGTCTGGGGGGCCGGTGGGAGCCCTGGGAACCTTTGGGGACCGGGGGGTTCCTTCTGGATTGGGGTATGGGGATTGGAACCCTTTGGATCGGGGTAGGGCGATCGGGGCCCTTTGGGGTTGGGTAGAGGACCTCACGACACTGTTCAAATAGAACTTGTTTACTATAACGACCACACTCAAAACCTCTTCTAAAACCCTTTCTAAAATCATCTTTTAAAACGTCTCTAACGGTTTCGCCGAAATAATTCCATAACCTGTCTAAAACCGTTTCGCCCAAATAATCCCCTAAAAGTAATTTCTGTGTGTTCCTTTTGTTTGGCATCTCTGCGCTAATGACATTTCAAATTTCTAGGAAACCCTTTCCTACGTTAATCTCTTCATCTCATAAATGTTCCTAGCTAAACTATTATGGTTTCGTTAGAATATCAATTTACCTCTCCGACTTAAAGCTCCGTGAAGCCGTATTTAAAAATAGAATTTCTATCTCTTTAGACTCCCGCATAATTCCAAGATAACAAGTGATGTCATTTATGATTCCTGACACTAAAGATCAATGAAGCCCTATTTAAAAATAGAATATTAATTTTTCTCTCTGACCTAAAGAACGTTTATCCCTCAGACCTAAGATTAAAGAAGCCTTAATGTTTCTTAATTCCCCCTTCGTGAAGCCCTATTTAAAATAGAATATTAATTTTTCTCTCTGACCTAATGAACGTTTATCCCACAGACCTAAGATTTAAGAAGCCTTAATGTTTCTTAATTCCCCCTTCGTGAAGCCCTATTTAAAAATAGAATATTAATTTTTCTCTCTGACCTAATGAACGTTTATCCACAGACCTAAGATTAAAGAAGCCTTAATGTTTATTAATTCCCCACGCTCGTGAATCAATAATTTCCCCCATCGATTATGTAAATCACCCCTCATGTCATTCGCATGTGGCCAAACAACAACAGATCGATTGACCTTGACACACACCCCATTAGACTCGATCGATAATCCTTGAATAAATTATGTCCCGTCAGCATTAAACTAAATTGTAGATGGCAGCAGGGTGTTCTCGTCGGGCTGGTACCCCATCTCTACTCTTGTGATCTCAAGTTTAAGAGGGCATTTACTTTTCCTCGTAAAACTTCTTTTCCGGAAATTTTTTTTTATTCATTTTCTGAAAATATCGAAAACTCATCGCAGAAGTCAGTTGTGTCCATCCAAATCTCATCTTGGGTCAAATAAAAAGAAAACCTTTAAAAAAAAACTTACTTACTTAATAAGTTCTCGTTTGTTCTATGACGGCAATTTCCCCGTTATCATACTTCTTCGTCATGTTTGTATTTCTCAATGCAATTAAGCCTGTCAGGCCAAATGAAACAATATCTCACCTTTTTAATCTTGTCCCATCAAAGAGATATCTGGCTATCAGAATATTTGGTTGATACTAAAATAAGGGTACTTGTCTAGAATCCGATAAGCATGCGAGAAGTGAAGTTTGTTAATGCTAATGAAAGAAAACAAAATAGGATGAAAATATAATGGTTTATGAACAAATTGGGCTATATATTTGCAGATTAGGGGGGGGGTTAAGCTTAGCATATATTAGTAGTAATCTATCTAGTACTTTGAACCCTACATTCAACCCTACAAGAATATGCTCAAAAGTGTAATAGATATGAACCCTACAAAAAAACCTACGCCTGAGGCAGTGTAGTTTGACGATTACATTGCAAAAAGCTGGCAACCTATAAAGTGATTAAACACGTTTTGAGAGTATGATTGTTTGTTTTTTTTAGCTCTATGGTGTGGATGACTTGAAAATAAAATTTTTAACGAGAAATGTCTGGCAAGTGCATGGATGCCACAATCAGAATTGTTTGATTGACATTTGCATAAACGGATAAGGGATTCGCGAATTGGACTGTACGATCGATCTTATTTGAATAATAGGGAAAAAAACAGAGCTAGATAACATTCGCGAATTGGATCGTATGTAGGTGGAGAAAAAAAGGGGGTTGTCTTATGACTTGACCTAGCTTTACTTCTTCGATGTGTACTGTATAATACACAAGTGGTGTTTGAACAGTGTTTTCAATTTAAAATAGAGTTTAACGTTATACTATACTAAAAAGTTGATACTAAGAGAGATGTAGATGGCAAGAAAAGAATTTTAATAACGGATAGCTTTACTTCTCGATGTGTACTGTATAATACACAAGTGGTGTTTGAACAGTGTTGTCAATTTAAAATAGAGTTTAACGTTATACTATACTAAAAAGTTGATACTAAGAGAGATGTAGATGGCAAGAAGAGAATTTTAATAACGGATAGCTTTACTTCTTCGATGTGTTCTGTATAATACACAAGTGGTGGGGTGATGGGAGCGGGGTGTCTTAGAGTACTTATAGTGCTATACTGTGGGTCGATTTATTAGCGAAAAACCGTGTGATGACTTGAAATAAAATTTTAACGAGAAATGGCTGAAAAGTGTTTTGGGGGAGATGGGTTGATTGCCAGAAGGATGTCTTAGCGTACTTAGAGTGTGATAGTGGGGGGCGAGTCGCTAGCGAAAAACCCCTGTGAATGACTTGAAAATAAAATTTTTAACGACAAATGGCTGAAAAGTGTTTTGGGGGAGATGGGTTGATTGGCAGAAGGATGTCTTAGCGTAGTTATAGCGTGATAGTGGGGGTCGAGTTGCTAGCGAAAAACCCGTGTGGATGACTTGAAATAAATTTTTAATGAGAAATGGCTGAAAAGTGTTTTTGGGGAGATGGGTTGATTGCCAGAAGGATGTCTTAGCGTACTTATAGTGTGATAGTGGGGGGCGAGTCGCTAGCGAAAAACCCGTGTGGATGACTTGAAATAAAAATTTTAACAAGAAATCTCTGAAAAATATTTTTGGGAGAGATGGGTTGATGGCAGAAGGATAGGCGTGTGTTGTCTGAAACCTATGATTTGAGACGGGCGGTTTGCTATTTCGGGCTTTTCTGAGCTAGATTTCTTAATCTTTCGTTGGTGCGTGTTGTCTGAAACCTATGATTTGGGATGGGCGGTTTGCTATTTTTGACTTTTCTGAGCTGGATTTCTTAGCCTTTCATAGGTGTGTGTTGTCAGAAAATTATGATTTGGGATGTTTAGTTTGCTATTTGGACTTTTCAGAGCTAGGATTCTTAGTATCTCATAGGTGTTTGTTGTCTGAAACCTATAGTTTGGGATGAGTAGTTTGCTATTTCAGGCTTTTATGAGCTAGGTTTCCTAGTATTTCGTAGGTGTGTGTTGTCTGAAACTTATGATTTGGGATATGTAAATTACTATTAAGGGCTTTTCTGAGCTAGATTTCTTAGTCTTTCGTTGGTGTGTGTTGTCTGAAACCTATGATTTGGGATGGGTGGGTTGCTATTTTTGACTTTTCTGAGCTGGATTTCTTAGCCTTTCATAGGTGTGTGTTTGTGTGAAACCTATGATTTGGGATGGGTGGTTTGCTATTTTTGACTTTTCTGAGCTAGATTTCTTAGCCTTTCATAGGTGTGTGTTGTCAGAAAATTATGATTTGGGATGTGTAGTTTGCTATTTGGACTTTTCAGAGCTAGGATTCTTAGTCTCTCATAGGTGTTTGTTGTCTGAAACCTATAGTTTGGGATGAGTAGTTTGCCATTTCAGGCTTTTCTGAGCTAAGGTTTCTTAGTATTTCGTAGGTGTGTGTTGTCTGAAACTTATGATTTGGGGTGTGTAATTTGCTATTTCCGACTTTTCATAGCCAGATTTCTTAGTATTTCGTAGGTGTGTGTGTGTTGTCTGAAACTTATGATTTGGGATGGTCAATTTGCTATTTCTGGCTTTTAATAGCTAGGTTTTTTAGTCTTTCGTAGGTATGTGTTTGTCTGAAACCTATAAAAATAAACTATTTCCGTAAAATCTGAGCTAATAAGGGTTTTTGACCGTAAACTCTAGTTTTGTGTAAGAAATTATGAAAAATACATTTCGTTGACTCATAGGTGAAACGTAAGCCCAGTTATGGATCGAAAAATAAACTATTTCTATAAAATCTGAGCTAATAAGGGTTTTTGACCGTAAACTCTAGTTTTTTGTAAGAAAATTATGGAAAATACAATTCTCTGGTTCAAATGTGAAACTTAAGTCCAGTTATGAATCGAAAAATAAACTATTTCTGTAAAATCTGAGCTAATAGGGGTTTTTGACCGTAAACGCTAGTTTTTTTGTAAGAAAATTATGGAAAATACAATTCTCTGGTTCAAATGTGAAACTTAAGTCCAGTTATGGATCGAAAAATAAACTATTTCTGTAAAATCTGAGCTAATAAGGGTTTTTTGACCGTAAACTCTAGTTTTTTGTAAGAAAACTATGGAAAATACAATTCTCTGGTTCAAATCTGAAACTTAAATCTATTTTTGGATCGAAAAATAAAACTATTTCCGTAAAATCTGAGCTAATAAGGGTTTTTGACCGTAAACTCTAGTTTCTTGTAAGAAAATTATGGAAAATACAATTCTCTAGTTCAAATGTGAAACTTAAGTCCAGTTTTGGATACTCATAATGATGAGGACTGATAGTTCTAATTAAATATTTTTTTCATAAAAACAAACTATTTTTTTAAAACCTCGAAATTATTCAACTTTATTTTTTTTTGTACGTATCTTAAAATGACAAAATATGCTTACGGCTCTAACAATTGTATTCTATGATTGGTCAGAGACACGATATGGCGCTCCCACTGGTATTCTATGTCCGGTTATCGACACTACCTAGTCTATTGCATGTATTAAATCAGTATTTTTTACGCAGTGGAACGATAAACACATAAGTCATATCTTAAAAAAAAGTGAAGATGGAGCATTTTAATAAAGTGTGTTCACATAACAAGGTTATTGTAGCATTGAATGCCGACAAGGAGAAGTATTTAAACTATGAAACAAGTACAAGTGGTAACACTATTGGAAATGTATGCATGCATTGTCATGACAGTAAGGAATTAAATTTCTTTGGAATACCGAAAAAATTCAACTCTTATGTTGGTGGTTATGTTAGATTGAGATCTCCAGAGATGATTGCACTCAAAGAGAATGCCAACATAAGAATAATTGTTGATGATAGAGGACAACTCCTTGCTACTGTTGCAGGTAACACATTACTACTGATACATCCAATCGTCAGCTTTCGGGTATTAGCATTCAACGGAAGGTCAATAAAAGAAAGGCCTACTCTTCTACTAATATCGTAAACCATATTTTGTCTACGTGCCGAAACTGTTACCTGTGTAAAAATAATGTGATAATAGACAGTGAAATTACCAGAAAAATAAAAAGGGCATTGTCAGAAAATATCACTATGGAATATAAAGATGAATCGATGAAAAACAAAGCACCAGCAAACGTTACTGTCATTGATCAAACAGTCAATGAACCAAATAATACCAAAGACGAAAAGCATATTGAGCCTGTTAATGAGACTCAGTAAAAATTGTGTATGACTCAAAATGGAATAATGATTATTCTACTGATTACGAACTAAGAGAAGACAATAGCTTTAATATCAAGAGAGAACATGGTGAACTATTTTATGGAACAGATTCAAAATGTCCAAAGTTAATCATTGATATTAATAATGGATCATAATATATTTTTGTATTAATATTCTACATAGCATTATTTCATTAAAAATATTACATTGTTATGTGTTCATTATATTTAGAGTAAGCTAGCATATCAAACGTTTAGAATGTCTATTAAAACATCGGAGATGTAAGAAAAGGAATTTGCATACATCTATTGTCAGACACATGGGATAACATTGACAATATCTAGGTATCAGAATGAATAAATTCTTTATAAACCTCCATTGTTGGATATGTCATTATGCCATTATGAAAAGTTGTAAGTAAGTAAGTAAGTAACAAACTCTTTGAATTCATCTCTTGAATACACAATACAGAAATTTTATTCAGGAAATTATGAAACAAAATTGAACAAATTCTTTATTAACATTCATTATCGATTGAAGTCGCCTCCTAGACAGACAATACAGTTGCATTAGTTTTCACGGAAAACATCTTTCAGCGTATTTTAATTTTAAATGAAAAGTGTTAAATGCAAATTCATTTTGGTTTTTATGTTGGATAAAAATTCGTTCATTTTTTTAGAAAGTGTAATAGTTTCACGGGAAGCATCTTTCAGCGTGTTTTAAGTTTAAAAAAAGCATTCATTGAAATTTAAATTTGATTTTGATGTTGGATAAAAATACATCCATTTCCTTCCGGAAAGCGCCCCCCCCCTCCGCCCGCCTCAGCGGGCCCCGTGGCGCTTCCCAGCCCGCTGCAGTCCCCGCGGCGCTTCCCGGCCCGCCGCAGCGGGCCCCGCGCCGGAGGGGGGGGGCATTAAATAGTGGAATTTATGAAGGAATTGCTCTGCCTTGCACACATTGAAATTTTTTTGTGATAAAAAAGAGAAAAAAAGAATTTTCCGGTTATCGACACTAGCTAGTTTATTGCATGTATTAAATCAGAAGATGTTTTCCGTGAAACTATTGCAGTTTCTATAAGAATGGATGGATTTTTATCCAACATCAAAATCAAATTTAATTTTCATTGACTACTTTTCGTTTAAACTTAAAAAACCCCGAAAGATGCGTGCCATGAAACTATTTCAAATTCTATGGGAATAAAGGAATTTTTATTCAACATCAAAATCAAAACGAATCTGAATTTAATAATTTTCATTTAAACTCAATACACCCATAAAAGATGATTCCCGCGAAACTATTGCAGTTTCTATAAAAATGAACGAATTTTTATCCAACAGCAAAATCAAAATGAATTAGCCTTGATAATCTTCAATTAAACTTAAAATACGCTGAAAAATGTTTCCGTGAACTCCTGCAGTTTCTATAAGAATGGATGGATTTTTGTCCAACATCAAAGTTAAATTTAAATTTCAATGAATGCTTTTTTTAAACTTAAAACCCGCTGAAAGATGCTTCCCGTGAAACTATTACACTTTCTAAAAAATGAACGAATTTTTATCCAACATATAAAACAAATTAATTTGCATTTAACACTTTTCATTTAAAATTAAAATACGCTGAAAGATGTTTTCCGTGAAACTAATGCAGCTGTATTGTCTGTCTAGCAGGCGACTTCAATCGATAATGAATGTTAATAAAGAATTTGTTCAATTTTTTTTCATAATTTCGTGAATAAAATTTCTGTATTGTGTATTCAAGAGGTGAATTCAAGAAAGAGTTTGTTACTTACTTACTTACTTACAATTTTTTCATAATGAGATAATGACATATCCAACAATGGATGTTGATAAAGAATTTATTCATTCTGATACCTAGATTTTGTCAATGTTATCCCATGTGTGTGACAATAGATGTATGCAAATTCCTTTTCTTACATCTCCGATGTTTTAATAGACATTCTAAACGTTTGATATGCTAGCTTACTCTAAAAATAATGGACACATAACAATGTAATATTTTTAATGAAATAATGCTATGTAGAATATTAATACAAAAATATATTATGATACATTATTAATATCAATGATTAACTTTGGACATTTTGAATCTGTTCCATAAAATAGTTCACCATGTTCTCTCTTGATATTATAGCTATTGTCTTCTCTTAGTTCGTAATCAGTAGAATAATCATTATTTCATTTTGAGTCATACACAATTTTTACTGGTGTCTCATCAACAGGCTCAATATGCTTTTTGTCTTTGGTATTATTTGGTTCATTGGCTGTTTGATCAATGGCAGTAAAGTTTGTACGTGCTTTGTTTTTCATCGATTCATCTTTATATTCCATAGTGATATTTTCTTACAATGCCCTTTTTATTTTTCTGGTAATTTCACTGTCTATTATCACATTATTTTTTACACAGGTAACAGTTTCGGAACGTAGACAAGATATGGTTTACGATATTAGTAGAAGAGTAGGCCTTTCTTCTATTGATTTTCGTTGAATGCTAATACCCAAAAGCTGACGATTGGATATCTCAGTAGGTAATGTGTTACCTGCAACAGTAGCAAGGAGTTGTCCTCTATCATCAACGATTATTTTTATGTTGACATTCTCTTTGAGTGCAATCATCTCTGGAGATCTTAATCTCGCATAACCACCAACATAAGAGTTGAATTTTTTCGGTATTCCAAAGAAATTTAATTCCTTACTGTCATGACAATGCATGCATACATTTCCAATAGTGCTACCACTTTTACTTGCTTCATAGTTTAAATACTTCTCCTTGTCGGCATTCAATGCTACAATAACCTTGTTATGTGAACACACTTTATTAAAATGCTCCATCTTCACTTTTTTTAAAGATATGACTTATGTGTTTATCGTTCCACTGCGTAAAAAAATACTGATTTAATACATGCAATAGACTAGGTAGTGTCGATAACCGGACATAGAATACCAGTGGGAAAGCCACATCGTGTCTCTTACCAATCATAGAGTACAATTGTTAGAGCCGTAAGCATATTTTGTCATTTTAAGATGCGTACAAAAAAAAATAAAAAAAATAAAGTTGAATAATTTCGAGGTTTTAAAAATATAGTTTGTTTTTATGAAAAAAAATATTGAATTAGAACTATCAGTCCTCATTATTATGAGTATCCAAAACTGGACTTAAGTTTCACATTTGAACTATAGAATTTTATTTTCCATAATTTTCTTACAAGAAACTAGAGTTTACGGTCAAAAACCCTTATTAGCTCAGATTTTACGGAAATAGTTTTATTTTTCCGATCCAAAATAGACTTAAGTTTCTCATTTGAACCAGAGAATTGTATTTTCCATAATTTTCTTACAAGAAACTAGAGTTTACGGTCATAAAACCTTATTAGCTCAGATTTTACAGAAATAGTTTATTTTTCGATCCATAACTGGACTTAAGTTTCACCTATGAGTCAACGAAATGTATTTTTCATAATTTTCTTACACAAAACTAGAGTTTACTGTCAAAAACCATTATTAGCTCAGATTTTGCGGAAATAGTTTTATTTTTATAGGTTTCAGACAACACATACCTACGAAAGACTAAGAAACCTAGCTAATAAAAGCCGGAAATAGCAAATTAACCATCCCAAATCATAAGTTTCAGACAACACACACACACACACCTACGAAAGACTAAGAAATCTGGCTATGAAAGTCGGAAATAGCAAATTACACACCCCAAATCATAAGTTTCAGACAACACACACCTACGAAATACTAAGAAACCTTAGCTCAGGAAATAGCAAAGCCTGAAATAGCAAACTATTCATCCCAAACTTTAGGTTTCAGACAATAAACACCTATGAGAGACTAAGAATCCTAGCTCTGAAAAGTCCAAATAGCAAACTACACATCCCAAATCATAATTTTCTGACAACACACACCTATGAAAGGCTAAGAAATCTAGCTCAGAAAAGTCAAAAATAGCAACCCACCCATCCCAAATATTAGGTTTCAGACAACACACACCAACGAAAGACTAAGAAATCTAGCTTAGAAAAGCCCGAAATAGTAATTTACATATCCCAAATCATAAGTTTCAGACAACACACACCAACGAAATACTAAGAAACCTAGCTCATAAGAGCCTGAAATAGCAAACTACTCATCCCAAACTCAAACAAACACAACTTAAAAACAATAGGGAATTTTTTTTTTCAAAGACAGTGCAATTTAAATCGGTGAATAAATGTTTTTAATTTGTGTTTGTTAGATATGGAAAGTCAGTGTGGTCTTCGTCAATATTTTCATCCCAAACTATAGGTTTCAGACAACAAACGCCTATGAGAGACTAAGAATCCTAGCTCTGAAAAGTCCAAATAGCAAACTACACATCCCAAATCATAATTTTCTGACAACACACACCTATGTAAGGCTAAGAAATCCAGCTCAGAAAAGTCAAAAATAGCAAACCACCCATCCCAAATCATAGGTTTCAGACAACATACACTTATGAAAGGCTAAGAAATCCAGCTCGGAAAAGTCAAAAATAGCAACCCACCCACCCCAAATCATAGGTTTTAGACAACACACGCCAACGAAAGACTAAAAAATCTAGCTCAGAAAAGCCCGAAATAGTAATTTACATATCCCAAATCATAAGTTTCAGACAACACACACCTACGAAATACTAGGAAACCTAGCTCATAAAAGCCTGAAATAGCAAACTACTCATCCCAAACTATAGGTTTCAGACAACAAACACCTATGAGAGACTAAGAATCCTAGCTCTGAAAAGTCCAAATAGCAAACTACACATCCCAAATCATAATTTTCTGACAACACAACCTATGAAAGGCTAAGAAATCCAGCTCAAAAAGTCAAAATAGCAAACCACCCATCCCAAATCATAGGTTTCAGACAACACGCACCAATGAAAGACTAAGAAATCTAGCTCAGAAAAGCTCGAAATGGCAAACCGCCCGTCCCAAATCATAGGTTTCAGACAACACACCACTATCCTTTTGCCATGAACCCATCTCCCCCAAAAATATTTTTTCAGAGATTTCTTGTTAAAATTTTTATTTCAAGTCATCCACACGGGTTTTTCGCTAGCGACTCGCCCCCCACTATCACACTATAAGTACGCTAAGACATCCTTCTGGCAATCAACCCATCTCCCCCAAAACACTTTTCAGCCATTTCTCGTCAAAATTTTTATTTCAAGTCATCCACACGGGTTTTTCGCTAGCAACTCGACCCCCACTATCACGCTATAACTACGCTAAGACATCCTTCTCCCAATCAACCCATCTCCCCCAAAACAGTTTTCAGCCATTTTTCGTTAAAAATTTTATTTTCAAAACATTCACAGGGTTTTTCGCTAGCGACTTGCCCCCACTATCACACTCTAAGTACGCTAAGACATCCTTCTGGTAATCAACCCATCTCCCCCAAAACACTTTTCAGCAATTTCTCGTTAAAAGTTTTATTTCAAGTCATCCACACGGGTTTTTCACTAGCAAATCGACCTACAGTACAGCACTATAAGTACTCTAAGACACCCCGCTCCCATCACCCCACCACTTGTGTATTATACACAACACATCGAAGAAGTAAAGCTATCCGTTATTAAAATTCTCTTCTTGCCATCTACATCTCTCTTAGTATCAACTTTTTAGTATAGTATAACGTTAAACTCTATTTTAAATTGACAACACTGTTCAAACACCACTTGTGTATTATACAGTACACATCGATGAAGTAAAACTTTCCGTTATTAAAGTTTTTTCTTGCCATCTACATCTCTCTTAGTATCAACTTTTAAGTATAGTATAACGTTAAACTCTATTTTAAATTGACAACACTGTTCAAACACCACTTGTGTATTATACAGTACACATCGAAGAAGTAAAGCTAGGTCAAGTCATAAGACCACCCCTTTTTTTTCTCCACTTACATACGATCCAATTCGCGAATGTTATCTAGCTCTGTTTTTTTCCCTATTATTCAAATAAGATCGTTCGTACATTCCAATTCGTGAATCCCTTATCCCTTTTTGCAAATGTCAATCAAACAATTCTGATTGTAGCATCCATGCACTTTTCAGACATTTCTCGTTAAAACTTTTATTTTCAAGTCATCCACACAATAGAGCTACGATCGCAATGAATGATACTTGTTATCAGAAAAATGTCAATTGCCAAAAAAAAAAGAAAAAAAAACAAACAATCATACTCTCAAAACGTGTTTAATCACTTTATAGGTTCCCAGCTTTTTTGCAATGTAATCGTCAAACCACACTGCCTCAGGCGTAGGTTTTCTTGTAGGGTTCATATCGATTACACTTTTGAGCATATTCTTGTAGGGTTGAATGTTCCCGGAGTGTTCCCGGATATAGTTTCCCGGAGTGAGAAACCCTTTGTTTAAACATTGTCTCATATGAAGTACCGGGTATCTTCGCAATACAATTCTCACGTGTTTATCGGATTCTAGACAAGTACCAAAATAAGTATCACTCTTTTCTTAATTTGTAATTCGTATTGCCTTGCCTTTCAGCCCTTCGATTATACCACCGCATATAAACACCTGATTCCTTTTCTCCAACTCGTAGAGTACTGGTTAAAACCGAAACATTAGCGAAACGAAACATAACTTATCATAGCTGAGGTATTAAGGCCCAGCTTAATCGTTTCCCCCAATCAAATTATCGTTTTTGATTGAAAACAACGGAAGCTAATGGCCGAAATTAGCTTTATCCAAACAAATCTCATCTTAAATCAAATTAAAGGAAGAAAAAACACTTGAAAATTTTTACATCACTTAACCAGCATGACCGTTTTCTTCAACTCAATTCCCGTTTTTCTTGGAAAATATCGAAAACTAATTGTTGAAGTTTGCATTAAATAAAAAAAGAAAAAAATAAAAGAAAAAGGTTAAATAAAAAGAAAAAAAATATAATAGATTCTCAGGTCACCGAATAAGTTCTCTTTTGCTATATGGCGGCAGTTTCCTTGATATTATATTTCTTCCTCAAGTTTATCTATCTGGCTTTACCCCGATTAGCCATGGTTCTCAAGTTTTTCATCACTTCCACCAAGTTGATCTCATCACTTCCACCAAGTTGATCTAAATTCAAAGCAATCGAGCTGTCAGGCCAAATTAAACAGTTTCTCGCCTTTTTAATCTATATATTTAAAATCAAATATATATATTTGTGTCCAATATGCATTACTCCGCCAAGAAACTTTAAGAAGTTGTTGAGTACACTCTTGTGAAGGTTTTAGGTTCTAAATAATCTTTTAAAGATTATTTAAAGAAATATTCTGAATCTTCCGAATACTTTTCGTGCTGACTGAAATTAGACATATCTTAACACAAATACTTGACAGTTCTGGATATTAACTATCCACTAACATCCAGCGGGTAAGTTAATGCCCTAATTTTTCGAATACTTTAAAGTGCTGTCATATGATAGCATCATTATTTTATATGTGGGAAAATTTTCCAGCGGGAATTATCTGGGAGAGACTTTTGCGAGATGAAATTTTCCGGAGAGGATTTTTCAAGGGGGTAGGGTGGGGTACACGGAGGAATTTTGGCGGGGGAATTTTCCACGGGGGGAATTTTGCCGGGGGAAATGTCCACGGGGAAAAATTCCCGGGGGAAATTTTGAAAATACTTTTAGAGTTTAAAATTCGGTCGTTATCAATAGGTGGGTTAATTTTCCACGGGGGTAAAAAATTATCTGTGGGATTATTTTCTAGGGGGGAGGGATCCTTGAATTTGCTTTCTTTTGAGATTGCAGAAATACACGATGGGTAAGTTAGTTTTTTACAATAAAAGAAATATATGGCTGTCAGAATATTTTGGTTGCTTATAAATAGCCATTATTTTATCGTAATTTGTAATTCCGACTTCCTGCCCTTTTAGGCTTTCGATTGAATGATTATGCCGCAATATACAAACACCTTACTCTTTTTCTAAAACTCGCATAGAACTTATTGATCCCGAAATATTAGCCAAATTAAACCTAATTTGTTGATAGTTGTGGAATTATGGCGTAACCGTTTTCCCCAATCAAATTCCATTTCTTTTTGAAAATACTGAAAAACTAATCGCTGAAGTTTTGTGTCCATCTAAACTTCATCTTGGGTCAAATAAAAGGAGAAAACATATAAAAGAATCTCAAGTTACTTAATAAGTTCTCGTTTGTTCTAAGACTGCAATTTACTCAATATCGTACTTCTTCTTCATGTTTCTATTTCTCAAGGCAATCAAGCTGCCAGGCCAAATGAAACAATTTCTCGTCCTTTTAATCTTCTCCCATCAAAAAGATATCTGGCAGTTAGAATATTTGGTCGATTATAAGATAAGTATCTCTCTTTTCGAAATTAGTAATTCCGACCGCCATATTATTTTTATCGAGGGGATGCTCTCTCTCTCTCTCTCTCTCTCTCTCTCTGGGCACCACTTAACAACCTGCCTGGGCACCGGCTGGGCACACCTAAGCTTTTTTTCAGGGCTTTTACCTAAATCAAACATAATTTACGCAGGCCAAGTATAAACTAGACTTAAATTTGACAATTCTAAATTTCCGAAAGGAATATCCAGAACAATTGTTGGACCAGCACACCTGGGCACACCTGGGCACTGGGCACACCTGTACACACATTTTGGGAGAGAGCAACCTCTCGATTTTTATAAGCCCTTTGACTGAACGATTAAACCATCATATACAAACACCTTCCTGTTTTTCTCCATCTTGCCGACTTGTGGTTAAAATTGAAATACTAGCGAAACGAAACCTTATCTTTTGATAGGTTTTTATTACGGCCCGCACAACCGTCTTTCCCCAATCAAATTTCCAGTTTTCGCTGAAAATATCGAAAACTAATCACCCAAGCAAGCACCTGGCATCAAATCCTTTCTGGGGCCAGATAATAAATATAAAAAACACTTGAAAGATTTTTAGGTTATTTTACCAGCGCAACCATTTTTCTCCGCTCAATTTTTAGTTACTCTTTGAAAATATCAAAAACTAATCGCTGAAATAAGTTTTATTCATCTATATTCTATCTTACATAAAGTAAAAAGAAAAAGTATCTAAACGAGTTTTACGCCCCTTACTAAGTTCTTGCTTGTTCTATGGCTCAATTTCCTCGATATAATTTTTCCTTATGTTTGTATTTCTTAGCGTCGAAGCTGTCAGGCCAAATGAAACGATTTCTCGCCCTTTTTAATCTTTTCCTATCAAAGAGATACATGGCTGCCTAGAATATCTTGTTGTTTGTGAGATAAGTCTGACAATTTGTAACTCGGATTGTCTTCCAAAATTCTGGCATCTTTAGAATATCATTCAAAAAATGAAAGACGCATTCTATTCGTGAAACACTCTGTTATGCTTAAAGTTTTTTTTTAGTAAATCTCTGATTTGGAATAAATGAAAAAAAAAATTAAACTGAGAGTAAGGAGCAGCATTAAAACATGAAACGAACTCAGCTCTTGCTTTTTACGCATAGGTCCTAAAGTTCTCTAAAATACTTTTTGTTCAATTTCAACGGCCCTTGTGTTTGAGCAGAATTGTTCAAACAAAAAGTCAAACTTTAGCGTAAGCTACAGAGCTAGGGTTGAGGAAAGGTAAGCCCCCCCCCTAATATACGGAAAAATTTCTGTTCGTTTTAGGTTTTGACGTTGCTCCATACTTTCAGTTGAAAACAATTGTGTTTTTTATTTAGTTTCTGATCATTTCCAGATTATGCCATTAAACCCCCTTTCCTCCCCTCCCCGGTGAAAAATTTTACCGGGAGAAGCAGGAAATTCCCCACCAAAAATAATATTCCGTGTATTTCCCAAAAGCAAATACCGTATATGAACAATGGACAAATTGCATAACTTACAGCCATTTTCCTAGGAAAATCGCTGAAGACATAGTAATTGGGTTGGCTGGTGTTTACCCAGCCTTATTTTCCACAGAGGGGGGGGGGGTGTAAGGGCCCCCTACCCCCCCCCCCCCCTGTGGAAAGTAAGGCTTTCCAAATTTGAAAATTTTATTTGAGTTTTAATTTTTTAATTTCCGTTGGGGGAAGGAATTTTGGTACTTGTGTATTATGCGCCACTCACTCAAGCTTACGCCGCGTAAAATTCGAGAACAAACCGGTTTTTTCGTTAGTTTCTTCGTTACTTTAGAAACAAATTTGGGATAAATATTTGCACAGTAGGGGGGGGGGTTAAAGCAGATACAATTATTCTGCATATTATGAAGTAAGAATTGTTTTCTGACTTTAAACTATGCAAATACTTTACCCCTCCCCCCTTATGAGTCAGTGTATAGCCCAAATTATATATTTGCCATATATTCCGTCACTTGTATTTGTCTTGTCTCGCGCTAAGCTGAAAAAAAACTAACGAAGAAACCGGTTTTATTCTAGATTTTTACACAGCTTAAACTTGAGCGAGTGGCACATAATACACAAGTGCCAAAATTCCTTCCCCCTATGGAAATTAAAAAAATAAAACTCAAATAAAATTCTCAAATTTGGAAAGTCTTGTTTTCCACGGGGTGGAGGGTATTTACCGGGGGAGTATTTTCCGCGGGGGTATTTTCCGGGGGGGGGGGGTGTTTCTGGGGGTATTTCCCACGGGGGGTATTTTCCGAAGGGGGGTAATCGTCGGGGGGATAACCACTTAGAACCAGTTTTTGGGCCTTTCAACTATGCTGAAACAAATGTCTATCTCAAAATTTTGATTAAATATCTTTGTGGAAAAAGGGGTGTGGGACGGAAGCTAATTGCCCTTCAATCTTTTTGGTCACTTAAAAAAGACACTGAAAGTTTTGATTTTCGTTCGAGTGAACCCTCTCCGATATTTTAGGACCATTGGTTTGATACGGTCATCCCTTGGAAAACAAAATGCAAATAAACATGCATCCGTGTTCTTTCTTCTGGCAAAAACAAAAATTAAAATAAAAGATAAATTCCACAGTTTTGTAGATATGTACTTGAAACCTCTTCAGCAGAGTTCTCAGATATACTGAATCTGAAATTTTGATTCATATTAAGATCAATTGACTTTTTTGGGGTGTTTCCCCTTTTTTGAAAATGAGACAAATTTTCTAAAGCTCGTAGCTTCTTATGGGTAGCATTAAACTTAAGGAATTTTATTATTTTGGAATCAGCATAAAAAGTCAATTCTTTTGGTGAGTCTATTGCTATTAAAATGCAGTTTTTTCTAGAGTTTCGGTTACTATCGGGGCCGAATCAGTCGGTCCCATAGTAACCAAGTTTAGAAGAGTAATATAGAAAAGAGTTAGTGGTAAAACAAGAGTAAAAGAGTATTTTGGCTAAGATAATTCAGCAGGCGTTTAGTGACTTTTTGTCAAATTGAAATTTACGACCCAATTCCTGAAAACTGAAACGTTCGACCGATTAGTCTAATCAGTTTTCCTGTATGTTATTTGACTCAAAATAATGAAAGTCCCTAGTTTGGCCAATATGTATTTTGTCTTCTTTTCTTAATATAAAAATAGTTGGAATGTAGAGCTGCTTGTACCAAAATTATCTTGGCCTTATGGATTCTAAATAAACCTCCTTCGTAAAAAAATAAGTTATCGTCAATAACAGTCGAAAATTCAACTTATTAATGTCACCAGTTTTCCTGTGAACATAGATTTTGATGGCTGTGGTATTACGACCCGCGTAACCGTTTTCCTCAATCAAATTCACATTTTCAGAGGCAACGCTGTAGCGTTGCCTATAATAAAAGCCATACGGCTCCAATGTTTTATTATTTATTATTTTTTTCCAGAGGCACTTCATACGGAAGGGGTCGTCGTAGAAACTTCAAAGGGGGCTCATTCGATTGGAAATCGAGAGATCTAGTGCCCCTTTTAATAGTCTAAAATGATTGGAGGGCAACTAGCCCCCCCCCGCCCATCATTCCCCCAAACACATCCAATCAAAATTTTGAATAGCCATTTTGTTCAGCGTAGTTGATTTCCAGATAGAAAATATATTTTTGAGGAGGACACTCCCTCAAAACCCTCAGGGCAAAAGTTTTAAGTTATGCCCTGGGGGCATATAAGGTTTTTATAGAAGGCGTTTTCGTAGAAACTTTAAAACAGGCTCATTTGATTGGAAATTCAAAGGGCTAGTACCCTTTTTAATAGTCGAAAGTGATTGGAGGGCAACTAGCCCCCCAACGCCCATCATTCCCCAGACACATACAATCAAAATTTTGAGATAGCCATTTTGTTCAGCGTAGTTGATTTTCAGATAGAAAATATGTTTTTGAGGAGGACACTCCCCCAAAACCCTCAGGGCAAGGGTTTTAAGTTATGCCCTGGGGGCATTAAGGTTTTTATAGAAGACAGTGTCGTAGAAACTTCAAAAAAGGCTCATTCGATTAAAAATTCAAAGGCCTAGTGCCCTTTTTAATAGTCGAAAGTGATTGGAGGGCAACTAGCCCCCCCCCGCCCATTATACCCCCCAAAACATCCAATCAAAATTTTGAGATAGCCATTTGTTCAGCGTAGTTGATTTCCAGATAGAAAATATGTTTTTGAGGAGGACACTTCCCCACAACCCTTAGGGCAAGGGTTTTAAGTTATGCCCTGGCGGCATATAAGGTTTTCTATAGAAGGCGTTGTCGTAGAAACTTCAAAAAAGGCTCTTTCGATTGGAAATTCAAAGGGCTAGTGCCCTTTTAATACCCAAAAGTGATTTGAGGGCAACTAACCCCGCTCTCACGCCCACCTTTTCCCCAAACACATCCAATCAAAATTTTGAGACAGCCATTTTATTAAACGTAGTTTTAATTTCTGGAAATTAGGCCTTTGAGGATAACAACTCCCCCACAGCCCTCAGGGCAAGGGTTGTAAGCTATGCCTGGGGCATATAAGGTTTTATATAGACAAAATTGTCGTATAAACTTCAGAGAGGGCTCATTTGATTGGAAATTGAAAGTTCTAGTTCACTTTTTAAGCGTCAAAAGATATTGGAGGGTAACCAGATTCCTCCCCCCCTAAACCCTATTTTCCCAAATGCATCCAATAAAAATTTCAAGATAGCTATTTTGTTAAAAATAGTTCAAAGATTATATAACAAAAATTCCGGTGTTGACACAACCCACCAGGGCCCGAGGGCAGGCCTTATAGGTTATGCCCTGGGGGCATATATGGGTCTTATGGAAGGGATGCTCGTATTAACTTCAAAGAGGTATCATTTGATTGGAAATTGAAAGTTTTAGTTCACTTTTTAAGAGTCAAAAGAGATTGGAGGGCACCTAGCCCTCCCCCCCCTCCATGCCCTTTTTTCCTCAAACCCATCCGATAAGAACTTTGAGATAGTTATTTTTAAATAGTTCAAAGACCATATAACGAAAACTCAGGGGTCAAAACAGCCCCTCAGGGCCCGAGGGCAGTTGTTGTAAGTTATGCCCTTGGGGAATATATGGTTCTTATTGAAGGGAGGCTCAAAAAAATTCAGAGATGGCTCATTTGATTGGAAATTGAAATTTCTAGTTAAGTTTTTTCGAGTCAAAAGATATTGGAGGGCAACTAGCCCCCCACGCCCCATTTCCCCAAATGCATCCAATAAAAATTTTGAGAGAGTCATTAAGTTAAAATTTCTCAAAAGTCAGATAACAAAAACTCAGATGTCGTTACAACCCCCCAGGGCCCGGGGGCAGGCGTTGTAAGTTATGCCCTGAGGCATATATTGTTCGTATGAAAGGGATGCTCGTATAAACTTCAGAGAGGGCTCATATGATTGGATATTGAAATCCAGCCCTTTTTAAGAGTCAAAAGTGATCAGAGGGCAATTGGTCCCCCAAGCCATTTTCCCCCAACTATATCTGATAAAAATTTGAGGTAGCCATTTTGTTAAAAATAGTTCAAAGATCATATAACAAAACTGCTTTACGTATGGTCATTTCGTTAAAAATAGTTCAAAGGTCAGATAAGAAAAACTCCTGTGTCGACACAACCCCCCAGGGCCGGGGCAGGCGTTGTAAGTACTGCTCTGGGGGCATATATGGTTCTTATGGAAGGTATACTCGTATAAACCTCAGAGAGGGTTCATTAGAATGGAAATTAAAAGTTGTAGTTCATTTTCTCAGAGTGAAAAAGATCGGAGGACATCTAGCCCCTCCCGCCCTCCACGCCTTTGGGCGTATCGGATGGATAAACCCATCCGATTAAAATTTCAGGTAACCATTTTGTTAAAAATAGTTCAACCAACAGATTTTGAAACTCCAGGGTCGACACAACCTGCCAGGGTCGAGGGACAGGCGTTGTAGGCTATACTCTGGGGATTTATATGGTTTTTATTGAAGGGATACTCTTATAAACTTCAGAGGGGGTTCATTTGATTGAAAATAGAAAGTTCTAGTTCACTTTTAAAGAGTCAAAAGAGACCGAAGCTTAAAATAGTCCCCCACGCCCTTTTTCCCCATCCGATAAAAAGTTTGAGATAGCAAATTTGTTAAAAATAGTTCAAACATCAGATAATAAAACTCCGAGGTTGACACAAACCCATTTCTTCACTTTGATATTGTTACTTTGATATTAGTTTTGATACTTTGATGAGTATTTGATTTTTTTTAAAGTTTGATTTTTAAGGAATTTTTAAAAACTTGAAATTTTTTGCAACCAAAAACGAACAAAAATTAAACCCTTAAAAAATCTTAAAACGAGTGAAACTTAAATTGAATATGCAAATTAAGCTTGAAACAAATGTTGTAAAGTTGTTGTGACGTGTATTTTTATGGTATTTGAGTGTTATAGTCGTAGATGCCTTTATTCTCCCTTTATAGGGGAGATAAACTCTGGCCCTAAGGTAATTAAACTTTGGTAGCGTGCCTTAGGCTATGACCGAACTAATGAGGCGTACCGACTGGGTATGTTCGAGGGGCTAAAGGTAGATCGTAGAGAGGTTGTCTAAAATACAATACGTTTATTCAGTTTACACATAATAATTACAGATATAGATATGCTACTGGGACTGGCTGCCCCAAGTAGACCACAAGTCTCAAAAACTACAATAATATATAATAAGATACAGACACTTACAATGATCCGACAAGATCCCAAGGTATTTCTAATGAGAAAATAAACGGGCAGAGGTTCATCCTGCAAGTCAAAAAGTCTGTCTTCAGTCTCAAAAATCGGGGTATATATTTGAAAAACTAACCACGTCCTTCCGGTACATTGACGCATTTAGCCAGGAAATTGGTTATTGAGCAAGTTCCCTCCAAGCCCACACATTCCACGATTTGTATCTTTATCTTAAAAAGTGGTATTTTGAAACTTTGTTTTTGCGTCTTAATATATTTTTAATCAATTTATAATTAACTAAATTAGACAGCTTTACTACAATACTCCCCATTTAAAGAAGAATTGTCCCAATTCTCAATATTTTACTTTTAAAACAACTTAATTTCGTTTACAGCTATTATGCTGCCATCTTTGGGTCATTATGTGCATCTACCCTCAATGGGTTTCCTTAGGGTTATGTTTATGGTCTAATATAGGCCATGTTCTTTTTTTGTCGATGGATTTCAATTGAAATTATCCTTGTTTCTCTTTTTCTCTGTCTCTAGGACTGACAATTACTTTTTTACCCTCTTCATATGCATCTTCTGTTTTAACTTGACCCCAAGCGGCTTAAACATAATATTAGTGGTTTTGCTTAAATTAGATTTCAAGTTATATTAGACAAGTTTATGAATTATTTGAGTTTAACTTTAATTCCCTTAATAATTTAATTTATCTGTGTGATGTGGTTGATCTACCGTTTATTTTTCGTTTTAGAATTACCTTGGATAAATTACATATAACATTATTGATTTTTAATTTTTCACATATTTTTCCAGCACAAAGCATTTTTACATATTTCAATAACATAAGCCATTTGGGCTATGTAGCACAATATCTAGGCCTAAATTAAGTTCTGATTTTATGTCACTTTTGATGATTTTGTAGTAAAGTCTGTATTTCTGCTATAGTTTCCAAATATCAGTTGATCAAGTATGGTTTGGTTTCTGATGGTATGAGATGATAGTATCAGGATATATTTGAAGTGGCTTCAAAATTTGTTACTTTCCAAAAATGTGTCAAAATATGATTGAAGGAAAAATGGATCCGAAAAGATGCTACGGAAAATTTGATTTCCAAAAAAAAATAGCTAAGGCTGTATCTAAAATAAATATTCACATTAGAATGCATATAAAAGCATATAGTTTTACATATATTTTAGAAAGAAACACTCAACTTCGTAAAGTTAATTGCTTTATTTACTTTTCTCTCTTTTAATTACTCCAAAAATACTATCCCGCTTAAATCGAAACATTATGTTTCTTGCTGGATTATTCTTTCAAACTTAATACTAAACGGATTATTTCACAATAAAAATTATTAATACGTTGACTCGAGGTCAAGCATTTACATATAACATTAAATCACTAGTTAAAACTTAAAGTTGATAAAAACATAGTATATATATATATATATATATATATATATAATATATATATATATATATATATATATATAATATATATATATATATATATATATAAGCATTGTGTAATAGCTTACATAAGTTTTTTTTTTTTTTATTTTTTTTTTTTTTTTTATTTTTTTTTTCGCAAAACTAGATAGGATATTTAACTACTGTTTAAAACTTAAAGCATTAAAAAATAATACACGGTATAGATTAGCATTGGATATAATTCCAATTATTATTTTGTTAATTGCTTATGGAGTATTAATGTAGGATACTTCTTGAATGATATAAACATAAAAAAAACACAAATACTCAACATTTAATTCACTATATTTACATGGATAGTTTAGGATATATATATGTATATATATATATATATATATATATATATTAACAAAAGTTGTGTTGATACATAACTTAATTGTTAAAAACAAATAATAATTATGTACTCTAATAATTTATTTAATCACTGCAATATTTTTTTTGTACAACTTTTAAATAAGTCCGTCAAGACTTTTATATGATAAGTCCTAACTACAATTAAAATATTTACAAAACAAAAGCAACTCAAACAAATAGATTTATGCACTATAACTGATAACTGTGATTAGCCTCTATATAAGGGCTTGGCAATATTTCATATAACATAACTTTTCTATTTACATTTCTATAATTATTTTTTTTGTATATGATAACAATTCCATATTTATAAAGAGTTTTCAAAATACATTTATAAATGTATATATTTTCTCAACAACATTTTTTACCACTATATAACTTTTCCATATACGACTATATACATTTTTTTATCTTTGTTTTACCAATTTGGTTCTATTTCGAACTCACTTGTTTCATTAACTGTCATTAGCTTACTATATACCTGTTTTTTTATTCAGACTTTGAGCTTTTCAATTCTTTTCGAATTTCTAGGTACTTGAGACAGTTTTATAACGTTTTGGTCTGTAATCTCTCTTTTTTCAGCTTTGATGTCCTTTTGGACTAAAGCTCCATTTACAGCTTAGATCTGATAAGCTAAAAATTTTTTTGCTGTTCACCTTATACCTGTTATGCCATTATCAAATGACTTTACCTGTACTCTGAAGGTTTGCTTACCAGGACTGCCTTCTGGTAGCTCCTTATAACGTTTCCAGGTTTTCTTGTCATGGGCTACAGCTAAAAAGACTATTCTGAACCTGCACACACAATAATTAATTATCTATAGTATTACCACACTTTTTTTGTGGCCACAGTTACCTCCTGAGCTATTCTTTTTTTCAGAAAAGTGGCCCTTCGGCAGAAAATACCTGGCCTTCATGGCACACAGTAATTTAGTTTTCGACATACACGTGACAATGACTATTTTCACTTTAACTTCCCAACTTTTAGTGGTCTTGTCTTAGGTTTCAACTTCAAGTTCTTAAGGCTATTATGTGCCTTACTTTCAATTTTCTATGTCATGCTAGTCATTTTTTTTAAGTCTTTTTCCGCTTTTTCAGTAAAATAGGTCTTTTCTTTCTTTTTTTTAAAGCCTATATTTATATATTTCATGTTCTTTTTCAATAATCTTAACCAGTTTTTATGCTGATTGCCCTTTATGATCAAATTCATTATCTCCATATTTTAAGAGGTGGGGGGGGTCTAATTTTTGCAACCTGTATCTTTTTGAAATTATTTAAATTTTTTCTTCCGAAAGTTTTTGGTGTTAGAAAAGTACTGTAGTTTTTCAGCTAATTTGTCTTTTGAACATTTTTAATTAAGTTTTACCCCGAAATTTCTAGTTCTCATTTATTCATAAAAATTTACGTTTTACGATATCCTGATTCCAACAAAATTGTGTGGTTTTCATTACAGACACATATTCCTTGTCTGTAGTATTTTACCAAAAATTAGTGCCTATTTCGTGCCAAAACTTGTGTAGAAATAGGGGTTATCAGCACCTATTGTGGTTTCCCTATAATCTTGTATATTATTCGCGTCTGGTATTATCCTCAGTTTAATTTGCGCCTTAGTTTTATACAGTCATTGAGTGTAATTTGTCCTTTTCGTGATATTTGACTATTTTGACTATTACACTGTTCTACAAGTTTATGGGTTTAGTGCCCTGGAAGCGTGACTACGTCCTATTTATTTATTTTTTTCTAGGACGTAGGACCCTCCAGAACATTCAGCTCAAATCTCCTCCAAGTTTGACTTTTATTCCTGATATACATTTGGTTAGCTTGGTGGATCCCCCCCCAATGACAAGACGTTTTCAGTTTCGTTTTTAAATGCAATGGTCTTGTCATTGGTGTCTTTCACCTGCAATGTCCTCGCCCTGTTATTTCTGTTAATGGTGTGTTGTGAATTTATTTAATATGTGAAATTAATTATACCCGAGAAAACTTTGTTTTACACGGTGCTATAGTTTTTAAATTGTGACCCATTTTATCTACGGTTTCTTGTTTATGTACACCGTCCTTATAGGTAAGTGTTTAATTTATCATATCTTCTACTATTTATAACAAGATTACAGCTAGCTTGTACATGTAGTGCGACTTAATGTAAACTCTCGCTGTTTTTCCTATTATAATTATTTTAAAATTCTTCAAAAACAATTTTTTTTTAATTATCCCCCAAAATATATTTTTTAATATACATATTAAAAGAATTGCCTTTTAATGCTGGTTCTAAGTGTATAATTTAATTAGTTTCACAACACCTATTTACAAGTTACGTGGCCTTATTAATTTCTTTTATGAAACGAAGCCTAATTTGTTTTGAGAAGTCTTGTCACCATTCGCGAAATTTTATCTCAACTCGGAAACAAAAGCTTTTGCAGGAACCTATGATGTCACTTCAGATCGGAGCTAATAATTTAGCGTTAGAACGTGACGGTAATAATTTTTACTGGCGATATATATTTGAAGAAAAACTTGATGTTATTTATATACCGATTAAAAAAGAAATATATAGATATTTCTTTAGAGGCTTTTTACTCGTTTTATTTTTATTTAATATTTTTTTGTTATAATTGTTTTATTCAAATATTAATCTGCTGGGGGCTGCGCTTGTTCTGCCTTTCTCCGTTTCCTGGTCCGAGTTTTGGACCCCAAATATTTGCTTTTCTTCTTTATAACATTTGCAAGTTTTTCCGTGGTCTCTATAGTGTGGTTTACAAGGCTCTGAGTCCGAGTGCTGTTTTGTTGCCTCGTCAAATATCTTTAATCTTTGTTTCTCTTGATGTTTGGCCTTTTTCATAAGTGTTTTAGCAACTTTTGCTGCTGACAAAGGAACTTCTTGCTGCCCCTTTGGTTTCTTTACTGTTCTCCATAATTTTACCGGATCCCCAAATTTCTATTGACATTAATTATCCTACCCCTGAAGGGGTGGGGTATTGACCTAATTCAGCCCTAGGGGTCCTTGGTGGCGACTTTTGGCGCACTCTTGGCAGCTTTGTATAAAAGCTTTTACTTTTGAGTACATTTTTGGAAAATAAAAATTTCCTTTCATTCTCCCCACAGTTTTTGCTTCTCCCATGTGACAGCCAATCGTCGCATGTGCCATCTGTAAAACTTCTCCTTCCAGAGATTTTGGAATTACTGGAATAATTTTAAAGTCATTTTTTCTATATTCTGGCGATGGTCTATGATATCTTACTAGAAGATTTTTACTTTCGTCAAGATCGAAATTATCTAAGTCCTTTAAAAAATGTTTAAAGTGCTCTGGCAGTTCCGTTCCTTTTGATAAAAAGGATTTCATTGCTAAACAAAAATCATCTTTATCTTGATGGTCCGCAATATTTTCATTAGACAGTATTTCTGTCCCTTCCAGTTCGTTCTGGATGGTTATTACCAAATTTCCTTCCGTATCTGGATTTCGTGACAAATGGTCTGGTAAAATGTTTGTACGGCCCTTTATATATATTGGGGTATATGAATATGCTTGCAGACGTAGTATCCACCGTGTCAGCCGGGCTGAAGTATTTTGCATCGTATGTAGCCAAATTAATTATTTTTGGTCTACGCGTAAAATGAATTTTTTTCCAAGTAAAAATTGTCGAAAATATTCTTTAAAAACTACAACTGCTAAACACTCCCTTTCAACTGTCGAGTATTTTTTTTCTGCCTCCGACAGTGACCTGCTCGCGTATTAGACTATTGATTCTACTCCTTCAGAATTTATGTTTAATAATATGGCCCCGATACCGTACCCCGAAGCATCTGTTTGCAAACAGAAGTCTTGTGACAAATCTAGTAGTTTTAGTATTGGTGCCATTAATAATTGCCTTTTCATTTCATTTAGCGCTTGTTTTGCGTCCTCTGGACATTCGAATTTACCTGATTTTTCCAAAAGGTTTGTCAAAGGTTGTGCTATTGTGGCATAATTTTTAATATATCGTCTGAAATAGCTTAACAAACCACAAACTGATCTGCAGCTTTTTTGATCTTTAGGAGGCTGTAAATTTTCTATGACTAAATTTTTCTGGATTTGGTGAAATAGTACCTTGGTTTATCAGGTGTCCAAGAAAAACTAATTTTGGTACTACTATTTTTAACTTTTCTGGTTTTAATTTTAAGCCTGCTTTTTCAAACTTTTCCAGTATTTTTCTAAGTCCGACCAAGTGGTCTTCCAGGTTTTCATTAAACAGAATTACATCATCTAAATAAGCCAAGGTATCTTTTTTTCTTCCTGGTTTGTTATCTTTTAACACCAAATTCATTAGTCGACTAAAACAATTTGGACTAAATGATAAGACAAAAGGCATACGTTCAAATGTGAACGTTCTCCCATCGTCTAAGATTACTGTAGCCTTATGCTTTGTTTCTGCATCTAAAGCGATTTGCCAATATCCTGCTATTAAATCAAAACTAGTGTAATATTTTGAACCTCCTAACGCATCTAAAATCGTATCAATTCTTGGTAACTTCATCACGTCTTTAAACGTGACGGCATTTAGTGATCTAAAGTCTATACATAATCTCCAGGTGTTATCTTTTTTCCTAACTATTACTAGTGGAAAACACCAATCACTCACACTTTCTTTAATTATTCCCTGATCTTCCATTTCTTTTATTTGGTTTTCTAGCCATGGTTTTAAATGATAAGGTGTTTTATACGGTGTTTTTTGATTGGATGGCCCTCTGTTGATATCTTGTGCGTGATTAAGTGAGTTAATCCGTAATCCGCTTTGTGTCTTGCAAAAGTCCATTTAAAATCCCAAAGAATATTTTCCACCCTAGTTTTTACGTTTTCCGGTAAATATTTTAAATCAAATTGTTGCAAAAAATCCGTTTTCGACATTCCATACTTTTCTTGTGGTTGCGGTTTTAATGAGGATAAATGTTCGTGGCTAGTGAAGTTTACGCTTAATTCTGGACTGTTTATAGATTTTATTTCTGAATTTGAAATCTTTTCTACTGATCCAAGTTCTACCTGGTTCAGTTTTATTTTATTATTACTTAGATTTGATAGTTTTAAATATGTTATACCATTTCCAATTTTTATAACCTGATTTTCCACGAAAATCATTGGGTATTCTTTTATGGTGTACCCTCCTATCATGGCATCCATTGTTTTAACCTTTCCTACTTTTGCATTTAATGTCGCAAGAAATTGAGCTGTCGTTCCCCATTTTATGGTGATTTTTCCGCTTATTTTTAGGTTATAATTCGAATCTTCACTTTCGTTATCTGTTGTTACGCAAATTTGCCTATTATTTTCATTTGCCTGGTTTATGGTTATTGTATCGGATATGGGTTCCCATACAATCCCATATTTCCTGATGGCATCTACTCCTAGAATACAAGGAAATGGTAGCTGCTTGCATATTATTACTGTTACTGTTATTTCTTTATCCCCTGCACTAAATTTCAGTGGACATTCTCCCAAAATTGTCAGCTTGTGCCCTGTCACTGATGTCAGGGTATTCTGGCATCTGCTTACTCGATTTTTGACACTAGGAGGAAACCTCTTAAAAACTTCCTCTCGAATTAATGATTTAGATGCGCCTGTATCTAGTAAACATGGTAAATTTTGAAAACACTCAATTTTAAAACAACGCAGAATCGGTAGATTATTATTATTTGCATTTGTATCACAACATTCTAAACTATATAGGGGTCTTTGTAAGGAAACAGCTCTGTTGACCCTTACAGGCTGGTTTCTCCATTTAAATGCCCACTGTTTGGCCAAAAGTTTCTGGGATTATCCCAGTTTTCTTCAGCGCTGCTACTTTGACCCTGGGTATTGTTAACCGTTTGCCTCCTAGGCCTAAATTTAGGAATATTCTTAAGTGTTTGCCAAGTATTATTTGTTCCTGCCTTCCTAAATTTCTGTCCCCCTGCGTTCTGAATTGGTGTCTTGTCTTGTAAGTCTGGCCTTCTTTGCGTATTCTATGCCAGCAATCTGCTGCATAGTGGTTTGGTTTGCTACAATAATAGCAATAAAATTTTCTCTTAAATTGTTGTTTGTTTCCTGGTTATTTCTAAATATTTTTGATCTGTCCTTGTTGGTTCCCCAACTATCTGTCTTTGGTGGGGGAGGGTGCCCATATTTTCTATAGTTATTAGCTGCTAATCTCTCAAGGTCGTGGAATCTGTCAGCTATTTCCCTAGACGGCGACCCTCGGCCTCCGTCGCGCCTTTTTGGTTCACGATTCGGCTCCTCAACGCTCACCCTTTTCTGTCCCCTTTCATATTTTATACTTTCTTGGGCTCCTGTGTTATTTATTGACATCTGATCAAACTTTTTCATAGCCTCGTCAATTTTTACCTCTGTTTCGACTAGTATTATAGCCTGCTCTAAATTTTCAGGTTTCCGCGATAATATTAGTCTTAATAACTTTTTTGGTAACCCTTGGGTAAAAGTATGTAGTTGTACTTTCTGTACTGTCTCGTCATTTCCGCCTTTCTCTAATTGTAAACACACTGATCTACAAATTTTGTCGGCATATTCCCTGATACTAGTTGAGGTATTGAATGTCACTACCTCTGTTCTTAGCCTCTCGGAGATGCTTGTCTCTATGAATCTTGTTTTAAACGATTCAATTAGAGTACTGATGTCCTTGGGCTCTTTTTCCTTAATTGCCTCAAAATGCTTTAGGGCGCTTCCCTTTAATCTGGCTGCAACGCATTGCTCTTTGACCTTATCCTCAAACGATTCAGTTAGTTCGTCGAAAATTTTTAATTTTTCGATAAACTCATCTACATCTGAATTTCCCGCGTATTCTGGTATAATTTTTGCAATTTCAAGTACTGTTGATAGGGAAGTCATTTTTTCCTCTGGTAAAGCCATTTTATTTCAATCTACTATTTTTATCTAGCCTTCTCGACCCAGTTTTTCTAGCGACCACCAGTTGTTGTAAAGTGTATTATTTTATTCATTTAACATATAATAATGACAGATATATATATGCTACTGGGACTGGCTGCCCCAAGTAGACCACAAGTCTCAAAAACTACAATAATATATAATAAGATACAGACACTTACAATGATCCGACAAGATCCCAAGGTATTTCTAATGAGAAAAAAAACGGGCAGAGGTTCACCCTGCAAGTCAAAAAGTCTGTATTCTCAAAAATCGGGGTATATATTTGAAAAACTAACCACGTCCTTCCGGTACATTGACGCATTTAGCCAGGAAATTGGTTATTGAGCAAGTTCCCTCCAAGCCCACACATTCCACGATTTGTATCTTTATCTTAAAAAGTGGTATTTTGAAACTTTGTTTTTGCGTCTTAATATATTTTTACTCAATTAATAATTAACTAAATTAGAAAGCTTTACCACACAAACAAAAATCACCACAAACAAGTGTTTGGGTATGACCTCCTTCTCTCACTGTTAAAGTCTAAAACCTACTGCGTCATTGGCGCTTTACTGAAAACCAATTTTGTGACAAACATTTTCTTTTGTACTTATCTCTGAAAATAAACATTAAAATTATAGTAATATTTTGAACTGATGAGCTTTCAGCAATTAATATCATTATAGCCTACATCAAATATTCAGTTTAATTTATTAGCTCTTTTTAAAGTTGTTAAAGACGAATATAGTTTCCCTACAAACAAGTGATTGTATACTGCCTCCTTTCCTAACCTTAAATAAAAACCAAAAGCCTAATGCGTCATTGGTGCTTAACTGAAAACGGATTATATTACAAATACTTTATTTTCCAGTTCTTACAGCATTGAAAATAAAAATACAATTACAGCGAAACAAATTCATGAATTTAATTCATGGATCTTTCAACAATTAATATAGTTATACATCAAATATTCAATTTGATGTTGTTAAAACTTTACAAGATTGTTCAAGACGTATATAGTATTCAGTAAAGCGCCAATGACGCAGTAGGTTTTAGACTTTTACAGTGAGAGAAGGAGGTCATACCCAAACTCTTGTTTGTGGTGATTTTTGTTTGTTTCAAGCTTAATTTGCATATTCAAATTAAGATTCACTCGTTTTAAGATTTATTTATTAATTTACATTAATATCTATTGTATGTTTGTTTGCATTGATTGTTTATTTAATTTCTGTTTGTTTTAAGTTTCATTTGTACTTCAATAGGAAAATATTTTTTTCGTCTTAAGCTTGATTTTCATATTCAATCTAAGCATTACTCGCTTTAAGATCTATTTATTCATTTATACCATTACTTGTTGTATGTTTTTGCTATGATTGTTTATTTAATTTCTGTTCGTTTTGGGTTTCATTTATTCTTTAATAGTAATTTCTGGTCGTTTTGAGTTTGAATTTTAAAAGGTATTTGTATCTGCTGAGCTTAAGTTTAAAATGGTCTTTACTTTTCTTTGAAAAACTTGTTTTTTCAGAAAGTTTTTTTTTAATTAATTCTTTGAAAGTATCGGAAAACTAATCGCCGAAGTTAGCTTTATCCATCTTAATCCCTTCTAGGGTCAAATAGAACAGATAAGCACTGAAAAGAATTTTAGGTCACTTAACCAGCGTAACCGTTTTCTTTAACTCAATTCCTTTGCTGTTTGAAACGAAAACTAATCACTGAAGTAATTATTATGCATTTAAATTCCATTTCAGATCAATTAAAAAATAACGACATTTAATAGATTCTTAGGTCACACAATAAGTTCTTATTTGTTCTATGGCTGCAATTTCCTTGATTTCATATTTCTTCGTTATATTTGTTTCTCTTGAGGCAATGAAGCTGTCAGGCCAAATAGAACGATTTCTCGCCCTTTTTAATCTTTCCCTATCAAAGAGAAATATGGCTGTCTCGAAGATTTGGTTGTTTATAAAATAAGCATCACTCTTTTCGTAATTCGTAACTCTGACTCTATTCCCTAATTCTGGCATCTTTACGATGTCATTTCAAAGATGAACGACACATTCTTCTCATGAGACACCCTGCTGCCCTTACAGTTTAACAGTTCACGTCTGATTTGGGAATGGTGGTTTTGGATCTTTGAAAGGTGAGCAAGCGTTGAGAACAGTTTGGCTAAGATAATTCAAAAGCCGTTAAGTGACTTATTTATTAAATCGAGATTTGCGACACAACCTCCAAAAAAAGAAACTGCCAACCGATTGGTCTAATTAGTTTTGTTGCATGTTAGTTGGCTCTGAAGATGAATAAAAGCATCATTTTTTTCGAAATGTGTTTTATCTATCGTTCTCAAATACAAAAATATTTAAAATTCGGGTTTGCTTGTGTCAAAACTATTTATCATTATGGATTCTAGACAAATTTCCTTATACAAACAAAAAACAATAACAATCGAGAAATTAATAAGTATTGTTCAGAATTTCTGTTTCTCTGATAAATTCCTGCAGTAGAGCATACTGCCTTCTGCATTAGCATAGTAGCGCTGGTGTCTCGATATAAACAAGATTTTACGACTATTTACATTCATAGCTAAAACATTCTTTTTATTTTCTGGACTGATATCCGTATTATTTGAATGACTCCCAGATCAAACAGTTCGCGGTACCGAACTGTAAATAGTAGGAGAAAAATAAGTTTTGACCAGGAAAAAATTGGTACAGAAATAGTTTCTTCACCATCCGGACTGGAAAAAAATGCTTAACAAAATATCAAAAATCTAAATCTCTAGCTCGATGCGAAATTGTTTTTTTTAATGTTTTTTTATTTATTTTCTCAAAAACCGGGAAAAAAAATTAAAAACATAAACTATAATGTTTTACACATCTTTTTAGATCAGCTTTTGGCTCTGAATTCATTTCTGATACTCATTTCGTTACCTGACCAAAAGAAAAATATTTATCAGCAAAAAAAAATGGGGAAAAAAACTGTGTCTTTGGGGAAAAAACTCTTACCAGCGTTTATCAAGGTCTACTACGGAATAAGTTTGTCGTTCTTGTAGTCTATTTGGCTATGTAAACGAAAGGCTTAGAAAAAAAGGCTGTTCGAGCCCACTATTTCATAGTGGATCAGCCAGATTTACCTGCCTTATTTGAAAAACGAGCAGAAATTAAATTAAATAAAACTGGTTATTTTATGTAAGGAGCAAAATAAAACTCAAATCGAACAGACATTATTTCTTAATACCTTGCTCTTTATGGTAAAGTTTGACTTTTTAACCCAATTTTTAAGAGCGTATACTAAAACTCAGGGACCGGTTGATTAGAACAGGAAATTTTTCTAAAAGTGCTAACCTTTAGCGTAAAGAGCAATATGCTAAGAGAACCACGCCTCTAGTAATCTAATTTAACATATTGGTGTTTGTAGGACTTTAATTGCGTAGCTTATTTAGATTATTAAGGTAGGGCGACTGGATTTTTTTTTGGATTTTGTTTATACATTTTTTTGTGTTGGTATTTTGTTAATATATTTTTTTGTGTTGGTATTTTTTTCTCCCCTGTTCTTTCCTGGCCATGGAGCCTTATGGGGGAGATTTTGTTTATGTAGTTTGTTGTTATGATTTTTATTGTTACATAAAGAACTCACTCACTATTAAGGGGGCCTGGAGGAGGAACCTGCGGGAGGTTCTTCTTGCAAACCTCGAGTTAAGGGTTTTGGATCATAATTATTACATTATACCGTTTTATACTTTCAAGATTTTCCACTTAAGAAGTGGCACCAAAAGTGTTGTTTTTAGTGCTATATATCACTTACGAATTGTAGAACTGATAAAAGCCCGTATATAGGAGCAAAAGTTTTCAAATGAGCCATTAGACATCACTCTAAGAAGTTCTGGTAGCCACTAGCCCATACCTTTCCACTTCAGACGTGGCACAAAAAGTGCTATTTTTAGTACCATTTGAAACTTGCAAATGGCGGAATTTATAGGAAAACGTAAATATGAGCAATATTTTTTATATGAGCTATCAAAAATCTATCTACGATGTTCTGAGTAGTAAGGGTGTACGCAATTTCGAGTATACATAGAATTACACAAGAATATACAGTGTGGTTTGACGTGCACATTGCAAAAAGCGACCAAACCTTCACCTATAAAGTGGTCAAACATGTGTTGAGAGTATAATTGAGATTATATAACGCAACCATACTGGTTATTTCTATATATTTCAGGGATACATGGAATTACACAAGAATATACGCTACAGTTTGACGTGTACATTTTAAAAAGCGATCAAACCTTTTATACCTATAAAGTGGACAAACACGTTTTGAGAGTATAATTGAGATTATATAACGCAAGCAGACTGGTTATTGCTATTGATTGAAAATGCACATGGAATTACACGAGAATATATAGTGTGGTTTGACGTGCACATTTTAAAAAGCGAGCAAACCTATAAAGTGATCAAACACGTTTTGATACTATAGTCGAGATTGTATGACACAACCAGACTGGCTTTTGAGGACGACAGAGTGGATGTCTTAGACTAGTGATAGTGCTGTATTGTGGCACGAATTGCTTGGGAAAAAACCAAATTCATGACTTGAAATAAAAATTTTAACGAGAAATGTCTGAAAAGTGTTTTTGGGAAGAGTGGCGATGACACAAGCGTGTCTTAGAGTAGTTATAGTGCTGTACTGTGGCACGAATTGCTTGTGAAAAACCCAAATGAATGACTTGAAATAAAATTTTTAACGAGAACTGTCTGAAAATTGTTTTTGGGGAGATGGGTCGATGACAGAGTTGATGTCTTAGACTAGTTATAGTGCTGTACTGTGGCATGAATTGCTTGCCTAAAACCCAAATGAATGACTTGAAATAAAAATTTTAACAAGAAATGTCTGAAAAGTGTTTTTGGGGAGATGGGGCGATGACATGAGTATGTAACCGGGGGGGGTAATAGTGTAACATTGTGAGGTGAAATCTCTAGTTCAAATGTGAAACTTAATTCCAGTTTTGAATACTCATAATGATGAGGACTGGTGCTTCTTATTCAATATTTTTTTAATATGAACAAACTATTTTTTTTAAACTTCGAAACTATTCAACTTTATTTATTTTTTTTATTTATTTATCTATTTTTTGTACGTATCTTAAAATGACAAAATATGCTTACGGCTCTAACAATTATACTCTACGCTTGCTCACGCACGTAACATAGTCTAAATTAACCTTAAAAATGAAATAGAGCTATGTCGACTTTGCATGTCTCTCTCACTATGTATGCGCCGTCGCGGTGTACACTCCATGTCTTTCTCGGTTTTTGTGTCTAAATCTACGTATTTGTATGTGTTTTTATCTCTCTCACTCTTTTTGCCTCTGTGTCTGGGCGGGTGTTTGCTTATTCCAATGCATATCTGGCCACTCTAAGTGAACTTAACTAAATCTACGTATTTGTATGTGTTTTTATCTATCTCATTCTTTTTGTCTGTGTGTCTGGGCGGGTGTTTGTTTATTCCAATGTATATCTGGCCACTCTAAGTGAACTTAAATTGACTAAACTTTTTGAATATCTCTCTCACTATGACTGTGTGCCTGAGCGGGTGTAGTGCCATCTATAACCGGTCTAACTTAAATTCAACGTAACGACGCATGAAGTCAAAATGAATAGAACTTGTATTTTATGACTGTTATCTGATGTATCCGATAAAAACTTTGAAAATGAATTTATTCTTTCTGGTACTTAGATTTTGCCAACTTTTTCCTATGTATCCGAGAAATGGATGTTGATATAGAATTTAATCACTCTTATACTTAGATTTTGTGAAATTGCTGTATTGTCTGTCTAGGAAGCGACTTCAATCGATAATGAATGTTAATAAAGAGTTTGTTCAGTTTTTTTCATAATTTCCTGAATTAAATTTCTGTATTGTGTCTCCAAGAGGTGAATTGAAGAAAGAGTTTGTTACTTACTTACTTACTTACAATTTTTTCATAATGACATAATGACATATCCAACAACGGATGTTGATAAAGAATTTATTCATTCTGATACCTAGATTTTGTCAACGTTATCCCATGTGTCTGACAATAAATGTATGTTTTAATAGACATTCTAAACGTTTGATATGCTAGCTTACTCTAAAAATAATGAACACATAACAATGTAATGCATAATATATTTTTAATGAAATAATGGTATGTGTAATATTAATACAAAAATATATTATGATACATTATTAATATCAATGATCAACTTTGGACATTTTGAATCTGTTCCATAAAATAGTTCACCATGTTCTCTCTTGATATTGTAGCTATTGTCTTCTCTTAGTTCGTAATCAGTAGAATAATCATTATTCCATTTTGAGTCATACACAATTTTTACTGGTGTGTCATCAACAGGCTCAAAATGCTTTTCGTCTTTGGTATTATTTGGTTCATTGACTGTTTGATCAATGGTAGTAACGTTTGCTGGTGCTTTGTTTTTCATCGATTCATCTTTATATTCCATAGTGATATTTTCTGCCAATGCCTTTTTTATTTTTCTTGCAATTTCACTGTCTATTATCACATTATTTTTACACAGGTAACAGTTTCGGCACGTAGACAAGATATGGTTTACGATATTAGTAGAAGAGTAGGCCTTTCTTTTTTGACCTTCCGTTGAATGCTAATACCCGAAAGCTGACGATTGGGTGTATCAGTAGGTAATGTGTTACCTGCAACAGTAGCAAGGAGTTGTCCACTATCATCAACGATTATTTTTATGTTGACATTCTCTTTGAGTGCAATCATCTCTGGAGATCTCAATCTCGCATAACCACCAACATAAGAGTTGAATTTTTTCGGTACTCCAAAGAAATTTAATTCCTTACTGTCATGACAATGCATGCATACATTTCCAATAGTGCTACCACTTGTACTTGATTCATAGTTTAAATACTTCTCCTTGTTGGCATTCAATGCTACAATAACATTGTCATGTGAACACACTTTATTAAAATGCTCCATCTTCACTTTTTTTAAAGGTATGGATTATGTGTTTATCGTTCCACTGCGTAAAAAATACTGATTTAATACATGCAATAGACTAGGTAGTGTCGATAACCGGACATAGAATACCAGTGGGAAAGCCACATCGTGTCTCTGAGCAAGCGTAGAGTACAATTGTTAGAGCCGTAAGCATATTTTGTCATTTTAAGATACGTACCAAAAAAATAAATAAACAAAAAAAATAAATAAAAATAAATAGTTTCGAAGTTTAAAAAAATTAGTTTGTTCTTATGAAAAAAATATTGAATTAGAACCATCAGTCCTCATCATTATGAGTATCCAAAACTGGACTTAAGTTTCACATTTGAACTAGAGATTTCACCTCACAATGTTACACTATTACCCCCCCCCCCTGGTTACATACTCCTGTCATCGCCCCATCTCCCCAAAAACACTTTTCAGACATTTCTTGTTAAAATTTTTATTTCAAGTCATTCATTAGGGTTTTTCGCAAGCAATTCGTGCCACAGTACAGCACTATAACTAGTCTAAGACATCCACTCTGTCATCGCCCCATCTCCCCAAAAACAATTTTCAGACATTTCTCGTTAAAATTTTTATTTCCAGTCATTCATTTGGGTTTTTCACAAGCAATTCGTACCACAGTACAGCACTATAACTACTCTAAGACACGCTTGTGTCATCCCCCATCTCCCATAAAACATTTTTCAGACATTTCTCGTTAAAATTTTTATTTCAAGTCATTCATTTGGGTTTTTCGCAAGCAATTTGTGCCACAGTACAGCACTATCACTAGTGTAAGACATCCACTCTGTCGTCCTCAAAAACCAGTCTGGTTGTGTTATACAATCTCGACTATAGTTTCAAAACGTGTTTGATCACTTTATAGGTTTGCTCGCTTTTTAAAATGTGCACGTCAAACCACACTATATATTCTTGTGTAATTCCATGTGCATTTTCAATCAATAGCAATAACTAGTCTGCTTGCGTTATATGATCTCAATTATACTCTCAAAACGTGTTTGTCTACTTTATAGGTATAAAAGGTTTGATCGCTTTTTACAGTGTACACGTCAAACTGTAGTGTATATACTTGTGTAATTCCATGTATCCCTGAAATGTATAGAAATAACCAGTCTGGTTGCGTTATATAACCTCAATTATACTCTCAAAACATGTTTGACCACTTTATAGGTAAAGGTTTGGTCGCTTTTTACAATGTGCACGTCAAACCACACTGTATATTATTGTGTAATTCCATGTATACTTGAAATTGCGTACACCCTTACTACTGATTTTCTCCCAGTCGTGCTTCCATGTCCAACTTTAATATTAACTTGAATACTACTTGCTGGTTGCAGAATTTCAAGGTCATTTGAAGTAGGTAGGTGGTCTGAAATGCTGAAAAATATCAACATCTAAGCAAAAGGAGGCTAAAATTGACCTTGGTTTAAGAATAAAGTCCTGGTCTGAAGTTGGGCAGCTGAAGTTGGGTAAATCCTGATCATTCAAGATGGCTTCAAGATTAGCAAGTGTTAAGCAAAATCTTTCACCTGGGACTGTGAATATCAAACGTATCACAGTTCATATCATCTCCAATAATAGAAATAAGACCATGCTGCAGCGCCAAGCTCGCAAGTTTTCTAAATGCTGATTTCCAAGGCTGTTTATCACCATCAATCATAGGAATAAGACCATGCTGCTCCACAAAGCTCGCAAGTTTGCTAAATGCTGATTTCCAAGGCTGTTTATCCCCATCAATCATAGGAATAAGACCATGCTGCTCCACAAAGCTCGCAAGTTTGCTAAATGCTGATTTCCGGTGCTGTAATGCGGTAGGCAAATAGATTTAATAAACAGCCATATCTTTTGTATTCGCTGAAACATAAAATTCTGATATTTATAGGACTGTAGGCAAGAGCTCAGGACGTACAAGGAACACAATATCACTATAGAGCCCTCCTTTGCTGCAGCTTTTGCCCGCTACTCCAAAAACTTTCGTCCATGCATCAAAAGTAGCAGGTAGGTCAAGGCCACTCTCAGGGAGAAATTTTTGAAAATGACAATGAGACTATATGACAATGACCCATATGCCGGTATAAAAATATGTTTTTAGCAGAAAACCATTAATTTTCCACGTTCAATTGGTGACCCTGAAACCAGCTTCCCGACCCCACTTTCAGATCTCCTAGATATGGAAATGTGGTCTCATGCCTGGATTATCCACTCTGAGGCATCCACCAACACTAAAGAACTACTAATTATCCGATCAAAGTCTCCCGTCGATATCCCAACTTTATCTTCAAGGATAAAGACCAGGATCCCTGGTCTTTACAGGGTCTCATAAAACCGTGCTGATAATCACTCGAAAGGATAAAAAAATGGACCTCAATGGTGAGTGGAGCATCGATAAGGTGACTTTAACCTCTCGGTGAGGGATTTAATTTAGTGTCAACGGCTATTTTATACAAGGAAATCCGCTATCTTCTTTCGGACGAGTTGTCTCTTCTTGAAACCGTCACATGCCAAGCTAATACAGCAAATACGCTAAAACATTGTACAGTCGGATCTCCGCAAGATGAGACTTCCTGCACTGGGTAAAGAAAGAACAGCTTTGTGAGACACTGTGCCTCTACGTCGGAAGATCTCGCGAAGGATTTTATCCCCGAAAAGAAGCTGTTGCTTCCTTTAGAAGGAAGTTCAACAGACACAGATCTGGAAAGAAAACCTAGGCAAATGTCAGGCCTAACTATTTTATAGCCCGGTGCCAAATAGTTTGTTATAAATACATATTTATAGTCACTCTTTCAAATTTATGTTCATTTTGTCAGGTTTAGGGCTTCAGAAGACCTACGGAGAGTATGTTTTGTTGTAAGCTGACATGAGTTAACTCGTGTGCTCCAATGAAGCCCACGAAGGTTTGAACATTTCGCAGATTCCTTACATTTATGGACAGCGTGGCCATAAACCTGGCAGCTCAAACACAGAGAGACATCGCATTCAGAAATGAATAGATTATCATAGCCAATAATAGGGGGGGGGGGAGGTATCAGTTGTAAATTACAGTTGCTCATTGTTTGGAATTTTAGATGAAAAGATCTGATCGCAAAAATTTATGTATATATACATATACATATATATATATATATATATATAATATATATATATATATATATATATTATATATATATATATATATATATATATATATATATATATATATATATATATATATATATATATATATATATATATATATATATATATATATATATATATATATATATATATATATATATATATATATAGAATATATATATATATATATATATAATATATATATATATATATATATATATATATATATATATATATATATATATATATATATATATATATATATATATATGTATATGTATATATATATATATATGTATATATATCTATGTATATATATATATATATATATATATATATAATATATATATATATATATATATATATATATATATATATATATATATATATATATATTTATATATATATATATAATATATATATATATATTTATATATATATATATATATATATATATATATATATATATATATATAATATATATATATATATATATATATATATATATATATATATATATATATATATATAGGTATAATATACATAATACGTACTTAGGCGATTGTATATATTTCTATTTTTAACCCAGTTACACAACTAAATAATAATGGTATATAAAAACAATTACGTATTATTTTTGTTTTATTATAACCCCCAATACACAGTATTATGGTGCACGAAAAAATATCAACAAAATATGCTATGCCACTGCAATTCATTCCCTACTTTATTTTTTATTTTTGTGCGTCACTGTTTTAGTTTTTTCACGTTTTTTTTTCATTTTTAGGACACGTATCATGTGTCATCTTAATGTTCTTTTTTTCGGAAAGCAATAAAGCTGTCAGCTCACATCAAACAATAACTCTCCTACTTTACTATTGTCGTCTCTGACAAAACATGGCTGTCTAAAATATTTGGTTGTTTCTTAAGCACACATCTTTCTTGACGAACTTAGATTGCTTCCCTCAGTTCTGACATCTTTACAATGTCTTTTCGGAAGATCAACAAAAAAAAACCACTTATGAGAGATATCCTAGCGCTATAAAGTTTATCAACATATCTTGGGCTGGGGAAATTAGTTTCAGGCTCGCTTAGAAGGAAAGGCATGGAAAGATATGTTGATGCTATGAAATGTGCAAAAACAATTTTTTCTACAAGCATAATATATACTTTGATCCTTAGCATCAAAATGCGTCTTATTTAGGGAGTACTTCCGTCGTTTTTTTTTATAACTATTAAAGGATTTCTATTAAACGAACTAAAGCTAATTGCATTAGTTTAGTGAAAATTGAACACAATAAACAGAAGTTTATTTTAAATAAAACAAAAACTGGAATGCTGCATTAGCAGGTTCACCAAATATATCTTAAAGTTCAACTTTAAGATGATTTTTTCGGGGGTGTGGGGTCTAATTCAGGCAAGAACAAAATAATTTTGAGGGGGAGGGGATGAAAATTACAAAAAATTGAAAATGTGTCATTTATAGGGAAATTACAAGAATTTTGATTGAAAACCATTAAACTCTTTATTGTTCAGGCGTTCTTGATCCCAAAAGCCTGCTCCCCACGTGTGTGGACTTGATTTGATAGTTAAAATGTAAGACATTATTGTCTTTTGAAGCATACTAGGTAGGCGCAGTGGCGGATCTGACCTCCCTTGGAGGAGCAAAATCTTGATTAGCAGCCACCTGTCTCCCAAGAATTTTAAGGCCGAATTTAGACAAATTTTCAATTATTGACAAAATTTTTCCAACTGCACCCTCTACTTTATTTTAATAAAATTAAATTAAAAAAATTACAAAGTGATTATAACCGTTAGATTATTTATGTAGCATTTTGTGCCCCTAAAATATCTGTGGCTGGGGCAAGTGCCCGTCTGCATTTTCATCCTAAGCCGCCTCTGGGCATATGTAATATAGATAGTAGTATGTTATTCCATAAGAAGCAGCACCGATTTCAAATCGTCACCTACGAATGATGCACACCTACGAAATGACTACGAATGCACCTACGTACGCATTCACAAGATTGAGGCTCCCAAGTTTGAAGTTTAACTATGTCTTTCGAAATGAATGCAATTCAGAACAATAGTCTAACAGAAATCATATTATTTCAAGAAAAATAATTTTCATATTCAAAGACTATGTTGTAACAGTTGCGCCTTCAGGTATTATCTTACATTTCCAAAATTCTGATAATTGCTAAAACCCGTTTGCTGAGCTGCATTCAAGGGTAAGATTAGCAGGACAATGTAAGGTCGATAAAGCTTTGATCCTCCTGGTCTGTATTATTCTGATGACGCTTCCTATGAGAATAGCTTAGCAAGTCATTATGGCAATTGCCTCAGAAGTGTGGAAATTTCAGATACAACTTTTAAGTGTAACAGCGGCCATATGGCCTATATAACTTAAAGTTAGTTTAAAAAAATATTTATGCTTCAGAGTCTAAAAATAAAACACAAAAATTTAACTATTTTTCTTCAGATTATATCACATGAAACTACTTACAAAATTAACTGATTCCTTAAGGTTTTTGTGTCTACTGGTCCAATTACAGGGTACTCCCATCTGGCCTTTCAAACAGTTCGTGGTAACGAACTGTAAGTAAGGAGCGACCCGGCTCAATGGTAACCGAAACTCTAAAAAACGGAATTTTGATACCAATAGATACATCAAAAGCATCAGATTTTAATTCTGATTTCAAATATATAAGTTTCATCAAGTTTAATCTTACCCATCAAAGTTACACGCCTGAGAAAATTTGGCTGATTTTCGAGAAAAGGGGGAAAGACCCCCTAAAAGTTATAGAAACTTAATGAAAATCACACCATCATATCAGTGTATCAGAGAACCCTACTGTAGAGGTTTCAAGCTCCTATCTACAAAAATGTGGAATTTTGCATTTTTTGCCAGAAGAAAGATCACGGGTGCGTGTTTATTTGTTTTTTTTTTCCCCCAGGGGTGATCGTATTGACCCAGTGGTCCTAGAACATTGTAGGAGGGCTCATTGAACAGAAATTAAAAGTTCTAGTGCCCTTTTTAAGTGACCAAAAAAAATGGAGGGCAACTAGGCCCCCTCCCACGCTCATTTTTTTCCTAAAGTCACCCGATCAAAATTTTGAGATAGCCATTTTGTTCAGCATAGTCGAAAATCTAATAAATATGTCTTTTACGATGACTTAATCCCCCACAGAACCCAGGGGAAGGGCTGCAAGTTATGAACTTTGCCCATTGCTTACATATTGTATTGGTTATTGGGAAGTATACAGACATTTTCAGGAAGAATTTTTTTCTGGTAGGGGGGGGGCTGAAAGAGGGGGTTACTCGGGAGAATCTTTCCGTGGAGGATGTTTCTTTGGGGTAAGGGACATTTCTATGAAGGGGACGCCGGATTTCCAAGCATTATTTAAAATACGATCAGAAATTAAATTTAAAAAAACAAGTTTTTTCATCTGAAAGTAAGAAGCAACATTAGAACTTAAAATGAACAGAAATTATTACGTATATGAGGGGGTTCTCCCCCAAGTCAATACCTCGTTCTTTAAGCCAAAGATTTTTTAGTACTTTCATAAGAGCTATTTATTCTAATTAACGGCCTTTTTGATTAAGCGGTCATTTTTAAAAGAATTGGAACAAAATTCGAACTTTAGCTTAAAGAGCAAGGTATTGATTAGGGGGCGAACCGCTAATATACGTATTAAAAATATATGAATATAGAAGTTCGTTACGTAAGTTATTTCGTAAATTACGTATATTTACCACTAATAAAAACGTTCGTAAAATAAAATTAAACAAGTTTCGAGAAAGCAATTTAACCAAATAAATTAAATTAATATGCAAATTTGTTTTAATTATTCATGTACGGTGAGCCAAGATCAAAACCTGCATTTATTCAAAAACGTTCAAAAATTAAATAAAAAAAACAAGTTTTTTAAACTGAAAGTAAGGAGCGACATTAAAACTTAAAACGAACAGAAATTATTCCGTATATGGAAGGGGCTTTCCCCTCCTCAACGCCTCGCTCTTTACGCTAAAGTTTGACTCTGTCTCAAAACTTATATTTTTTAAAGCAATAAAAAACTTTAGCGTAAAGAGCGAGGCGTTGAGGAGGGGAAAGCCCCTTCCATATACGGAATAATTTCTGTTCGTTTTAAGTTTTAATGTCGCTCCTTACTTTCAGTTTAAAAAACTTGTTTTTTTTATTTAATCTTAGACAGGATTCAACAACCTTATCAAAAACTAATTCATTCCGGCTTGACGACCGGTTACAAACAAAGCACAAATGCGAAAACATAAAGGCTATATTTATCTAGTCTATTTAATGTATACATTGTATACATGTATACATTCAATTCAAGTTTTACTTGTTTTAAAGATTTATTTACTCATTTATATTAGTACCTACTGTATGTATGTTTACTGTGACTGTTTGTTTAATTTCTGTTCGTTTTGGGTTTCATTTATTCTTTAATATTAATTTCTGACCGTTCTGAGTTTTAGTCATTGTAGGCTTCTATTTCTTCTGGTCTTAAGTTTAATATGGCCTTTACTTTTCTTTGGAAAACTTCTTTTTCGAAAAGTTTTTTTGGTACTCGTGTAGAATCCGGTAAGTGCAAGCGACATGTATAGCGAGGACAGATATTCACTTTATCGGGTAATGCCTAGATGCTGTATAAACAAAGGGTTTCTCACCCCGGGAACTATATTTAAACTTTAGTTTTTGGCGTTTAGGGGAATAAAAGGTACCTAGGTTGGGTTAGGTTAGGTTACGCATTTAATATATGCTATTCTTTACCCCTACCCTCCCCCCTAATGTGCAAATATATAGCCTAATATTGTTCATAAACTATTATATTTTCTTCCTATTTTGTTTATTTCTTTAGCATTAACGAAACTTTACTTCTCTTGTACTTACCGGATTCCACACAACTACCGTTTTTTTAATTAATATATATATAAAGGCTACATTTGTTATACCTATGTGTTCTTAATGGTTCAAAGTCAGAAAAGCTTTAAGACCATTTTTTGTACCATTTGCTGCGGCATATGGAGAGTCTTTTCCAAGCAATCTCTTGATACTACCTTGTGGTAAGACCCTGTAAATGCTGAGGTATGGTCCTGTTTTAATTGTGTCCAATTTCGTCAGGGATTTCCATCTAACTGATATCCTGTTTCTCAACTAATTATTCTTCCGAACGTCTATGTCTGCTGTCTGCAATTAATTCAGCTTGATTGCTTCCTTTGATCCTAATAGGCTAGGACAGAGTAGGGCTAGTTAGTGGGGATTTAATTGTTCGATTCTAGACTACAACTCTTTTACGCCTCTTTTATTAATGGTTAATGGAAATCTTAAGAAGGGCTCATTGTAAATCGATTATGGATATCCGTTTTCTGTAAATTATGGTGCGCATACGGTATGCGTTTCATGAAATTCTATGCAATGAACTGTTTGAAGCAATGTTCATTCTGGTTTCTGTTTTTCTTCATTGAATCATAATCTTATCTTATTAAACGAACAATAATTGTATATATGTATATTTATCTGTTAATATTTCCTCAAAAATCGCACTACTTTTTTTGGAGAATTGGCATATTACCATGCCAATGTAAAAAATAAAATGTCCTAGATAAGTCATGATTTTGAGAAAATTCGTTTAGGACATTATTTTGGAAAAAAATCACATGAATGACGTCACAATCTTTTTGAAATAATAATAATAAATTTTGCTGAAGATGAGTATCTACGCTAAATATTTTAAAAAGCACATTACTGTTCCGGTAAGCCAAAACAATGTTATTAATCAACCTGAATTAATACTTTACGTAGCCTCTGATAGTTTCTGATATCCAATCTGAAACTGAAGATAAAACATCCTTTACGACCTTTATCAACTATTAAAACCAATTTTATAACACACATTTTTTTTGTACTTAATATTGAAAATAAACATTAAAATTATAGTAAAATTTTGAACTAATGAGCTTTCAGCAATTAATATCATTATACATCAAATATTCAGTTTAATTTATTAGCTCTTTCTAAAGTTGTTCAAGACGAATATAGTTTCACTACAAACAAGAGTTTGGACACTGCCCCCTTCCTTAACTATAAATGAACACCAAAAGCCTACTGCGTCATTGGCGCTTCACTGAAAACAAATTGTATTACAAATATTTTCTTTTCCAGTTCTCACAGCATTGAAAATAAAAATGAATTACAGTGAAATAAATTCTTGAACTGATGGATCTTTCAACAATTAATATCATTATACATCAAATATTCAATTTGATACTGTTTATACTTTCCAAGACTGTTCAAGACGCATATAGTTTTCAGTAAAGCGCCAATAACGCAGTAGGTTTTATGCTTTTACAGTGAGAGAAGGAGGTGATACCCAAACTCTAGTTCGTAGTGATTTTTGTTCGTTTCAAGATTGATTTGCATATTCAATTTAAGTTTCATTCGTTTTAACATTTATTTATTTATTTACATTAATATCTATTATATGTTTGTTTGCATTGATTGTTTATTTAATTTCTGTTCGTTTTAAGTTTCATATATACTTCAATATGAAAATATTTTTTTTTTTTTTTTTTTTAAGCTTGATTATCATATTCAATCAAAGTATTATTCGCTTTAAGATCTATTTATTCATTTATATTATTACTTGTTGTATGTTTTTGCTATGATTGTTTATTTAATTTCTGTCCGTTTTGGGTTTTATTTATTCTTTAATAGTGATTTCTGGTCGTTTTGAGTTTGAATTTTAACAAGTATTTGTATCTGCTGAGCTTAAGTTTAAATGGTCTTTACTTTTCTTTGAAAAACTTGTTTTTCGGAAAGTTTTTTTTTTTTAATTAGTTTTTGTTCGTTTTTGATTGCAAAAAGTTTCGAACTTTTAAAAATTCCTTATTTCAAAATCAAACTTGAAAAAAAAAATCAAATGTTCATTAAAGTATCAAAACTGGTATCAAAGTAACAATATCAAAATGAAAAATGGGTTTGTGTCAACCTCGGAGATTTTATTATCTGATAATTATCTGAAAATGGCTATCTCAAACTTCTTATTGGATGGGTTTGGGGAAAAAGGGCGTGGGGGAGGGGGATAATTGCCCTTCGGTCTCTTTTGACTCTTTAAAAGTGAACTAGAACTTTCTATTTTCAATCAAATGAGCCCTCTCCGAAGTTTATACGAGCATCCCTTGCATAGAAACCATATATATATATATATATATATATATATATATATATATATATATATATATATATATATATTATATATATATATATATATATATATATATATATAATATATATATATATATATATATATATATATATATATATTATATATATATATATATATATATATATATATATATATGAGAACCATATATATTCCCAGAGTATAACCTACAACGCCTGTCCCTTGGCCCTGGGGGGTTGTGTCGACCCCGGATTTTTAATATCTGATGTTTGAACTATTTTTAACAAAATGGTCACCTCAAATTGTTATCTGATGGGTTTATCTATCCGATAAACCCAGAGGCGTGGAGGGCACAATCTTTTTTTACTCTGAGAAAATGAACTAGAACTTTTAATTTCCATTCAAATGAGCCCTCTCTGAAGTTTATACGAGCATCCCTTTCATAAGAACCATATACGGCCCCATTATATAGCTTACAATGCCTGCCCCAAGGCCCTGGGGGGTTGTGTCGACACCGGAGTTTTTGCTATCTGACCTTTGAACTATTTAAAAAAAATGGCTATCTCAAAATTTGTATCGGATAGGTTTGGGGAAAAAAGGGTGCGGGGGGCTAGGGGCCCTCCAATCTCTTTTGACTCTTAAAAATTAAACTAGAACTTTCAATTTCCAATCAAATCAGCCCTCTCTGAAGTTTATACGAGCTTCCCTTCTATAAGAACCACATATATCCCCAGGGCATAACTTGCAACGCATGCTCCCGGGCCCTGGGTGGTTGTGTCGACACCGAAGTTTTTTTTATCTGAACTTTGAACTATTTTGAACAAAATGGCTATATGAAAAATTTTACCGGATGTATTTGGCGGAACAGGGGCGTGGGGGGAGGGCTAATTGCCCTCTGATCTCTTTGCCTCTTAAAAACTGAACTACAACTTTTAATTCCAATCAAATGAACCCTCTCTGAAGTTTATACGAGCATCCCTTCCACAACAGCTGTATATGCCCCTAGACATAACTTACAGCGCCTACCCTGGGCCCTAAAGGATTGTGTTGACCCAGGAGTTTTCGTTATATGATCTTTGAACCTTTTTGAAAAAATGGCTCTCTCATAGTTCTTATCAGATGGGTTTGAGGAAAATAGGGCGTGGAGAGAGAGGGCTAATTGCCCTCCGATCTCTTTTGACTCTTAAAAAGTGCACGAGAATTTTCAATTTCCAATCATATGAGCCCTCTTCGAAGTTTATACGAGCATCCCTTCCCTAAGAACTATATATGACCCCAAAGCATTACTTGCAACGCCTGCCTCCTGGCCCTGGGGGGTTGTGTCGACCCCGGAGTTTTCATTATATGATCTTTGAACTATTTTACAAAGTGGCTATTTCAAAGTTCTTATCGGATGGTTTGAGGAAACAAGGGCATGGAGGGGGGGGGTGGCTAGTTCCCCTTCGATAACTTTTGCCCTTTAAAAGTGAACTAGAACTTTCAATTTCCAATCAAATGAGCCCTCTCTGAAGTTTATACGAGCATGCCTTCCATAAGGACCATATATGCCCCCAGAGCAATACTTAAAACGCCTGTCCCGGGCCCTGGGGGATTGCGTCGACACAAGAGTTTTTCTTAGCTGACCTTTGAACTATTTTGAACGAAATGGCCACACGTAAAGGATTTTTTATATGATCTTTGAACTATTTTTAACAAAATGGCTACCTCAAATTTTTTATCAGATGTATTTTGGGAAAAGGGTTCAGGAGGAGGGGGGGGGGGGGTTAGTTACCCTCTGATCACTTTAGGCTCTTAAAAAGGGCACTAGAACTCTCTATTTCCAATCGAATGAGCCCCCTTTGAAGTTTATACGACGACCCCTTCTATATGAAGTGCCTCTAGGAAAAAAATAAATGGAGTGTGGAGGAAGGCTAGCTATCCTCCGATCACTTTTGCCGCTTAAAAATTGAATTACAACTTTCAAATTCCAATCAAATGGGCCCTCTATGAAGTTTATACAAGCTGTCCCTTACATAATAACTATATATGCCCCCAAGGCATAACTTACAACGCTTACCCCTGGGCCCTGGGGGGCTGTGTCGACACCGGAGTTTTGTTATCTGTCTTTTGAACTATTTTTAACAAAATTTCTACCTCAAAATTTTATCTAATGCATTTAGGAGGTGGAGGGGGGGCTAGCTGCCCTCCGATCTCTTTCGACTCTTAAAAAAGTGAACAAGAACTTTCATTTTTCAATTAAATGAGCCCTCTCCCAAGTTTATACGAGCATCCCTCCCATAAGAACTATATGTGCCCCCAGAGTATTTCTCATAACGCCTGCCTCCGGGCCCTGGGGGGCTGCGTCGACACAGGAGTTTTTCTTATCTGACCTTTGAACTATTTTTAATGAAATGGCTATTTTAAAAATTTAATCGAATAATCTTGGGGAAAAAAGGGCGTGTGGGGGGGCTACTTGCCCTCGAATATCTTTTGACTCATAAAAGAGAACTAGAACTTTCAATTTCCAATCAAATGAGCCCTCACTGAAGTTTATACGAGCATCCCTTTCATAAGAACCATATATGCCTTTAGGGCATAACTTCGAACGCCTTCTCCTGGGCCCTTAGGGGTTGTATTGACACTGGAGCTTTTCTTATCAGACCTTTGAACTATTTTTAACAAAATGTCTATGTCGAAATTTTCCTCAGATAAATTTGGAAAAAGAAGGCGTGGGGGAGGGCTAGTTGCCCTCGGATCTCTTTTGACTATTAAAAAGTGAGCTCGAACTTTCAATTTCCAATCAAATGTGCTCCCTCTGAAATTTAGACGAGCATTTCATAAGGACCATATATACCCCAGGGCATAACTAACAAAGCCTGCCCCCGGGCCCTGGGGGGGGGGGTTGTGTCGACACCTGAGTTTTTGTTATCTGACTTTTGAACAATTTTTAACTTAATGGCTGTCTCAAAATTTTTATCAGATGCATTTGAGAAAAACGGGTGTGGGGGGGCCTAGTTGCCCTCCAGTCTCTTTTGACTCTAAAAAAAGTTTATACAAGCATTCCTTCCATAAGAACCATATATACCCCCAGGGCATCCTCAAAGATGGCCCTGGTTGTCATCCTCAAAGACCTAATTTCCAGAATTTTCAACTACGTTGACAAAATGGCTACCTCAAAATTTTGATTGGATAGGTTTGGGGAAAAGGTGGGCGTGAGAAGGGGGGTTAGTAGCCCTCCAATCAATTTCGACTATTAAAAGGGGTACTAGCAATTTAAATTTCAAATCAAATGAGTCCTTTTGGAAGTTTCTACGACAAAGCTTTCTATAAAAACCTTATATACCCCCAGGAATAACTTAAAACCCGTGCCCTGAGGGCTATGGGGGAGGTGACCACCTCAAAAACATAATTTATATCTGGAAATCCGCTACGTAGAACAAAATGGCTATCTCAAAATTTTGATTGGATGTGTTTGGGGAAATATTGGGCGTGGAAAGGGTGTTAGTTGCCTTTCTATCACTTTTGACTTTTGAAAAGGGCACTAGAACTCTCGATTTCCGATCGAATGAGCCCCCTTTGAAGTTTATACGACGACCCGTTCCGTATGAAGTGCCCCTGGGAAAAAATAATAAATAATAAAACATTGGAGCCGTATGGCCTTTACTATAGGCAACGCTATAGCGTTGCCTCTGATAAAACTTATCTGTAAACTGGCAATTTTTGTTATTTACAGCTCTTGTTTAAGGTAGGCACATGCGTAACATTTTCTTTGAAAAGTTTACAATTGTACTTTTATTTTACATTCGAATGTGTCTCTCCCGATATTCTATGTTCATTAGTTCGATACGACCACCCCTGGAGAAAACAAAAAACAAATAAAAACGTATTCGTGATCTCAAAATTGATATCAAAATGGTAATTTCTCACTTTCATCTTTTTCTATACATTTATATGTCTTATGTTGCAATGAAAGGGGGTATAGCCCCCTGACCCCTCCTTGGCGTCATACGTATGTGTTACAAGTGTTTTTAAATCCAATATTTTATTTTCTAGGGTATGATGCGGTATCGCCAAAAGTTTTTGACAAGGATAATTCTAGAGCCCGATCAGGAACCCAATCGTCACAAGACACACAAGAAACTGATTCTGGGAAAAGTATCAAAATGTCTGCAGTGAAAAAATATGTTAATTTTAATGACAATCTTATTAACAGCATCCATAATGTAGCTGAAAGTGGGGTTTGACTTAAAAAAAAAACAACATTAATTTGGCTGTAAACAAGAAAGAGGGGTGTGCTATTATCATGACTACAAAATAGCAAGCCTGATTATTACTTAAGCAAGTGGAGTGCTACTTTGTTCAAATTTGAAGTGTTGTTTCGCCATAAAATTTGTCGTATTTAATTACATTTTGAGCGTGAAATTTTAATTTAAATCTAGACCTAAATTTAATTTTATTTAAAACCCTATATTATGGACTAGACCCTCGAGTCCAACCTTGAAATCTTTACCCAATGGCATAA
>CM051257.1:66767151-66939651 GCA_027921565.1 Artemia sinica | reverse complement strand
CTTCATATGGAAGGGGTCGTCGTAGAAACTTCAAAAGTGGCTCATTCGATTGGAAATTGAGAGTTCTAGTTTCCTTTTTAATAGTCGAAAGTGATTGAAAGGCCACTAGCCCCCCCCCCCCCCCCCAAGCCCATCATTCCCCCAAACACATCCAATCAAAATTTTGAGATAGCCATTTTTTTCAGCGTAGTTGATTTCCAGATATAAAATATGTTTTTGAGGAGGACACTCCCCCACAACCCTCATGGCAAGGGTTTTAAGTTATGCCCTGGGGACATATAAGGTCTTTATAGAAGGCGTTGTCGTAGAAACTTCAAAAAAGGCTCATTTGATTGGAAATTCAAAGGGCTAGTGCCATTTTTAATAGTTGAAAGGGATTGGAGGGCAACTAACCCCCCCCCCCCCCCTTGCCCATCATTTCCCCCAACACATCCAATCAACATTTTGAGATAGCCATTTTGTTCAGCGTAGTTGATTTCCAGATAGAAAATACATTTTTGAGGAGGACACTCCCCCACAACCCTCAGGGGAAGGGTTTTAAGTTATGTCCTGAGGGCATATAAGAACGATCATGGCACAATGTACCATTTATTATTTTTTTTTTCCTTTATAGCTGGGCACTTCATATGGAAGGGATCGTCGTAGAAACTTCAAAAGGGGCTCATTTGATTGGAAATTGAGAGTTCTAGTGCCCTTTTTATTAGTCGAAAGTTATTGGAGGGCAACTAGCCCCCCCACGCCCATCATTTCTCCAAAGACATCCAATCAAAATTTTGAGATAGCCATTTTGTTCAGCGTAGTTGATTTCCAAATACAAAATATGTTTTTGAGGAGGAGACTCCCCCACAACCCTCAGGGGAAGGGTTTTAAGTTATGTCCTGAGGGAATATAAGGTTTTTATAGAAGGCGTTGTCGTAGAAACTTCAAAACAGGCTCACTAGATTGGAAATTTGAAGGGCTAGTACCCTTTTTAACAGTCGAAAGTGATTGGAGGGCAACTAGCCCCCTCCACGTCCATCATTCCCCCTAATACATTCAATCAAAATTTTGCGATAGCCATTTTGTTCGGCGTAGTTGATTTCCAGATAGAACATATGTTTTTGAGGAGGACACTCCCCCGCAGCCCTCAGGGCAAGGGTTTTAAGTTAAGACCTGGGGGAATATAAGGGTTTTAAAGAAAGCTTTGTCGTAGAAACTTCAAAAAAGCTCATTCGATTGGAAATTCAAAAGGCTAGTGCCCTTTTTAATAGTCAAAAGTGATTGGAGGGCAACTAGCCCCCCTCCCACGCCCATCATTCCCCCAAGCATATCCAATAAAAATTTTCAGGTAGCCATTTTGTTCAGCGTAGTTGATTTCCAGATATAAAATTTATTTTTGAGGAGGACACTTCCCCACAATCCTCAGGGCAAGGATTATAAGTTATGCCCTGGGGGCATATAAGGTTTTTATTGAGATCTTTGTCGTAAAAACTTAAAAAGGGCTCATTCGATTTGAAATTCAAAGGGATAGTACCCTTTTTAATAGTCGAAAGTGATTTGAGGGCAACTAATCCCCCTCTCACGCCCACCTTTTCCCCAAACACATCCAATCAAATTTTTTAAATAGCCATTTTATTCAACGTAGCTGAAAGTTTTGGAAATTAGGTCTTTAAGGATGACAACCCCTCCCCCCAAAGCCCTCAGGGCAAGGGTTGTAAGTTATGCCCTGGGGCATATAAAGTTTTTATTGAAAGCGTTGTCGTAGAAACTTCAAAAGGGCTCATTCAATTGGAAATTGAAAGACCTAGTCCCTTTTTTAATAGTTGAAAGTGATTGGATAGCGACTAACGCCCCTCTCACGCCCACCATTTTCCAAAACACATCCAATCAAAATTTTGAGATATCCATTTTTTCAACGTAGTTGAACGTTCTGGAAATTTGATCTTTTAGGATGATAACCCCCTCAGAGCCCTCAGTTAAAGGGTTGTAAGTTATGCCCTGGAGGCATATAAGGTTTATATAGAAAGTTGTTGCATAAATCATAGGCAGCACCATCGTGCTGCTTAAGTAAAGAACGGGGACACTGAAGAACGAGACAAGAAACGGGGACTAAGTAAAGAGAAGGCCACTCCCCCACAACCCTCAGGGCAAGGGTTTTAAGTTATGCCCTGGGGGCATATAAGAACGATGTTGGCGCAATGTATTATTTATTAATTTTTTCCTTTAGAGCAGGGCATTTCGTATCGAAGAAGTTGTCGTAGAAACTTCGAAAAGCGCAATTGGAAATTGGAGTGGCTTGTGCCCTTTTTAATAGTCGAAAGTGATTGGAAGGCGACTAACACCCCTCTCACGCCCACCATTTCCCCAAACACATCCAATCAAAATTTTGAGATAGCCATGTTGTTTAACGTAGTTGAAAGTTCTGGAAGTTCGGTCTTAGAGGATGACAACCACCCTAACAGACCTTAGAATAAGGGTTGTAATTTATGCCCTGGGGGCATATAAGGTGTTTATAGAAAGCGTTGTCGTTTCTAAAAGTAATCATTCGATTGGAAATCGAAAGGCCTAGTGCCCTTTTTAATAGTCGAAAGTGATTGGAAGGCTTGACATTTTTATAGTAAAGATCGAAGTGGGTATAATGTATTATTTTTTGTGGTTGTTTTGCACTTACTGAAAAAAATACGAAATCAATGTGCATTATCAGTTTAATATACATATACTGATATTTAATAATCAAAATGTTAATATTATTTGATTTATTAAAGTTATAAAAGTAAAAACATTTGTATTTTTTTAGTAAAGTGCAAATTTTGTTCTGGCCTTGGGAAGGCATAGGGGTTTTGCGCTCAACTTATGTTAATTTCTGCTCGTTTTGAGTTTGACTCGGTTATCTATTGTAATTTCTGTTCGTTTTAGGTTTTAGTTATTTATCGATGCTGATTTGTGGTAGTTTCACGCTTGGTAGATTATTCGATTTTATTTTTGCGCATTTTTTGTTTAATGGAGTTCTTTACTTTTCTTTGATAACTTATTTTGTGGAATTTTTTTTAAATTAATTTCACATAATGCCAGCGCTACTTGTGGTACATTTATATTAGCATCAGCATGCTGTACGAAAAATATGTATACATTTTCTCACAATTTAGAATTTTTTTTGTGGAAGTATAACCGGTTCGAACCCATTCTCTTTTTCTATTGTTATCAGCTTTTTATCATGCATCACTAGGAGACCGAGCTTTGCTTGTGAAGGGAATTATAGACATAAAAACAATATTCAGTGTAATCCATCACTCCGGAAATGTATACCATCATACCCTGATTTACACAAGAAAAACTTTTGCGTAATTTTTATAGAATTCATTTTTTTTTTTACAAAAATACAAATGGGAAGGTAATTTTGACACTCTAGGAGTCAATTTCCCCTTCTAATTGGAATCTCTGGCAATTTTTTGTTAATTTAAGGCTACTGCCGCAATGACGCAAAAAAAATGTTCAGATTTTCCGAATATTCTTTGTCAAATATTGCCCAACGGATGAACTGATAATTCTAACTTTATTTTTTGAATATTTTCAAATTTGAAACTCAGTAGCTATTTAATTGTGGGGAATATGTCACAATATAATGTTACACAATCTGTGATAATGCTTTGACTTATCCTGTATCTTTACTTCGACAGCGCTATTCCGCTGCCTATGATTTTTGTTTCGGCTTTATGTTGCCCACTCATATCAATGCTATTTATTGATATAAATCAATGAACCCGCAAATAAATCAATTTAATAACAAATCATAAACAATATTTCAATAAATCACGTATATTATAAGTTTAGTAGAACAAATTAAATCTTAAAAAGTCAAAATCCATTCAAAGTTACGGGCAAATGAATATCGCGGTACCTGGGGCTGTTAGAGTTATGAGATTGAGCATCCTGTGCTGGGCGTGAAAGTTGGGTGGAATGGAGGGGGATATGTACTTTAGCATTAGTGGTGAAAATGGCTGCAAAATGCCGACTATATACGACATTCACCTTCACCCACCCAAAAGCTTGTTTATGCTATACTACTGTCGTCTGCAGCAGCTCATTGCTGACAATTTTAGTAAAAGCCAAGCACCAGTACTCATATTTAAGATTGCTTAATGTGTGTTTATTGTTTATAATGCATTGCGTAATGTTTTTAAATTCACCAAGTAGCGTGTTTGTTAGATAACTACTTTTCTTCACTACCGCTTAAATAGCATCTACTTCAATAGTAACCCTTCTTGCCCCCCCCCCATAAAAATTCTCTTGCTACGACCCTGTTCGTTAATTAGTACAAGCTATGCGTCTTCAATGAAAAAAAAAACCTTCTCAACTTCACATATTAGCTTTAAATTATAAATCCCGAATGGAAAGACATCAACAATTCCAAAATCTATTGCCAAACAAAAATGAAGGAGATGGATCTGTTGGATTTAGTAAGGAATTTTGGTAATTTAGTTATGACTACAGGCACGAGAAATTTCTCAGTGACTGATTGATAGAAAAATTAAGTTTAAATGCAGAGAAAAGTTTTTGCCAGAGCTCTTTCCTCTGGCAATTTGGCTCTACTTTCTAAGTTTTTTTTTCACTCAATCTCTTGGAGTTTTCGTAACTACGACAGTAGTCAAAGCCAAAAATAAAGTCATAGAAAAAAAACAATATGGCTAGTTAGAACACAATTTCGCAGTCTTACTCGGGTATTGCGTATATTTTGAAAGGTGTAAGACCAAGTGATTCAATTTGTTTGGGTAGTGCATTTCCCAATGATAGGCAGGGACGTGCACATCTGGTGGGGTCCAAATTTCTGGGCACTTCTTAAACGACTTGTAATTTTTTGCTCCCCCCCCCCAAAAAAAAAAAAAAAACAAAAAAAACAAACAAACCTTTATATGTGCCTATCCTGAGGTTTAAAAACTGTCAAAATTTCATACCAATTAGAAAATTGCCTGCACTAGGTAAAGCCAATTTTCCTACTGCTTATAATCCTTCTTCTCCACCAAAAGTTGGGTGGTTCTTAGCCCCCCTCTCCCAAAAGAAACAACTGAAAGTTTCTTTTTGTTAACTATACAACTCTAGATCATAATATCCTTGGTAATCAATACTAGGTATAAAAATCGATCTCGTTTTCATTAAAAAAAAGAAGAAGAAGAAATAATCAAACGTAAAAGAAAGAAGAAGAAAAAAAGTAAAAGGATAAAGAAAGAAGAAGAAATAATCAAACGTAAAAGAAAGTTTGTAATAAAGAATTCACAGTTTTTGCTAAATTCCAAACAAGTAAACTATTCAGTTTTGATTTACATGTTAGAGTTTATTAGCATATAAAATATGTATTTTATCGAAAAAGGGAACACACCCAAAATTGGCTATAATCCTAACAAAATTTGCATCAAGAAATTTATTCTACTTGAATATCGAATGACGGATTGTTCTCAATTGACGCGCCATATAAAAACTTGACTTTTTGGTGGGGAAATACTTGCTATGAGAAGCTATGCGGTTGTAGAGACACTGAAACAGTTAACCACCACCGAAACATTCACCATCAATTAACCAGAAAAATCACTAAAAATCACCAACACTTCACCAAAAATCACCCCCCAAAAACCTAGGAAATCGGTGGTCAATAATGATAGGCTATACACCAATAACAAGTGAAGTATTAAGTGTTTATTTACATGTTAAAATTTAGTAGCATATAAAATCTGCATAGTTCTAGAAAGAGGAAACACGCCCAAAAATGGCCATAATTCAGACAAAATTTAGATCAAGAAAATTAATCTACTTGAATATCGAAGGACGGATTGTTCTCAAATGACGAGCCATATAAAAACTTGACTTGTTAGTGGGAAAATAGTTGCCATAAGAATCTATGCGGCTGTAGAGACAGACACTGTACTGTGACAGCAGGGCTTCCACTTTCCCCGAATTTTCGGGGATTTCCCCGAAAATCTATGTGTCTCTCCGAAAAAAAATTTGGTTCCCCGAATCCCCAAAATTTCCCCGAAAAATCACTCAACTACGGTGTCACCCCTAGTGACAATTCCTAGCAAACACTACTTTACATACCATAATTTTTCACTACTCTCTTGTTCGTTAATTTTCGTCTCCTGTGTTACTTTGCATAAAAACCAGACTAATACAATTTAAGTATAGACAGCTCTTTATATGTTCATGAAAGTAAAATTTTCATGCTTTTAGATTAAACAATTTCGAATGCAATATTCCAAATGTTATAAGATTCTTACATTTACATCATTCGTGGTCAAGACAATATTGACAAAATTAGCCAAGAATTATACTTGAAGTTGTTTAACGGAACACTCAGTTGGATTTTGAAATTAAACTTCTAAAGAAGGAGAATTGTTTTGAAAGCCGAATCATAAGTTTAAATTTTTTTTTTTTTTTGCTATTTTTGATTTTGGACATAATGTATTAATGTTTAATACTTAATGATTGAACGCATAATATATTGAAGGATTAGATCTTTTTGCCAGGAATTCTTGCCATATAAATTTTTATTTCTTTCGGTGTGTAAAATTTAAGTTCTTTTCTTTTTTATCTGAGAATTGTATTTGTCATACCACCTTTTGTCCTCAAACGTAGTCACCCAGCCCTCCCCTCACAATTATTATTCTGGTCCCTTCACTCGTGTAATATTTTTAGTAGGCGTAATATTTTAAACTGCAGTTTTAGGATCTTTTTACGGTCTTACGGAAATTTTACGGAAAATATTTTCTACTCAAATTTGGGATAGCCAAGTAAATTTGTTTGAATATTTAAGCCTACCTTTACAACTTATAATGCTTGAACAATTAATAGCCCTATATGAAGGCTAATTCTGAGATAGAAACAAAATAATTTAAAGAAATTGTGGCATAATTTATTTCTTCTTAAGAACTATCCCTAAATACAATCTCCTTACCATAAGAAAAGGACCATCCCCCCTCCTAATGAGGCAAAATTTAGCTATAGACTATGTACAAGGTCGGGGAATAGGAGATCTTAGAAATGTATGTTCCGAGGGGGTATTTTCCACAGGGGGAGGGGTGGGTGTTTTCCAAGGGTATTTTTCGTGGGGGTACTTTCCGCGGGGAGTATTTTCTGCGGGGGTGTTTTTTGTGAGGGGGGTATTTTCTGTTTTTTCCCGTGGAGGTATTTTCTGGGGAGGGGGGGGGGGGGTAAACACCTAAGACTTGGAAGCAGCATGAAAAATAAATAAGGTGTCAATTGTCGTCAAAATTCCCTTAAATTTACGTCAAATTTTCCCTTGAATTCCCTTTATTAAGTGTAAATTTACTTGTTTAATTTAGTTCTTGTTTGTTTTAAGTTTTAGTGTTGCCCTACTAATAGGTTGAATTTTGTCTATTTAATTTACCTATCTAGAAACCGCAAACAATATTTGTTTTTGTTCTTAAATATTATTAATGAATTACTGAGATTAATGACTTAATCAAAAATTGCTACTTGTATTTACAGTTCACATGTGTTCACTATTTTTTTTTTTTTTTTTTTTTTTAATTTGAAAACAATTTTGAAGTTTTTGCCGCAATATCAGCAAAAACCGTTTTCAGCTATGGGTTCCAATCCCGTGCTTTGGCTCTAAAACCTACTCTGTAAAAGGATTAATTTACAACGTGGATCCAAGCCCTACTTGAGCCTGAAAATTAAGCTAAAACCAATTTTGGCTCCCAAACTTTCGCAACGAAACTCCATTTTTTTTCCCTGAATCTCTAAGACTTGTCCCCGAAAACTCCCCGAATTTTAAGACTTGTCCCCGAATTTAAATATTCAAGAGTGGAAGCCCTGTGTGACAGTTAAGAATGTGTGAGTGTGACTAAGGGTGGTTGAATTGAAGTAACACTAGCAAAAAACTGGAAGAAAACTGGCCTCCTCAAACGCAGATCACGACGTCTTGGGCCTTTTTAGGCAACGGACACCACACAATGCTATTGAAAAAGTTACACAAATAGTTATTTTAACATAATATGGAGCAGAACTATACGCAAAAATGTATCGCGGAAGGTCAAATATTTTAAGTCTAACAAACTCGTCAAACCAAATCAGAAACAGACGAGTTTTACGAACCTAAAGGTAAATATGAGGGGAGGGGAAATGATTCGAGGAGGGGCTGAAGGACCCTACTCGTGTGTTTGTGCATGATAAGCGATTTCATAGTGATTGAAATGGACAAAAAGTTTTTTTTTTCTTTTGTATTTTCTTTTACAGTAAGAACAGCATCGTTTTCAGTTTCATTGCCGAGTTACAAGTTTTTGTGGAGTTATGAGTCTTAGAAATGCTTAATACGATTGGATTTCCTGAACTACAACTGCCAAAAGAGAAATCAATGGAAATATTGGGTCTAGGCGTTTATACCCCCCAATATACCCCCCCCCCCAAAGAAAATAGCCCCTCCAAAAATACCCCCGCTTAAAATGTCTCCCAGTAAAATACCCCTCACGGCTGGATGGTCTCCAATAACTTCCGACTTATAAAAAAAAACTAGAACTCTCAATTTCTGATGTAATGAACACCCACCGAAATTTTTGCGACCATGATGTGGGAACCATAATGGTGGGAATGAAGAAGGGACAGTCTCCCTCCTATACGGAATAAAATCTGCTCATTTTGGGGTTTAATGTTACTCTTTGCTTTCTTAATAACAACATAGACCAGAAATAATCCCATAAATCGAGAGGGATTAAAGATCATTTTCGTATTTTGATGCGCTTTTTAAGTTTTTTGTACCACTGCCCCCAAACAAAATCCTGGTTATGGGTCCAGGGATTATATATCAATTTCTACTTCCACCATCCCCACGTATTTTCCTTAGAACTAATTCTGTATTTTGTCTGAAGCCTCGATGAGACCTGGGATGTTTTGGCATTCAAATGCAAGCTTTGAGATATCTCCTTCCCTCCCTAACTACAAAACAATCAGAGAACCCCATTGTAGGGGTTTAAGTGTCTTTTTAAGTTTTGTAATTTGTCCATTGCTTGCAGATAATCATGGTTCCCTTAGAACTAATTCTGTATTTGTCTGAAGGCTCAATGAACCCTGGGATGTTTTGGCATTCAAATGCAACGTTCAAAGTAGCTGATATTGGGAAACATACAGACATCTTTCGCGGGGGAGTTTTCTACAACGAGGGATTATCTGGGGGAATTTTCGAATTGGGGGGGGGAGGAATTTTTGCGAAGAATTACCCTGAATTCTTCTACAGAATTATTTCTATTTGTCTTTCGTCCTCTTTGGATGCACAATTTAACATATGGAGAGAATTTTACGGTAGAATTGTCCAGGGAAAATTTTCAGTGAAAGTCAAATTTTCTGGCGAGATTTTCCTATGGAAAAATATGGTTAATGTCCACAAAGATGCCGCAAAGTGACACCTCCCTTCTTGTTGCACAAAAATGTTTCTGGCATTTATTTTAGGCCATCAAACATAGCCTGAATCAACTTGGTAACTATTAGGACACTACTACTCCCTCCTCCCTCCTCAAAACCAATAATAAAGGCATAGACGGAATGTATACAATAGAACTAAGAAGAATTAGACAACAAGTCCTGAAAAACTCATTTAGTTTTCATCTGAAGGCTCACTGAGGCTAGGAATATCAGGCCATTGAAATACTTATGGTATCTTACCCCCCTCCTAGGGACACAAAGATCTACCACCCCTCCTTAATAATAGATCTCCGCATTATGAAGCAAATCGCTTCAGTTAGATAAAGGATTAAAATAAACGCTACACACGTTGTTGTGCAATAAGAAGGGAGTAGTCACCTTGCAGCACCCTTGTGGACATTGCCATTTCGTCGGAAATATCTTGCCAGACAATTTGATCTCCGCAGAAAGAAAATTCTTCCTAAAAATTTTCTCCCCACTGAAAATCACCCTTGAAAATCCCCCCTCCCCCTGCTAAAAACTACTCCACGAAAAATGTTCGTATGTTTTCCAATAGCGAATACTATCTGTAAGCAATTGACAAATTACAAAACTTAAAAAGCCATTTAAACTTCTACAATGAAGTTCTCTTATTGTTTAGTAGTTAAGGAGGGAGGGAGATAACTCAACGCATGCATTTGAATGCCAAAACCTCCCAGCTCTCATTGAACCTTCAGATAAATATAGAATCAGTTCTAAGGGAGAGACGAGGGGAGGGTGGAGGTAGAAATTAATGTATAGTCCCAAGGAGCCATAACCAGAACTTTTGCTTGAGGTTTTTTTAAGGGGGGGGAATACAAAAAAAAAAAATTAAAAAACGCATCAAAAATGTAAAACTGATATTTTCTTCCTTAAAATTTCTGTTCTACTCTGCTATTATGAATGTAAAGAGTAAAAGTAAACCCAAAGTGAGCCGGTTTTGTTCCGTATAGGAGGGAGACTGCACAATCCTCATCCATACCTCCCTCATGGTCGAAGAAACCTCGGAGGGTGTTTCTTAGACCAGAAAATGAGAGTTCTAGTCCTTGTTTTATAAGTCGAAAGGGATTGGAGACCAGCCAGCCGTAGGGGGGGGGGGAGTATTTTTATGTGGTACATTTTCTGGAGAGGGGGACGCTGGTTCCCAGAAATATCTGAGCGTCTACTTTTAGCGTAAACGACAGACTCCCACCAAACGCTCCTGACACACCTGAGTAGTATATAACCCCTGAGCTACAAGAAAGTTTAGCATTAGCTGGTAAGGCTAAGGCTAATAATGACAAATTAAAAGTACTGATTCAAATACTAGCACTGTACAAACTATTTAAATTAATTTAACCACCGGTTTTCCTAGGAACAGCCCACTGTTCTTTTTCTTCTTTTTTTTATGTTAGATTGATGTAATTACTACAATGAGTGGAACAGATTTGCGAGACCAAATATTTTCAAATAACTATTGATGGCTTGAACCGGACATATAAAAGTTTGCCACGAGAATTGCAAAGTTCTTAGAGCGTATTTCTGGTTCATTAACACCAGAATTGATCAACTGAATAAATATAGAAGTGCCATGAACCTATGCAAAGGAAACAATATAAATAACATTCAAGATTTACTAACGCTACTACTAAAAACTCATCACAGCACCAACAGTATGAGACCAACAAAGCCGGGCACCTTTCTCCTCCATTCTATCTCTTCAGAGCTTCACTCTTCAATCCCTCCCGTTGATTCCCTAATTTCTTTAATTCTTTCTTTTAAAGAACTTTTGGTACTTGTCTATTATATAAAACACACTCGAGAAGTGAAGTTTGGTGACAATGAAATATGATGAAAATCGAAAACTTTATTAGCAAAATTGTGGAGGTCATATGTGAGTTATTGAATTGAGAGATTCCGCGTCGGCTGACTGTCTCAAAGACAAAGAAAAGTTCATTATTAACGCGATTCTGACCTAGTTCATTTTAGTTAAATTTTAACGTGATTCTTGAGGACACCGGTTAGTTTGCTTTGACTAGATACAGAAAATAGTGTCTCACCATGGATGTTCAAGAATCATTTCAGATTGTTGGAAGGGCTACAACACAACTGAGCTGGAACAAGTAGGTTTCACTCATTTGAAAGTGAACCACAAAAATAATTTTGTCGACCCAGAAACCAGCGCCTACCGAAAGGAATATGTGGGTCGCAAAGGAGAACTAACGGCACCAAGGTACATCCTGCCATCATTTACATTCATACTTAGTAGAATACATGCGCCGGGTGGCAATAAAGGCAGAAGGCTGAGTTCATTTTAATGCGATTCTTGAGGACATTTCTGCGTTCTAGGAGCATATTTCCAAGTTGTAGTTTTCACAATTTTGCTAATAAGTATTGTATTTTCATCATATTTTTTTCATTAGGCTAAATAGGTTTGGTTAGGTTAAAATAGGTTTGTTTGGGTTACGTATTTAATATGCTATGCTTTACCCCCCCCCCCTCTAATGTGCAAATATATAGCCCAAATTCGTTTCTAAACTATTTTATTTGCATCATAATTCTGTTTTATTTTCATTAGCATTCACCAAACTTCACTTCTCAAGAGTGTTTTACATAATAGACAAGTACAAAACTTTCAAAGAACTTCTGGCTTTAAAGGCAGAAAATTTTCAAAGTTTTGACAAGATTTTAAAATTAAAGACTCAAAAGTCGTCAAACATCCCCAGAGCATGTTAGTTGCTTCATTGTATTAATCTAAGTAAAACATTGAAGATCATAAATCCCCCACCTGCAAACCCACCAGCCCACCAGCGAAATTTCCAAAGTCGCTTACTCTAGGGAGCATCTAAAAGAGTCGATCGATCAATTATATCATCTTCTGCAAGAATGTAATTCTGGCTCAAATTATCATACAAGATGGATTTCTGATTTGTCAACATCCTGTCCATCAGCTTTTATCCTTCGGGGCTTGCAGTTCTATTCATCGTGTGCGAATTAAGAAATTTTGCTGGTGTGCGGGATTTATGATCTTCAAATTTTCAAAGTTTTGACAAGATTTTAAAATTAAAGACTCAAAAGTCGTCAAACATCCCCAGAGCATGTTAGTTGCTTCATTGTATTAATTTAAGTAAAACAACGAATATCATAAATCCTGCACACCAGCAAAATTTCTTAATTCGCACAAGATGAATAGAACTGCAAGCCCCAAAGGATAAAAGCTGATGGACAGGATGTTGACAAATCAGAAATCCATCTTATATGATAATTTGAGCCAGAATTACATTCTTGCAGAAGATGATATAATTGATCGATCGACTCTTTTAGATGCTCCCTAGAGTACTATTTACAGAATAGCTCTGAGTGATGCTTTATGTACTTGTCAGGAAGATGTGAAAATCGAGAAGTGTAAATTCTTATGGAGAAGTGGGGGGAAAACTAATATAATTAGAAGGATTGATTCGTAGAATAATATTGCAAAAGAATAGTAGCTGGTCTGTCAATCACGTAAAACTCAGAAAGTAAAGTTATCTATTTTACCTACTCTAATATATCTAATATAAAGATGTCATTTCAGACTCAAGCACTAAAATTGACCCAGCTAAGTCAGGCTAACGAAAAAACTTAACTCGATGAAAACTAAAATAACGCACAATTCGACCCAAGAAAACGTTACCCGAATGGAATGGAAACCATTAAGAACCGTCCTGCTTTACCGATTTTGGATTGATTGACTCGGAATGTGGCATAAATTTCTCTGATTTCATGTGAATTAAGTCTTTTGCTCCATTAAGGCTCTAGGAAGGCCAAGGGCTGTCTTTACTTCATTTTACTTAAATTGAGCTTAGCATAGTTTTATCGGACTGGTTTACGAAAAGAGAAATTTTCCTGATTCATTTTCTGGATTGGGCTATATGTGTATTTGTTTTGGCTTAGCAGTCTATTTTCCAGGCTGGAAAGGCAGACCCTTTCAAAACCAATTTAAAATTCGTGATTCTGACAACTAAGCGTGATTCTTTTTAAAAATTAAAGTAAATTTCAAAGGCGCTCGAGGATCTGTAGAAAAGACCATTGCCCAGCCCTCTCCTAAGATTAAAAAAAAAAGATGTTTTTCTGGTATTTCAATTAAAAAAAGACCCCCCCCCATGATTAAAAACAAATTACCGAATTGCTACGAATAAATAAATGAAAACTGATCGAACAGAAATTGAAATGAAATAATCGTATCAAACATACAAATAACAGATACAACTATGGAGGAATAGATGAAACCGAAAAGTGAACAGAAATTACTACGAATAATCAAGTGAAACTTAAAATAAATAAAAAAATATCTTGAATAAAAACATCTAAAATGATCCCGATATCGACTACCATCTGTTCACAAACGAAAAGATTCGATAAAAGTGTTATCCTTTCTTTTACAAGAGCTGTAAATGAAATTGGTTAGATTGTTAATGGACCAGCTGATTTGCAAATCGTTTCTTTTCTCCTTTCAGTACATCCATAATGAATTGTTACTGATGTTTTAATATGTTTTGAAATACTTTCTTTTATTACTTTTATTGAGTCTTTGTATTTCGCAGTTTTGTACGTACTGAATTCAATTTTCCTGATCGACTTTTGTTATTTTGCTTTATTACCCCATTCTTATAGTTTCATCATAACCTTTTTTATTTTTATTTGTGAGACACTAAGAAAATCGTTTGTGAAAAACATTTTATGAAGAAAACTTCATTCCATCTAGTAATGTCTTTAATACCTAAGGGGAAGCTGTCACTGATCAATAGTGCCAATTGGGAGGGGAGCAGTAGGTTCAGGGAGACAACTAATGAAACCATTTTTACCAATTCTTTTTGTGTGTTTTCACCCCCCCCCCCTTGGAACAATCCTTTGATTAACCTATTGCAACCTATTAGGATAGATTATGTCGGGAAATATGAGTAACTTGTTCTGCTACATAGAATGGTCTCTTTCCTGACTCTCTTTCTGCATCCAATCTATCGAAAAGGCATTACAAAGAGTAACCTTAAAAAGGAGAGAATATTGACACCTGTCATATTGTTGGATTTCAATGAAATATCGGATTTTGCACCCATTATTGTTTTCTTCTTCTGTGAGACACCGATTAAGACTTCATCTATGGTAGGCTAGTAATTTTCCCTGAGTTTAAATTTGCGTAGATTGAATTTTACGACTTTGATTTTGCTCGTTTGATGTATGTGTAGATTTAGAAGCCAGGACTAAGCTTTCCAAAGTAAATGTTTCTTTTTCTCAAATTACCCATCCTAATTTTGATTTAGTAGACAACAAATTTTCTAGAAATAAAAAACAATAATATTGGCCATTAATCCATTTTTTTGGTGACTGAAAAGGCAGGATTGATATAAAACAATTCTTACCTCCAAACCCACAAAAACTTGAAGACTAGGCTACAGTACTTAAGCACAAGCTATTCTCCAAGAAGCTAAAAACTCGGAGTAGATGACATCGCAGCAGGGCCAACCACAAGACATGTAAGGAATCTGGGGTGTCAAAGTCAACCAACGTGCTTGGCAAAGCGTAAACTACTTTTTTATGTTTTAAATACAAAACTATTAAGATTAGTTATAAAATCTGCCTTAATTTGTAGTTGTATGCCTGTGGACACTCGTTAGTTGAAAATTCCCGATGCAAAACCTCTTTTCCGCCTTTTCTATCCCTGAAGCGATTATTCCCATTGTAGTTGTCTAGTTGGAGTTCCCTTCCACTTTCCCATTGCTTTGAATAGGATTCGGAAAATGTTGTCTTAGGCGTTTCCCCTTTTTACATACTATTTCCCTTAGTTGTTGACAATAATTCTATCCCTTGACAGGATTTCAAGAATCTTGACTAGAAAAGACTCAAAAGAAAGATGGAACGAATCGTCTTTCTTTCTTCATGTTGGCCGCAATAAATCAAATGGATTTTGTTCTTTTCCCACCTCAAACATACTCAATGCACTCACTTTAATTAAGCATACAGGTTTCAGGGCCGCAATTTATTTTTCCTTCTTCCTCTGCCTCTCAAAATATCTAGAAGGTTCTTCTCGTGCATTATAGACCACAGTGTAAAGCCCTTGATTCATCCCTATTCATTTCGGAAAATATTAGTATCAAATGTCCAGTCACTTATGAACAAAATGGAAGCGGTTTGAACTATGCTTGAAAAATGAACTTTGAAAATGAACACAAAAAAGAAACAAATACTCAGTAAAATCTTTATTGTGTAAATACTTGCATAAAAACCAGACATAAAAATTACTGGAAGTGTTTTTTTTTCTTTTATTAGAAATGGTGGAGGATGTTTTCCCTTTTTGGACAATAACTCTTTAAACTTATAAATCTGAAATCTATCAAAGGAAAAACAAACTTTCCTGCATCAAATATATAGGACTGAAACTCATTTTATTTATAAGAAATTATCATAAGAAAGATCTGTAACTACTCCCTAGACCTTTTGGCTTGTAGTAAGTCTCTTTAAAACAGTAGCTTTGTATTTAAATAGCCATCAGGAAAACTTAATTTATCTTCACTTTTGGAACGAAGAATTTAATAAAACAGTTTTGATTATTTAATCAAATTTATTTGGATTTCTTGAATCTAAAAGATTTTTTTCTTGGATTTGTTTCAAAAGTTGTTTTTATTTGTCATGTTATGCGTCATAGAAGACTCCAAAATAATTTTGATATGGCACCTACTTCACTGCCCTAGCTATGGTTGAAGAAAACCACCGATACCACCAATACGCAGTAATTCCCCGTAGACAATGTATGAAAAAATAAATAAATAAACTACTCTAACGAGACATACTTCAGATAAACAAAATTTCAGAAAAACCTAGAAAACTAGAGTCGGGTCAAAGGTAAAACAAAAATACTATATTTAATACATAAAAAAGAACAAAAATACATTCAATAAAATGAAATCATTAAACAAACGACCTTTACATGTTTACAAAAAAACAAATTAAGAACACATTCTTATGACAAGCAAAGAAACATAAAAAAAATTAATCAGTTATATTAGAATAGCAGCTGCTTCATATCAACGGCATCCATTCACAAAAATTTAGGATGAGGGGGGAGGAAGCAAAATATTTTTTAAAAAACCTATGGCGGGAAATTTGTCATTTTTTCACCTAAAAATATTAAAAAAGCCACTTTCAATGAAAATACCCCCAAAGGAGGTGTTTTTCAAAATATAGGAGGGAGGCACATGCTCTCTCCCCACAATTGTCCCCACTCCTTCCTATCAACGTGTTCTTAAATTTCAAAAGCTTAGCAGACACGCTATTGAGCTGTAAAATATTGAACACACTCCGAATACAAAAAAAAATTGAATACACGAAAAAAAAGATTAACATAATTTCTTACACTATCAGGTTTTTAAACGCACTTGTTCTAAGAATCATGGCTGCCAATGAGAATTTTACAATATCCTAAAAAAAATATACATATACGTAATATAATTTTTAGGGTCCAATTTTTGCAGTTAATGAAAGCGTTAACTTTTCTGCATCCCGATGAAGTTTCAAAGCCAGTTTCTGCTCAGAGTTTATTATGTGTTGCCAGGAAGTTACCCAAAGCGACGCAGAAGGACACGCTAGTTAACGAAATTAAGCTTGTCCAGTTATCCGGACTTCCACCGGAGCCAGGAAGGATCGACGACAAGTGGAGCAACGGAATCCAGGGAGGAAAATATCCAAACTGTCTAAAGTCGTCAAAAATGCTTTGATCATTTCACACGGGTCTGTCAGCATTGAGCGGGCTTTCTCCCTTTTCCCGGCGAGTTCTCAGTAAAGAAGGAGCTTCGATGAATGAGCAAACTTTGAATGCAAAACTGTTTGTGATAGATGGGTTGGGCAGATGAGTTGAGGACGTGCACAAAATGTTGCTATGACTGAAGACTTGATATAACTGGCCAGATCCGCTAGAAAGAGCTATGATTTGCACCTAGAGCAGGAAAAAGCCTTGAAAGAAAAAACTGAGAAAGAGCGGCAAGATTTGGAGGCAAGAGAACAGCTGAGAGAGCAGCAGCTCGCTGAAATCTCTTTGAAAAGACAGTCAATAGACTCTCAAAAAATCTGTCGAAGAAAAAAAAGAAACGTTTGGTTCCAAGGAACAGGCCGCAGACGAATCGCTGAAGGAGCCTCATAACCGGCTGAAAAAGGCATTGAAAAGAAGAAAATGGTCGAAATACAGCTAGCGCAGGCCATGATAGATGATACTCTGTCGATGCGTACCAAACAAAAAAAGGTAGCTGCTACTCTTGAAATCGCCCAGCAGCAGTTAGAGTCAAAGAAACAGTTGCTGATCACACCTCTGTTCCAGCACAAGGCAGTGCAAAATATAGAAACATATGGTTGTGTGTTCTAGTTACCGTACCCTTATCTCTTTCATCGTATTTTTGTATCTGATTTTTTGGATTCGAAAGTAAAGCGTTCAGAAAAAAAAGAAAAAGAAAGCTCCTCCAATGACATGATGATTCTCAGGTGGTCTGTTTCTTGATCATGACTTGACCTTTGATCATGGAGAGATGTCTGCAACTGATCGTTCTCAATTTTTTTTTTTATTATTATTATTTTTTTGTCAAGCGTCATTTGTTATTGTGTCATTGCTTTTTCTTTCAAAATCTTACTGAAAAATTGGGGGTCTATTTTGGGTCAAGAATGATCCTTAGAGAGATCCCTTTTTTGACTAAAAAGAGGTCCCTAAGTCCCTATTTTTTACCACTTGAACCCGTGGCAGCCTTGGAAGCATGATAATGGAGAGATGGTTTTTAAATCCCACCACTGGTTAGAATAACATTTTAAAAATTATATACATAATTTATATACAAAATAAAATAGAAAAATCTAAACAAGTAAAAATTTAAATAAGCATACTAGATTAAATCAAATAAGCCATCATCAAAAGGAGGACCTTGCTGATTCATCGCCCCTAAATTTGGTTGCCCCATGCGTTGACTCATAGGATTCTGAAATAAAAGTATAAATATGATATCAAAATAAGCACAATAGCTCCTTATAATAAGACAGTAAACAAATAAGACAAAACTTCGGACAGTTCTCTGACTCAATTTGCGCTGACCTTTCTACTTTACAGTGAGCTAAATTGATGCAATGAAAAAACAATCTAAAGAATAAGGGCAGAAGCCATACTGTATCTACATCAAACAGTTTGTGGTAGCGAACTCAAAAAGAACAGACTCATACTAATAATAGCCGAAAAAAAAGAATTTTGGTGGCAACTTACACATAAAAATAATTGATTTTTTTATTCATAAAATTCACTGTGACAAGGATTATTTATCAAAATTTACGAGCCTGTTAAAATTTATCGAATTAAAGGAGAAAAACACCATTTTTTTTAATTTTAATTTAATTAAATTTAATTTTTTAATTTTAATTATTCTAATTTTAATTAAAGGTGGAAAACACCAACCAAGAAGGAGAAAGTTTAAAACAAATCCCATTGACAAAATTAAGCCAGTCAGAGAACCCTTCTAGAGAGGTTTCTAATTCCTATCTACAAAAAGCGAAAATATATTTTTTTAAAAGTTAGTTACGGACACGTGTTCTGATTCTCCAGGGATGATCATATCCTAGAATATAAGGGATGGATTGCTCGAATGTAAATTGAAACTTCTGAAACTTCTAGCGGCGCTTTCTGCCGTTTTGTGGTGAAAAACAACAACTTTGGCCTTGAGAGGACCAAAATACAAGAGAGTGAAAATTATGAGATAGCCAATCGATTTAGAACCATTGGAAATCTATGTGTTCGACTTCACAGCTTCAGAGGTCATATATTTACACACTAGCGCATTTGTTACTAAACTTAAAAGCACTCTACAAAACGAACGTCTAATACGGATAATTATTTCATCAGTTCACTTAAGTAGAGCTTATTCAGCACTTAATTTAGTTACAGAGGTGCATAATTGTGCGTCAGCTATTAGGGAGGATGGCCAGTCGATATTTCTGCGAGTGGGGACAGGGGGGGGGGGGATGCCTGAAGCATCAAAAAGCGTATTTTTAGGCCCAAATTTTTTAACTTTCGTCAAGCATCCAGACAAATATAGAAGAAGGGAGGAAAGTGTCAATGTTTTTGTTTTTTGTTTGTGAATGTTTTTCAATCAATCCTTTATAAGGGTGGAGGCCAGTAGATTGATTTATGGGAAAAGTAAGTTGCCTAGGACCTCAAAAAGCTGTTTCAAATATTACATTACAGATACTTCAAATAAACTGAATGAAAAACCGTTGAATTTTAACATCTGACCTTCCTTTATTTGGAAATATATATATTTCCAAATAAATATATATATATATATATATATATATATATATATATATATATATATATATATATATATATATATATATATATATAATATATATATAATATATATATATATATATATATATATAATATATATATATATATAATATATATATATATATATATATATATATATATATATATATATATATATATATATATATAATATATATATATATAAAATATATATATATAAAATATATGTATATATATATATATATATATACATATACATATATATATATATATATATATATATATATATATATATATATATATATATATATATATATATATATATATATATATATATATATATATATATATATATATATATATATAATATATATATATATATATATATAATATATATATTATATATATATATATTATATATATATATATATATATATATATAGGCCTATATATATATATATATATATATATATATTATATATATATATATATATATATATATATATATATATATATATATATATATATATATATATATATGTCCATTCTGAGTCTTAACCTTTTGGCAATAGTGCTTGGTTTTGACTCTAATTTGTTGTTTCTGAGGCATCAGTGTTTTTGATCCGGTACTAGATCACCTTCATTTCTAATAAATCTAACAAGCTTAATTCCATAGTTTCGTTGGATGCTTTTCAATCTACCTGCTATCCAGCTTTTCTTTGTTGTTTTGTTTTTAAACTCTGTTCTCTTTTCCCCTTTCTCGCATTTTTTTCCTATATTTTCCTTCTTTTTCACAATCTTTATTTATCTTGGCATTTCATCATCGACATTGATTTAGTTTATATTCAATGTTGGTTTTTCTCAGTCATTCAAGCTCTACTCCCTATTAAATAAAAAAAAAACGAGTTTTTTTTAACTGAAAGTAAGGAGCGACATTAAAACTTAAAACGAACAGAAATAATTCCGTATATGAAAGGGGCTGTCCCCTTCTCACTGCCTCGCTCTTTACGCTTAAGTTTTTTACTGTTTTAAAAATTAAGTTGTGAGACAGAGTCAAACTTTAGCGTAAAGAGGGAGCCGGTGAGGAGGGGACAGCCCCTTTCATTTACGGAATAATATCTGTTCGTTTTAAGTTTTAATGTCGCTCGTTACTTTCAGTTAAAAAAAGCTTATTTTTTTTTATTTAATTTCTGAACATTTTTGAACTAATGCAGCTTTGATTTTGGCTCAACGTACATGAATAGAAAAAACGAAATTTGCAAATTAATTTTACTTTTTTTGGGCTAAATGGCTTTCTCGAAATTTTGCTCTGACCTCTGACGTAACTTACGACGTAACTGACGTAACTTGACGTAACTTACGTAACTAACTTCTATATTCGTATATTTTTATTACGTATATGAGGGAGTTCGCCCCCTAGTCAGTACCTGGCTCTTTACGCTAAAGTCCAAATTTTGTTCCAATTCTTTAAGAATGACCCCTTAATCACAAAGGCCGTTAATTAGAATAAATAGCTCTGATGAAAGTACAAAGGAAATTTTAGCGTAAAGAGCGAGGTAATAACTAGGGGGCGAACCCAATTATATACATAAAAATTTCTGTTCGTTTTAATTTTTGATGTTGCTCCTTACTTTCAGTTGAAAAATTGTTTTTTTATTTAATTTCTGATCGTTTTTTAAATAATGCTGGGAAATCTGGCACCCCCTTCATAGCAATGTCCCTTCCCCCATGAGAACTTCCTCCATGAAAAGATCCTTCCCCGTAACCCCCGACCCCCCCCCAAACTACCAGAAAAAATCCCCCCTGAAAACTTCGGTAAACTTCCCAATAACCAATACTATATGTAAACATTGGGCAAAGTTCATAACTTGCAGACCTTCCCCCGGAGACTGTGGGGGATTAAGTCATCCTCAACGACATAGTTATTGTATTTTTCGACTACGCTGAACAAAATTGCTATCTCAAAATTTTGATCGGGTGACTTTGGGAAAAAATGAGCGTGGGAGGGGGCCTAGTTGCCCTCTATTTTTTGTCACTTAAAAAGAGCACTAGAACTTTTAATTTCTGTTCGAATAAGTCCTCCTGTGATATTCTATGACCACTGGGGGTCGATTAGACCACCCCTGAAAAAAAAACAACAAAAAACAAACAAACAAACAAACTACCAAACAAACAAATAAACACGCATCCGTGATCTTTCTTCTGGCCAAAAATATAAAATTCCACATTTTTGCAAAAGGAGCTTGAAACTTCTAAAGTACGGTTCTCTGATGCGCTGAATCTGACGGTGGGATTTTCATTAAAGTTCTATGACTTTTAGGGGGTGTTTCCCTCTTTTTTCGAAAATAAGTCAAATCTTCTCAGGCGCGTAACTGATGGGTTAGACTAAACTTGATGAAACTTATATATATATGAAAGCAGCATAAAAATCTGATTCTTTTAGTGCATCTACTGCTATAAAATTCCATTTTTTAGAGTTTCGGTTACTATTGAGCCGCTCCTTACTTACAGTTCGTTACCACGAACTGTTTGATCGTGAAAATATTTTCTAGGTATTTTGACTGCATTCAAAATTTTCAATTGTACTGATCCATTACCTTCTAATAGATTTTCTTAACAAATATAATATTGCAAAAACATACATTTTATGTTATATTTATACTTTATGTTTTCTTACATATTTTACTTTTCATACCCGCTCCAATCAAAGGGAGTTCTCCAATCTACCGGCTATTCAGGATTTTAGTTTTTTTATCCCATTATTGTTTCCCTTTTTTTCCTTTCCTCATATTTCCATTTTTTTTCTATATTTTCCCATGTTTTACAATATTTACTTATCACGGTATTTGATTCTCTCACCCCTCCCCCTCCCAACGAGAGTGAAAATAATGGAAAAATAATTTCTTTTGTTTCGAATAATTTTACCATTTAAAGCTAATGCGCAACAATAAGCTGTTTCATTCTCGAATACTACTCCAGTTTATCTTGTGCCTAAGTATTCGTTTTTAAAGCATTGAACGCGTTTCGATTTCTATCGACAAGGCTTGCTCTTTACTTACAGTTATCTACTACAAAATATTTGATCCAGGGCTCTCTTAAATGCGAGGGAGGCTTCCACTCCCCCTTCAATCACCATTTTCAAAGCCTAGCACTTGAGCAATAATGCTTCGAGAATAACAACTATCTCTAAAAAAACTAGCCTCTTAAATTGTTTCTCAGAGGGGAGAGTCTGAAATATCAAAAATGAATTTTATGGTTATCATTTTTCAAAGTTTTCAAGAGTTGTTCAATAAAATATTTTACAGCGGATGCCCCTTCCCACCTTACATCCCACCCCTCTGTGCAGGTAAGCATTCGAATGTAATTTTTATGTTGCACAAAATACTTCTACAATAAGACGGCAGTTGTTACACCTAAGCACCCATCTTACAGGCTTAGTCATATAATATCTTTCTGATCGAAGGACATTAGGGGCGAAATCCTCCTACTTCTTCCTCTCTCCTATATTTATGTGAATTTTCATAAAGCTAAAAAACTTGGGTCAAAATAGGAATTTTTGAGACGTCAGGCCCTCCCCTTTTACAGCGGACACCCCTCCCCTCCTTACATCCCAACCCTCTGTGCAGGTAAGCATTTGAATGTAATTTTTATGGCAGAGGCAACGCTATAGCGTTGCCTTTATTAAAGGCCATACGGCTCCAATGTTTTATTATTTATTATTATTTTTTTCCAGAGGCACTTCATATTGAAGGGGTCGTCGTAGAAACTACAAAGGGGGCTCATTCGATTGGAAATAGAGAGTTCTAGTGCCCTTTTTAATAGTCGAAAGCGATCGGAGGGAAACTACCCCCCCCCCCACGCCCGTCATTCCCCCAAACACATCCAATCAAAATTTTGAGATAGCCATTTTGTTCAGCGTAGTACGATTTCCAGATAGAAAATATGTTTTTGAGGAGGACACTCCCCCACAACCCTCAGGTCAAGTGTTTTAAGTTATACCCTGGGGGCAAATAAGGTTTTTATACAAGGCGTTGTCGTAGAAACTTCAAAACAGGCTCATTCAATTGGAAATTCAAAGGGCTAGTGCCTTTTTAATAGTCGAAAGTGATTGGAAGGCAACTAGCCCCCCCACCCGACCATCATTTCCCCAAACGCATCCAATCAAAATTTTGAGATAGCCATTTTTTTCAGCGTAGTTGATTTCCAGATAGAAAACATGTTTTTGAGGAGGACACTCCCCCACAACCCTCAGGGCAAGGGTTTTAAGTTATGCCCTGGGGGCATATAAGGTTTTTATAGAAGGCGTTCTCGTAGAAACTTCTAAAAAGGCTCATTCGATTGGAAATTCAAATGGCTAGTGCCCTTTTAAAAGTCGAAAGTGATTGGAGGGCAACTAGCCCTCCCCCCACGAACATCATTCCTCCAAACACATCCAATAAAAATTTTCAGATAGCCATTTTTTTCAGCGTAGTTGATTTCCAGATAGCAAATGTTTTTGAGGAGGACACTCCCCCACAACCCTCAGGGCAAGGGTTTTAAGATATGCCCTGGGGGCATATAAGGTTTTTATAGAAGGCGTTGTCGTAGAAACTTCTAGAAAGGCTCATTCGATTAGAAATTCAAAGGGCTAGTGCCCTTTTAATAGTCGAAAGTGATTGGAGGGCAACTAGCCCCCCCCCACGCTCATCATTCCCCCAAACACATCCAATAAAAATTTTGAGACAGCCATTTTGCTCAGCGTCGTTGATTTCCAGATAGGAAATATGTTTTTGAGGAGGAAACTCCCCCACAGGCAAGGGTTTTAAGTTATGCCCTGTTTTAAGTCAAGGCAAGGGTTTTAAGTTATACCCTGGGGGCATATAAGGTTTTTATAGAAGGCGTTGTCGTAGAAACTTCAAAAAGAATCATTTGATTGGAAATTCAAAGAGCCAGTGCCCTTTTTAATAGTCGAAAGTGATTTGAGGGCAACTAACCCCCCTCTCACGCCCACCTTTTCCCGAAACACATCCAATCAAAATTTTGAGACAGCCATTTTATTAAACGTAGTTTTAAATTCTGGAAATTAGGTCTTTGAGGATGACAACTCCCACACAGCCCTCAGGGCAAGGGTTGTAAGTTATGCCCAAGGGGCATATAAGGTTTTGTATAGACAACGTTGTCGTAGAAAATTTAGAAAGGGCTCATTCGATTGGAAATTTAAATGGCTAGTTCCCTTTTTAATAGTCGAAAGAGATTCTAAGGCAACTGACACCCCTTCCACGCCCACCATTTCCCCAAGCACATCCAATCAAAATTTTGATGTAGCCATTTTGTTCAACGTAGTTGAAATTTCTGGAAATTATATGTTTGAGCAGGACATTCCCCCCACAGTCTTCAGGGGCAAGCGTTATAAGTTATGCCCTGGGGGCATATATGGTTCTTATGGAAGGAATGCTAGTATAAACTTCAGAGAGGGCTCATTTGATTGGAAATTGAAAGTTCTAGTTCACTGTTTAGGAGCCATAAGATATTGGAGGGCACCTAACCCCCCCCCCCTCCACGCCCGTTTTTCCTCAAACCCATCCGATAAGAACTTTGAGATAGTTTTTTTTTAATAGTTTAAAGACCATATAACGAAAACTCAGGGGTCAACACAGCCCCCCAGGGCCCGAGGGCAGGTGTTGTAAGTTATGCCCTGGGGGAATATATGGTTCTTATTGAAGGCATGCTCGTAAAAATTCAGAGATGGCTCATTTGATTGGAAATTAAAAGTTCTAATTAAGTTTTTAGAGTCAAAAGAGATTGGAGGGCAACTAGCCCCCCCCCCACCCCCTTTTCCCCAAATGCATCCAATAAAAATTTTGAGATAGCCATTAAGGTAAAAATTTCTCAAAAGTCAGATAACAAAAACTCAGGTGTCGTCACAACCCCCCAGGGCCCAGGGGCAGGCGTTGTAAGTTATGCCCTGGGGCATATATTGTTCGTATGAAAGGGATTCTCGTATAAAATTCAGAGAGGGCTTATTTGATTGGATATTGAAAGTTCGAGCTCACTTTTTAATAGTCAAAAGAGATCCGAGGGAAGCTAGCCCCCCCCCCCTCAAGCCTTCTTTTTCAAAACCCATCTGATGAAAATTTTGAGATAGACATCTTGTTAAAAAAAAATAGTTCAAAGGTCGGATAAGAAAAAATCCAGTGTCAATACAACCCCCCAGGGCACAGAGGAAGGCGTTCTAAGTTATGCCCTAAGGGCATGTATGATTCTTATGAAAGGGATGCTCGTATAAACTTCATAGAGGGCTCATTTGATTGGAAATTGAAAGTTCTAGTTCAGTTTTTAAGAGCCAAGAGAGTTAAACTAGCCTCCCCCAAGCTCTTTTTTCCCCAAACCCGTCCGCTACAAATTTTGAGATAGCCAGTGTTTTGGAAACTGTTCAAAAATTAGATATCAAAAACGCCCCCCAGAGCCCGGGGGATAGGCGTTGTAGGTGCTGTCCTGGGGGCGTATATGGTTCTTATGAAAGGGACGCTCGTATAAACTTCAGAGGGGGCTTATTTGATTGGAAATTGAAAGTTTTAGTTCAATTTTTAAGAGTCAAAAGATATCCGAGGGCAACTAGCCCCCCCACATCCTTTTTTCCCCAAGCCCATCCGATAAAATTTTTATAATAGCCATTTTATTAAAAATAGTTCAAAGGTCAGATAAGAAAAATTCCTGTGTCGACGGAACCCGCCAGGGCCCGGAGGCAGGCGTTATGAGTAATGCTCTAGGGGCATATATAGTTCTTATGGAAGAGATGCTCGTATAAACTTCGGAGAGGGCTCATTTGATTTGAAATTGAAAGTTCTTGTTCACTTTTTAAGAGTAAAAAGAGATCGGAGGGAAACTAGCCCCCCCCACTCCTCCACGCCCTAAATGCATCAGATAAAAATTTTGAGATAGACATTTTGTTAAAAATAGTTCAAAGTTCTGATAACAAAAACTCCGGTGTCGACACAGCCCCCCAGGGCCCGGGGGTAGGCGTTGTAAGTTATGCCCTGGGGCATATATGGTTGTTATGGAAGGGATGCTCGTATAAAATTCCTAGAGGGCTCATTTGATTGGAAATTGATATTTTCAATTCACTTTTTAAGAGTCGAAAAAGATTGGAGGGCAGCTAGCCTCCCCCCACACTCCATTTATTTTTTTTCCCAGAGGCACTTCATATAGAAGGGGTCGTCGTATAAACTTCAAAGGGGGTCCATTCGATTGGAAATCGAGAGTTCTAGTGCCCTTTTCAAGAGTCAAAAGTGATCAGAGAGCAACTGCCCCCCCAAGCCCCTTCTCCCCAAATACATCTGATAAATAATTTGAGGTAGCCATTTTGTTAAAAATAGTTCAAAGATCATATAATAAAAACTGCTTTACGTATGGCCATTTCGTTAAAAATAGTTCAAAGATCAGATAAGAAAAACTCCTGTGTCAACATCCCCCCCAGGGCCGGGGCAGGCGCTGTAATTATTGCTCTGGGGGCATATATGGTTCTTATGGAAGTTATGCTCGTATAAACTTCAGAGAGGGTTCATTTGAATGGAAATTAAAAGTTTTAGCTCATTTCCTCAGAGTGAAAAAAGATCAGAAGGCAACTAGCACCTCCCGCCCTCCACGCCTTTGGGTGTATCGAATGGATAAACCCATCCGATAAAAATTTCAGGTGACCATTTTGTTAAAAATAGTTCAACCATCAGATAATAAAACTCCAAGGTCGACACAACCCCCCAGGGCCCAGGGATAGGCGTTGTAAGTTATACTCTGGGGATATATATGGTTCTTATAGAAGTGATACTCGTATAAACTTCAGAGAGGGCTCATTTGATTGAAAATAGAAAGTTCTAGTTCACTTTTAAAGATTCAAAAGAGACCGAAGCTTAATCTAGTCCCCCCCACGCCCTTTTTTCCCAAACTCATCCGATAAAAATTTTGAGATAGCAATTGTGTTAAAAATAGTTCAAACTTCAGATAATAAAAACTCCGAGGTTGACACAAACCCATTTTTTCACTTTGATATCAGTTTTGTTACTTTGATGAATATTTGATTTTTTTTTTTTTAAGTTTTATTTTGAAATGCGGAATTTTTGAAAACTTGAAATTTTTGCAATCAAAAACGAACAAAAATTAATTAAAAAAAAATTCCGAAAAATGACTTTTTCAAAGAAAAGTAAAGGCCATTTTAAACTTAAGCTCGGCAGATACAAATACCTTTTAAAATTCAAACTCAAAACGACCAGAAATTACTATTAAAGAATAAATGAAACCAAAAACGAACAGAAATTAAATAAACAATCATAGCAAAAACATACAACAAGTAATAATATAAATGAATAAATAGATCTAAAGCGAGTAATGCTTATATTGAATATGAATATCGAGCTTAAAACGAAAAAAAAATTTTCCTATTGAAACATAAATTAAACTTAAAACGAACAAAAATTAAATAAACAATCAATGCAACCAAACATACAATAGATATTAATGTAAATAAATAAATAAATCTTAAAACGAGTGAAACTTAAATTGAATATGCAAATCAAGCTTGAAACGAACAACAATCACCACAAACAAGAGTTTGGGTATAACCTCCTTCTCTCACTGTAAAAGTCTAAAACCTACTGCGTCATTGGCGCTTTACTGAAAACTATATGCGTCTTGAACAGTCTTGGAAAGTATAAACAACATCAAATTGAATACTTGATGTATAATGACATTAAATGTTGAAAGATCCATCAGTTCAAGAATTTACTTCACTGTAATTGTATTTTTATTTTCAATACTGAAACTGGAAAAGAAAATATTTGTAATATAATCCGTTTTCAGTTAAGCGCCAATGACGCAGTAGGCTTTTGGTTTTTATTTACAGTTAGGAAAGGAGGCAGTATCCAAACACTTGTTTGTAGGGAAACTATATTCGTCTTTAACAACTTTAAAAAGAGCTAATAAATTAAACTGAATATTCTATGTACAATGATATTCATTGCTGAAAGCTCATCAGTTCAAAATTTTACTATAATTTTAATGTTTATTTTCAATATTAAGTACAAAAGAAAATATTTGTCATAAAATTGGCTTTCAGTAAAGCTCCAATGACGCAGTAGGTTTTAGACTTTTACAGTGAGAGAAGGAGGTCATACCCAAACTCTTGTTTGTGGTGATTTTTTTTCGTTTCAAGCTTGATTTGCATATTCAATTTAATTTTCACTCCTTTTAAGATTTATTTATTAATTTACATTAATATATATTGTATGTTTGTTTTCATTGATTGTTTATTTAATTTCTGTTCGTTTTAAGTTTCATTTATACTTCAGTAGGAAAATATATTTTTTTTCATTTTAAGCTTGATACTCATATTCAATCTAAGCATTACTCGCTTTAAGATCTATTTATTCATTTATATTATTACTTGTTGTATGTTTTTGCTATGATTGCTTATTTAATTTCTGTTCGTTTTGGGTTTCATTTATTCTTTAATAGTAATTTCTGGTCGTTTTGAGTTTGAATTTTAAAAGGTATTTGTATCTGCTGAGATTAAGTTTAAAATGGCCTTTACTTTTCTTAGAAAAATTTATTTTTTGGGTAGTTTTTTTTTAATTAATTGCACAAAATACTTCTACAATAAGACGGCAGTTGTTACACCTAAGCACCCATCTTACAGGCTTAGTCATATAATATCTTTCTGATCGAAGAACATTAGGGGCGAAATCCTCCTACTTCTTCCTCTCTCCTATATTTATGTGAATTTTCATAAAGCTAGAAAACTTGGGTCAAAATAGATTTTTTGAGACGTCAGGCCCTCCCCTTCCCACCCACCGAAATACTCACACCCACTCTTTTCCTTTAATGTCTGATGCACAACTATAGGCAACTATGCATAATTTTATGAAGCCTCAATGAATCATTCATTTCTGTGAAACTTAAAATAACTGTCTATATTAACCATTTACTTCGCAAGGACTGCTTTATAAAAAAGAAGATTTTCTCCTGACAAAACGAAAACTTGCAATTTATTATACTGAGTAGCTTTTTGTTATTAGGCCAAATATGCATAATCATAGAATATTTATATTCCTCGGGTAGCTAATATGTAAGAAAAAAAATATTTCAACAAAAGTAGATTATATAATTTGAATTATCAGCTCGTAAATCACGCCGATATCTACGTCATAAGACCGTAGAATGAGTAGCAGGGGCACTTTTTCCCCAAAAATAAAGCATTGTTTGATTCAGCCAGTATATCACCTGGTACACAAAGCATGTCATTGACTTGATTCCAAAACGCAATTCGCATTTTATTTTGGCAGGACCTTTAATGTGATGCACTAAAGCATTTATCACTGTCTAAAAGTTTGTCATGTAATTATTCAAAAACTTACCTTACCTTTGTCTCTTCCTATATACTTTTTTTCTATTCGTTTCTCATCTTTTCATCTCCTGTATTTTCTAATAGCGCTCTTTGGATATATTTTTCTCTTTCATTGTTTTAATGTTGTATTATTGCTCTGAAAATTGTTCTTGCAAGCTTCTACTAGGTGGGTTATGGGGAGGGCGGAAGGACGCTTATAAATTACTTTAACGTACTTTTGGCATGGGAACAAATGAATTTGACATACATAAATAATTATTTTGCAGTAAAAATGTAAATAATAATCACTATAAAGGTTTTTTGTCGAATTAAAAAAATCTAATGAAACATCACCCACGGTGATTTACCAAGTAATCAAGGAGCGATAAGTAAGTAAGGAGCGATCCGGCTCAATAGTAACGGAAACTCTAAAAAAAGGAATTTTGATAACAATAGATAAATCAAAAGAATCAGATTTTTATGCTGATGTCAAATATATAAGTTTCATCAAGTTTAGTTTTACCCATCAAAAGTTACTCGCCTAAGAAGATTTGACTTATTTTCGAAAAAAGGGGGACCCCCCCCCCTAAAAGTCATAGAACTTTAATGAAAATCACACCATAAGATTCAACGTATCGGAGAACCATACTTTAGAAGGTTCAAGCTCCTATCTGCAAAAATGTGGAATTTTATATTTTTTGCCAGAAGAAAGATCACGGATGCGTGTTTATTTTTTTTTTTTTATTTTTTTTTTTTTTCAGGGGTGATCGTATCGACCCAGTGGTTCTAGAATATTGTGAGAGGGTTTATTTGAACGGACATTAAAAGTTCTAATGCCCTTTTTAAGTAACAAAAAAATAGAGGGCAACTAGGCCCCCTCCCACACTCATTTTTTCTCAGTCACCCGATCAAAATTTTGAGATAACCATTTTGTTCAGCATGGTCGAAAAGTACAATAACTATGTCCTTGAGGATGACTTAATCCCCCAGAGTCAGGGACTTACGCAGCGGGGGGGGGCCTCCGGGCCCGGTCCCCCCGAAATCTCTCGATTTTTTTCATTTTCCCATAATTGTCTGATTTTTCTCACAGAATAATGGGTTTGAAGGATTTGCCCCCCCCCCGAAACAAATTAGGCCCCCCCCCCGAAACAAATTCCTGTGTACGTGCCTGCCCAGAGTCCCCGAATTTTTTAATGAAAATCACACCATAAGATTCAACATATCAGAGAACTCTACTATAGAAGGTTCAAGCTCCTAGAATTTAGTATTTTTGCCAGAAGAAAGATCACGGATGCGTGTTTATTTTTTATTTTTTCAGGGGTGATCGTATCGACCCAGTGGTCTTACATGAAAGGATCTTTTCATGGAGGAAGTTCTCATGGGGGATGGGACATTGCTATGAAGGGGGCGCCAGAATTCCCAGCATTATTTAAAAAAAATGATCAGAAATTCAATAAAAAAAAACAATTTTTTCAACTAAAAGTAAGGAGCAACATCAAAACTTAAAACGAACAGAAATTATTATGTATTTGATTGGATTCATCCCCTAGTCATTACCTCGCTCTTTACGCTAAAGTTTTTTTTGTAATTTCATCAGAGCTATTTATTCTAATTAAAGGCCTTTGTGATTAAGGGTCATTCTTAAAGAATTGGAACAAAATCTGAACTTTAGCGTAACGAGCGAAGTATTGACTAGGGGGCGAACCCCCTAATGTACGTGATACAAATATACGAATATAGAAGTTCGCTACGTAAGTTATTTCGTAAGTTACGTCAGAATAAAATTTCGAGAAAGCCATTTATCCAAAAAAAAAGTAAAATTAATATATAGATTTCGTTTTAATGATTCATGTACAGTGAGCCAAAATCAAAGCTGCATTAATTCAAAAACGATCAGAAATCAAATAAAAAAACAAGTTTTTTTTTTTAACTGAAAGTAAGGAACGACATTAAAACTTAAAACGAACAGAAATTATTCCGTATATAAACGGGGTTGTCCACCTTTTATATACGGAATAATTTCTGTTTGTTTTAAGTTTTAATGTCGCTCCTTACTTTCAGTTAATAAAAACTTGTTTTTTGTTTAATCTTTTAAAGGTCTGACAAAATCGGGAAGGCAAGAATTTTTTAGAATAAGTATGTGCGAATCGGAAGTTTCAAAAGTGCCCCTACAAGTTTTTGTGCAATTCTATTCACTGTGGTTTATCCATTCATCGAGCTTTGTTTAGTCCCCAAGGTGTACTACGTCTCTGATTTAGCATGTTATGCTGAATTGACAAAAACGAATAGAAGTTTCCCATTACACATAGCTTATCATCCAATGCAGATGGAGAGTTAGACAAGCTTGTCATCCAATTTAGGCAAATTTACCAAACTCTGGGATCACAAAAATGTTCTTTTCTCAATAATCCAAAAAATTACATAGATTCTGACTAAAATTTCAAATCCAGCGCCGAAATTTTTATTATTTTTTAAAGTTGGGAACCATACTCTTATCATTTTTCAAGCCTTGCAAGTAGGGAAAAATGCCTTCTCAGACTCTAATTTGGGCTGGGAATCTAATCCCAAAAGCTTCATTCCCGTAACACGAAAATAAATTCAGAGTTAACGAAAACCCAGTGCTCTGTAACAGAGGAAGGGATATAGATATAAACTTGAGAAAAGCTTTGGACATTCTTATAAAACTCCACAAGCAAATGAACTTAGTGTTCAAGTTCAGCCGAAATATGTTACAACAGGGACATAGTTCAACACATTCAGCAGCGTCTATACACTATGTTTTTTCCTCTTGCCCTCTTTAGACCCGTGATTCCCAACGTGGTTTGCTGGGTCATGGACAGGACGTGCAAGCTTCGACTGACTATACTTTAGAGCCGTAATTTTGAAGAAAGAAAAATTTTTCGTATGAAAGACGTCACATTCAAATGCATTGAAAGAGCAAAAAAGATATAGGATAGTACTGCAATGACGTTATACATTGTATAAATGGCGTTGTATTCAGACAATATTTTTCATTAGATACCATTAGATTATTACCATTTTTCATTAGATACCTCGTCAGGGAGTACTGGAGGCAGAGCTTTAAAGCTTCACAAGCCCCATCCCCCCCATAGAATCTCGTGCACTTGGATTTTACAAGATAAAATAGTTAATTTGTCTAAAATATGTTTATAAAAGATTCTCCCATCAAAAATTCTAGGCATTCAGCCCTGACATAAGTTAGTAGTAGAATTTCAAAAAAAAAATAAGTATAAGCTAAATAAAAAAAATATCTTTGAAAAACTTTTAAATAGTCAAGTAAGCATATCTAATTCTTTAACCTATCAAATTATGTAATCCTCCTTCACAGTGGGGTAAGGTTTTAAACGGCATCTACTACAAAATGTTAAATGCTTAGAATCCGGGAGAGAAAAGAACATGGAAGTACTTTTTAGAGGCTGCTGGGTTAAAATACTTCAACAGACAATATACAGTTCAGTTTATTTCAAAGTATTAAGAACAGTGAATTGGGATTTGAATGTTTGAATTGGCTCAAAAACCTTACACAACCATATATGTTTTTAAAAATTGGGAAAGATCGAGAATTCAAAATGTTTAAACAAACATACCTCCATAGACAGTTATGCAGTTTTTGGTAGCAGATGACGCCAAATTAAAGAAGAAAAATTATGAATAAAAGTCAGCCAAAAGCTAAGCTAAGAACATACGAAACAAAACAGCTTAAGAACATGTAGCTTTTGTTTGACGGTATGGTTAGAGCCGTCCAAGCTGAGTGGTTAGCACGCCAGGCATAAAATCCTCAGGACAGGGGTTCGAATCCTGGTGTAGCTGATTGTTTGGTTTGGAACGGAGGTCATTGTGACTCTATAAGCTCACCCAGAGTCGACCCAGCTTTAAATGGGTACCTAGAGAAATCTGGGAAAAACACATGAAGCGTCGAATGATTTGCCGCAACCACGTGTTGCACTCCCGGCTGAAGGCATCGAATCAGGAGATCGGTATTTGCGCTACGCCGACAATTGATCAGCATGCGATTTTTTTTTGTGTGGAAATCTTCGGGAATCACTAGATAAGTTAAGTTTAAATCTTAGAGACAAAAATTATTGTCAAATTTTACTGATTACTGTACGTATGTATTTTCATTGTTCTGAATGGCAACACTGACAAAAAGTAAACTGCCTTAAAAGCTACATAGTTTTGAAACAAGCAAAAGAAGCATCTTAAAAAAAATAGCAGTTTTCAGGCATTAATAGACATAAGACATGTAGAGGGAGAAAAATGTTTTTACTTTAGTGTCCTTGGAACTTCAAGGTTTAGGACTTCTGACAGGAACATTCTAAAGCAACGTTTAGACAAAACAAATAATCCAGATTTACAATATTTGAAACATTCTGAAATTTTTCTTATAAATTACTGAAAAATTGCCCAGTCCCTCAGCAGAAGGATTGGGAACACGAAAATTCATGCTACAATTTTCCTCTTACCAGCTAATAAATAGCTAACTCTAAAAGATCATTATCAAACTCATATTTGTCAAGATACTTAGCAATATACAGACCAAGAAAAACACTCCTAGATGTAAAAGAAAAAGAACAGTGTGTATAAGAAAGAAAATCAATTGTGTGTATAAGAAAAAAAAAGAGAAATATTTAATACTAGAATGAACATTGTCAGCAAGCACAGCATGAACCGTTCTAGACAAGCCTTACTAAGTAGGGTTACTTTTACTGATAGGTTTGTTTACAATATATTAATAAACTTTTCCATGAATTTATTCATTTGATTTAATTTATAAGATATTGAATTTCTTTGTCTATTCATTAATAAATTATTTAATAATTATTCCTTTAATGCAGCTTCTGAGTACCATCACCATACTCAGTTGTTACGAATATACATACATTTCTTTCCATTATATTGCTCTAACTTCACTACTACACTTATTCACTCACTAACACGACTGCTTTTATCCATACACACCAGCTGTAGAAGATTGTAGAAGACTAAGGTGCCAACCATTATCCGAAAAGCTCCCTGGGAAAACTGAGGGGGTTAACCTTCAATAAAAAATACTGAGAAGTTTAAGACCCACCTTACATAATTACTTTTAGCATATCAAAATCTTACCAAGCACAAAATGATAAACCCCGGTCCCCCTCCCACCCCCCAAAAAATGAATACTTGGCACCCTAGCATATACTGTTCGATGAAAGCATTTTAAATATAAATTTCCCAGATTTCCTTTTGGTTATTATATACGTATATGTTTTCTAGAGCTATAATGAAAGACAGGTAAGATGATTAGTTACGTTCTACAGATGAAGGATAATAGTAGTGGTGTCAATTTACGCAAATGTAGGGAGTGTGCCCTTAATTGACACCCCTGGATAATAGGTTGCCAAAACCGCACAGGGCTAAGGAAAAGGCAGGAACTCTTTGAGCGGGGTGAAAGGTCATATGAGTAGGGATTATCCGGAAATCCAAACTTCACGGGAGGAGGAAAGAGTGAAAATTTGGACGTAACTAGGTGATAATGAGCGTTCACAGTTGCCTTGGCCTCCGATGGGTTGTTAGTGGTGGTAGCAACATATGATATAAATACCTGTTGCAGCAGATGTCTCAATCCGGGATTAGCTGGAACGTTTGGTCTCATCATTCTCTGCTGCTGTTGCTGTTGTAAATTTGGCTGCATTCCCCCCACTGCAATGCCTGATGCTCTCTGTTGCATACCAGGTTGGTTTTGAATTTGTACTACTGTGAACTGTTGCTCCTAGAGGAGATTTCCATAAGAAAAAAAGCAAGAAAGAAGAACATAATAAAGATAAATAACAGTTCCTTTGTTACTTCAGTCAGTTATTTTGAACTTTGCCCTTCAGTTGTTCCTTCAATCAGTTGTTTTGTTCCATTAAGCAAAAAAACTGATTTAAACAAAACTACTTCTTGAATCAACTCTTTTTGATCTTCATGGACTTGATGGCTTTTCAGTTGATTTTTATTAATCCAAGGAAAAGCTACTCAATTAAGGACATTCTATTCAAACAAAATGATAGAATAAAGGCACAAAAAGTAAGGCTTAAGAATAGCATGCATAGTTTTATTAAAACAAAACCAAACATTAATATTTCTTGTGCAAGCAGAATACACAAATTAAAAGTACTAAAAAGATCATACTAAATATATGGTACTTACGTATTATATGAGAAGCACTCGAGCATTTGGATCGCAAAAATCAGACAGGACAATAACCGGTTAGTTTGCAATGCATAGAGATAGAATATAGTGTCTCACCATGGATGTTTGATTTAAGATGTGGGATTTGCCAAAGACCGAAGAACAGGCAATTATATATTTCCAGGATAAGGGGTTGTTGCCCAAAACAAACAGTGCATCAATGGACAAACCATGACTTTGTACTCTTAGGAGAAGCAATATCTTTGGAAGCGTAAACTAACCTAACGTAACGTTCACTAGCATTAGCCAAACTACACTTCTCGAGTGCTTCTCGTAAAATAGAGAAGTACCAAATATATTCCAAGGGTGGGAAAAAGTAGGATTGTCAGAGAAGGGAAATGTGTAAAACAAAGTGAAAAGAAGGTCTCTTCCAAATGGACTAGGACAGGTCAAAAGGCTGCATATGACTTGTTCTTTTAAGGTTGAGAATTGCAGTCTACATTCGTACAATCAGCACCCTCACCCAATTACTTCCCTCGTTTTTCCGGTGTCTTTATACTGCTTAGTTTAGCTTAGCTAGGGTTACCTCGCTTGGCAAGGTTGTATTTTGCTTTTGATATATTACATTTTACTTCTTCTTTCACTGACAAAAAAAAACACGGTTATTACATTAATATTATTACAAGAAGTTAAGCAATTAGGTTGGACATACTAATAAAAGTATACTATTTCAACGATATAACTATGGGAATATTTGGTAGGTGATCTGCTCTGGCCGCTGCTTGTGGTTTCACAATTATAAATTCTGCTTCATCCGTTGATTTTTCTAAGCAAGTAATTGCATGAACAATCCGCTACATCTCTTTTACTCCAACAGTTTGTTGTTGTCCATTTTTCTCTTCTCTCTCCTTTTCCCTCTTCAAGCGGTTACGAGGATAAAACATCATTTTGTACAAGAGGAGGTGGGTGCCTCTAGACCTGAGCAGTACCCAAATCTGACAATTTTTGCATTTTTTATAGTTGTTCTCTTTTCACGCAATTTCTATGCACCTTTTTCTTTTCTTTAGCCCCCCCCCCCTTCCTAGAGATAAGTTCCTGTGTTTAACGGTCAAATTTGTTAAAAGTAACGTTAAGTTGTTTTCTATTCATCATACGTTTTCTATGTAGTGAAAAAGTTATTAGTGCAAACAACTGGTCGTAATATAATCTCTAAAATACAAAACTTATGTCTCCGTTTTTCTTTATTACAGATTTCCATCTCTAGCCGTATTAAATCTAATCAAATCTCTTCTTTCCTATATAGATGTGACTTTTTCGCTTCCAGTTGCTGGTATCAATCTCCAGATCTGTATCATGTAAAAAAAAACTATCATATGCAACAACTTATCGTCAAAGATTGTCTAAAAACCCAAAAAGTCTTTAAGTTTTTCTTTGTTGAAGATTTCCATCTCCAGTTTTATTAAATCTAACCTGCCATTTTCTTTTCTTCATAGATAAACGTTATTCACTTCCAGCTATTGATATCAATCATCGTAACCTACGGAAGTTGAAAAAAACAGGATTGCAAAACACCTGGTCGTCAAGAGCAGCTAAAAGCCCAAAGCAAAATTTTCAGGATTGCTTAGCTAAAAAGTACAAGAATCAAACCCAAAAGGAATATATGTCTTCAATATGCCCTTTAAATTGTCTTTGCCCTTTTAGTTCTTGATTTTTTATGCATTAAAAAAAAATTTAAACCCCCCCTCCCAAAAAAAAAAAAAAATCCTGGATATGGTTCTGAGACCACTCCAAAGAGAAAAGTTTAATCAGAAATATCTTTGGATGGACACAAATAAAACTGTTCCCGATTTTCGAACCCTCACACCACAAACTTTAGTCAAGTCATCCTTAACATGTTATAAAGAAACCTTATTTGGAATTATATTATGGTTCGGAATTTCAGCAAGAGCAAGGAAAAATTCTTAAGAGCCATATCTTTGATCTTCGCAAGAGGAGAATGTCTCAGACGAGAGTCAAACAAATTTTATATTTAGAACAAACCTCTGGGGGCCTTCGCATCTGCAGGCCTTTATCAATGAAAAAAAAAAAACGAACTAACTTCACTAAAACATATGAAAAAAAAAAAAAAAAAAAAAATTCTGCAAAAAACAAAACAAAAAAACAATAGGAATCAGAAAATATTTAAACAAAATCCAACATGGATTATGTTTCGGTTTTCTTTTTCTTTTTTTGGAATTGCATAAGTATGTTTTCTTTTTTTTCATGTTTTGTTTAAACTAGTTGGTTTTTTTTTTCATTGATGAAGCCTTTCAGATGCGAAGCCGAAATATTCCAATTTTTACACATTATTTTTATATAAAAAAAAACTGTTTATTTTATTTTCAGTGACTTTTTTGAATATTTACTGAAAAATACACTTTACTAAAAAAACATTATATTTACTTAACTTTATTTACTTAATTTACTTAAAAATAATATATTAAAATATACTATTTGCCCCTAGCTGCAATCCACAATTTTAGCATTTGATTTGGACGATGTTCCATTAGTTTAATCAAAAACCTCAAATAAAGAGTATGACTTTTATTTGAGTTGTTTATCTCTTTTACAAACAAAAACTAAATTATTATTTATTACGAACGTGATTACAAATATAATTTTATCTTTAAGATTATCTTATATTTACGTCACAAAATATTAACAAGAAATGGAAGTTTTTGCACATTTTCTCAAGAAAAACACTTTGTTTAAGACGATAATATTAACTGAACAAAGGAAAGTTGGACAGGGATGCGCTGTTTATTGGTTACTATTTAACCGTATTTGTTTCACTGAGGCACTCTACCCTATTCTTGCTGAAAAAAAAAGAAAACAAGGTTTTTTTCAACTGAAAGTAAAGAGCACAATTAAAACTTTATACGAACAGAAATTATTCCGTATATGAATAGATTTGCACCCTCTTCAGTACCTCGCTATTAAAGAAAAAAACAATAAAGAAAATAACAAGGAACCATGCATCTTTGAAGTTTCTTCTAGCATAAAAAAAACCTCTAGGAGCTTAAAACCTCTACAGTAGGGTTCTCTGATATGCTGAATCCTATTGCGTGATTTTTGTTAAGACTGTGAGACTTTCTGTGGGTGTCTTCCCCCTTTACAGGAAATCTGGGCAAATTTTCTTAGGCTTGTAATTTTTTTGGGTAACTTAATGGACTTTATATATTTGAAGTCATCATAAAAATTCAATTCTTTTGAATTATCTATTGGTATTTAAACTCTTTTTTTTAGTTTCGGTTACTACCGAGCCGCGCCGCTCCTTACTTACAGTTCGTTACAACGAACTGTTTAATGTACAATTTTATAGCAACAATATTAGGGTAAATTAACTGGTGTACCTTTATGCTTTAGAAATAACATTACCTGAATTTCTATTAAAATACCTCGTTATACCCCTTCAGAAAAAAGAAAAAAAGTAGAAAAGAAAAAAGTCCCGCCAATAGAATTTTGCGACTTGTTTGAAATCTGAAGCTGTTACAAAATCGGTTAGAACAAAACAACATATAATCATAATAAGAAGGAAATATACTTTATATATATATTTGTTTAGTTTTCTGCAGCGTCTTGACTTTAACCCGAGAGACAAAATTTAGAATTGACTTTTGCTTTATTTTAGTTACCTCATGTATTTGACAGAAAAGATTCTATTGTAAATTCGATTATAACTCATCTTGGTTACTTCCTGAATCGGAAAGGAGAAGTTCTTGTAACTTTTTTCTTTTCTTTACTTGTTTTTATTTTTGACATTTGTTTTCTTCTCTGAGTTTCCTTTTGTCTTCAGGTACTGTTTTAGTCCTTTTCAAGCCATACTGTTTTCATTTTCTTGTTATTTTAGTTTCTTTTTCACTCAGGGTAAGTAAAAATCGAAAAACAGTGAAAAACGAGCAAAACAAAGCGAGCTTAAAGAGAAAACCAAGCAAACTAAAACAAGAAGTAAAAAACGAAGAATTAAAACGCATTAAAGAATTAAAAAATGCCACACCCTTGGATAGTAGAAAATTTAGAGATTAAATATTTTGTCATTGCTTAATTTGAAATACTGATACTTTACATTGTTTTATATTTATATAAATTGATCATTCGGTTTCATGTTCCTTTTTGGCTGGCAGAAGGTGTTTTTTTTTTTTTAAGTCATGTATTTTGTTAAGATTAAAAGTAACTGAAGGTGGTCATCTTATTAGATTAAATAAAATAAACAGTTTTTTTTTAACTGAAAGTAAGGAGTAACATTAACGCTCAAAACGAGCAGAAATTATTCCGCAAATGAAGGGTTGTTCCCCTCCTCAATACTTTATTCTTAACGCTTAAGCTTTTAGCGACTTTAAAAAAGCTTCCCGTAGTAATTAGACGGCCATTTTGTTTCAGGAGCCATTCTTAAAAAATGGGACAAACAGTCAAACTTTAGCGCAAAATGAGCGAGGTATTGAGGGGGGGGGGACCACTTGATATACGGAAAGATTTCTGCTCGTTTTGAGCTTTAATGTTTCCCCTTACTTTCAGTTAAAGAAAATGTATTTTCTTATTTAATTTCCGATCGTTTTCCAAATAATGTCGGTAAATCTGGCTCTTCCTCCATAAAAAAAATCCCCCGCCGTTCACAGGAAACTACTCCGTGGAAATTTCGTCCAACGTAAAATACAACCCCCCTTCCCCGTAAAATTCCCTCCGGAGTTCCATCCTCACTGAAAATACCACCCCCCCCAAAAAAAAAAAAAAATTCTTTGCGGACAATTCAGCCTGAAAAAAATTTCTTGGCATTCTTTCGTTAGAAAAAGACCAATTCCTAATCATTTTCTCGATCACTCCAGAAATCCCCTCTTCCGTGGAAATTTTTACCCGGAAATCCAAGCACGCTGAATACAGCCTCTGGATAAATCCCCCGGAACATCTCCATATGCAAAATTGAGCTGGCAAAGAGAAAATAAGAGAAATAATAAAAATTCCGTACAGGAATTCTGTCAAATCCCCCCAGCGTAAAGTTCCCCAGGAAAGTTCACCCCCTGAAAATTCTCCCTATGAAAACCCACCTCAAGCACGAAATCCCCCCCTCAAAAAAATAAATGTCTGTACACTACCCAATAACAAATTCTATACGTAAACAATAGGCAAATTTCATAATTTACAGGCCTCTCCCCACGGACTATGGAGGACCATGTTACCCCTATGGACATAGTTATTGGATCTTTTAACTATGCTGAACAAGATATCTATCTCAAAATTTTGATAGGACAACTTTGGGAAAAAAGGGGCGCGGGAGGGGGATTAGTTACCCTCCAATCTTTTTGGTCACTTAAAAAGGGGACTAGAACTTTTAATTTCCGTTCAAATGCACCCTCTTCCGATCTTCTAAGACTATTATTTCGATACCATAACCCCTGGAAAAAAAATAAATAAACACGCACCCAGGATCTTTCTTCTGGCAAAAATGCAAACTTCCAAATTTTTGTATATAGAAGCTTAAAACTTTTACAGTAGAGTTCTCTGATATGGTTATTCTGATGGTGTGGTTTTTATTAAGATTCCTTGACTTTTAGGGGCGTTTCCCCCTTTTTAGAAAATCAGGTAAATTTTCTCAGGCTCGTAACTTTTGATAGGTAACACTAAACATGATGAATCTTACATATTTGGAATCACCATAATAAGCTGATTTTTTTATGTGTCTATTGATATTAAATTTTTTGAGTTTTTTTTTTCGTTTTTAAGAGTATCGGTTACTATTGAGCCGATTCGCTCCTTACAGTTCAGTCTAATTACAAATCAGTCTACATGGTCTACGCTCTAGTATCATTGACAGGACCTTAGTATTTCCGGATTTACCTTGTCAAGCCTCCACAGTAGATGTCAAAATGCTTCAATAGGCCGAAAAGACCAAAATAGCTCTTTTAAAAGAATTTAAACATCCACATTATAGACGCATAAGGGAACTAAACTCCTATTTGTGAAGAAAAAATAATAAGAATGGTCATGAATAACACTATAGCTCGTAATAGTACATATCAGCATTAAGTCCCGTGACACTCACACTGTGGAGCAAAGCTTCGTCAGTTTCTTCACTACATATACTTCAAGGACCGCCACTGTTTCCTAGCTCTCTTTACTTTACGAATATACCTGGTTGACCATGGGATGCCAACACAGGAAAGTATCATTACGTAAAGGAGTGTACCGGAGGAAAGCAAGAGAAGTGCCACTACGTAACATGCCTGTGCAATCATAGGGGGCCGAAACACAGACTTTGGAGGCTACCTTCTCCTTCAAACCACTAAATTTGGCTGGAGCATTCCTTTTGTGTGATTCACATAGTTCACTTTCAGATAAATATATTTTGTAATTATACATGTGCGACAAGGATAATGACGACTCGGTCATTAACTTAGACTGAGAGGCATCAAAAGGATGTTTTCTTACTCAACGGATGTATAGAATTCAAAGCATTGTATTTATCATTGACTTTTCTTTCATATAAATCGTTCACCTTAAAACCAATTTCTCAGTGAGAAAAGGATATGAGGTACTTACATATTATACCGACCTCGCCCAAGAAGTGAAGTTAGAAAACAATACTTTACCCTCCCTCCACCCTCATCCCCCTAATGTGCAAATATATTGCCCAAATTATACATTTTCAATGCATTCTGCAACCCGTAACTTTTTTTTCCAGTTTTTGTTTCGTCACAGTTGATTGAATTTACAGGTATAGGGATTGAAACAACTGAGACGCATTGGGAGAAAAGATATAAAATATATAATTTGGATTTATATATTTGCACATTAGGGGGGGGGGGTAAAGTATAGCAGGACTGCATGCAAAATGTTTTAGCTACAATTATTCTGCATATTATGAAGTATGAATGATTAACCTAACTTCACTTTTTGGGTGGGTCAGTATAAATGTAATTACCGAATATGATTCCAAGTATCTGAATGTCCATAATTATTAGCCTTGGCTAGAGATACATTGGCCTTTGGAGCTTTATTCACAAAAAAAAGAAAAAAAGCGCAACAGGTTACTTTAATACATCTTAAAAGTTGGAAAATTTTCACCACTAACACTCCCAAAAGCTAAAAAGCTAAATATATAGGTAAAACGGAAAATCTTAGTCCTTGACGGCTCACCAGTCTTTACATCTTTTTTATTTCGTAAGTAAGCGTTTACCAGAGTGTGGGTCATGACCTGCCGGCTAATTGTAGAAAATTAACATCGATCTAGAAATGTGTTTGAAATTGTATCATAAATTAATTTTTGGTTGCTTTGTCAGAAGGAGTATTGAAGCATAAAGGTGAAATTGATAATTGTTTTAATTTGCACAGTCACTACTTCTCTGGGTAAAATCAGGTTCTCATCTTGAGGGTGCTTAAGAAAAACAAGTGTGAAAACAGACTGGATGTCAAACCTAATTCAAAAATAAAATTAGTATAAATACCTCCTACCTTTCAATTGTTTTGACGACAAACACAATCATATTCCATACTAAGGGCATGTGAGAAGACCTTTCTTCATCTACAAAACATCTAAATGGATACAATTGTTAATCTTTTAAAGACTTATATTTTTCTTATATAATCATTTTGAAATTTTTACATAGAATAAGCGTTCAAATAAACGGTTGTTTTTCTCATAAAATGGGTCACAAAAGTTTAAAAAATGTTGTCTTAAGTTTTTTTTGAATTCTCAGTATTAATCATTAGCTTATTTAAGCAGACCCTGTCTTGTTTTCTTTTTAGAAAATTTTATTTTGAATAAGAAAATTTAAAAAGAAAACTTTTCTCTTAATAAGATTTTTTTTAATATGCCGTCTAACCTATTTTATTTGATTTGGAAAAATCAATGATTTGGCAATTCGGTAGTATGTTTTACCGAATATTACCTAATAAATTTCGTTTTATTAAATACTATCATATTTCCTATGACCGGTTCATTTAAGCACATTCGAAAAATATTTGTAGCAATACTCGCCTGCTGGGCTTTGAAAAGCTGTTCCCTCTGTTGCGTTTCATTTAATTCCCTTTGCAGCTGTTGTATCCGCAACAAGTTCTGCTGTCTCTCTGGATCCATTTGCATTTGCTGTCGTTGTTGCACGTTTCCAGCTGTTCTTATTAGTTGGGCTTGACCCTGTGTTGCCATCATCCCTTGATTATTGGCCTATAAAATAAATCAAACAGTGAATTAATTCATTAGCAATTATAGTGATAAGTCAGCATTTTAATTAGTCTGATAAGTCAGCATTTTAATTTGGATTATGCCTGTACGACAGCTTTGTTATTTAATTTATTAATTTGACTTGAAATCATTTCCACAAAATTTTGAAACCCCCCTTCTAAGGCTTTCTTTTTAATTTGAAAAACATGATAATAAAGACCGTGTTTTGACCAAAAAATGTGCTACTTTTAAAGTCAGGGCCTGTTCCCAGAAAATGCTTCCCAATAATCCCCAATGTTATTGCTTCTAATTTAAGTTCCTCATTTTTAGGTATTCATAGCCCGTAACCGAGGTATGGTTATAGAAGATGTTCTAGAAAAGGTTGCAATTTATAGTATATCATAAAATAGTAATAGTTTAGTAGAGATGAAAATTTATTTACAAATGAAGAGTTGAATAAATTACTAATAGGACTGAAAAACAATAGGACTATGAGTTCCGGCACTGCCGTATATGAATTTTCGAAACTTGGTAGATAGGAAGCTACAGATAAAATATAGAAATTATGAGCAAGCTTTTTGATAAAGAGGATGTGCTTGGTAATATTAGGAAGACTTTAATTGCAGCCCTTTGCAAGAAAGGTTATTGCAGTAAAGGTAGTAACTATAAAGGCATTAAATCGTTCAGCAGGAAGCAAATTGTTTAGCATGATGGTATTTGTCAGACTAGAGTAGAATTTTATTTTTAAAATTTCTTTCACAGCATCTTTTGCCGAATTTGAATTTTTCGTCCAAAAAAAAAACAAAAAACACTATATATATATATTTCAAAGGCACTATATATATATATATATATATATATATATATATATATATATATATATATATATATATATATATATATATATATATATATATATATATATATATATATAATATATATATATATATATATATATATATATATATATATATATATATATATATATATATATATATATATATATATAATAAAGAGCATACACACATATATCATCAAAAGAACGTGACATTCACTTTGAACATAATTCATTGTAAAAAAAAAAATATATATGAAAAAGGTCAACACTTAATTAAAAAGTTAAAAATAAAAACAAAAAAGAGAACAGTAAAACTAATGAAAATACATGAAAAAAATGGATGAGTCAAAAACTTAGTTAAAAAGTCAAAAAGAAAAAAAAATCGATAACAATAAAATTAAAGACTAATTCTCCTGGCTATTGTACACTAAGAGATGATCTAAATAAAGTTTTCAGAGAAAAATAGTGTGGTTTTTTGGAGAAGATGTGTCAATTGAAATTTTGCGTTTAGACGAATAATTGAAAAGCATCTGGATTACCAGATCCCTTTTAGTGTGAGTTATCAATAGGCATTTGATTGCGTAAGAAAGTTTTTAGTAAAGATCATATCCTTATTTGGCACACTAAGAAAGTTCCTTCAAAGTATTACTATTACATCTATATGAAATTAATATAGCTGCAAAAGTAACACGTCTTATTTTATTAACTAACATTAGGATATTGGAGGCCACGGCAATGGCGGTTTGAATAATGGTTTGGAGATATGGGTGCATCGAATAGTAGAATTTGATGTGGTGGATGCTCTGCAATGGTATTGTCCGAAGATAGTGAAGATACCTGTTTGAACAACAGTGTATCCAAAAATAAACTGTATACAGCATTTGATTTGAATCCACCGCCAGAAGCTACAGAGATAGAAGGGTGAGAACTCCATAGAAGGGAGTAAAAGCAAGATTCTGGACAGTTTGGTTGAGAAGGAATTGCCTTTAGCTCAGGTGGCTTGGTAATGCGGCGAGTCACTAGTAGTAGCAGTATTTTTATAAAAGAAGTAATTTTCAAGCCATACTGATTATAATAATTGCTTTGTGAATCATCATAGTCTAATCAGAACTTAAGAACCACCTCGTTTTTGCGCCAAACCAGGACCTTTTCCAAATCAGGCTCTTTTTTGCAAATGGTCACTATTCAATTTTTTCCCTATACGTGCCACAACAATGAAGCTGTCAACCCAACGAAATTTTCGAAACTGTGTATTTCATGTATTAATTTGACTACGGAAAAACTGATGTAATATACTTCAATCAATTCATTGAGGGCTGTCAACCTAAGCGCAGAAAAAAATTATCTGTCTTGGCCCAATGGTTGATTTTCTTATTACAGACCAACTTTCTAACATCATTGCCAAGAAAGAGCTAAAGGACAGCTTTTTTTGCAATGTGATAACTATTAAACTTTGAAAGCTTCATACGATACTATTAATCTGTATCAGTATCAAAACAGAAAACCGAAGGGCAGAATCAGCCAATATCACGAGCAGAAATGAGTAGTGGCCCAACCCCATTTTCAGACCCATGGGAAAACATTCCCATTTAAGATCTCTCAATTTTTACAATTATCATCCAAAGAAAACATTTTGGCAAGTGAACCAAAGAATAACTGGGCATCTTGAACACTTTCTAATTTTAGTCTAACTGCGATTTAAAACTGGTGCATCGCTGCTAGAGTGAAACTTCTCACTCTAATGCAGAATCAGGATCCAAAGAAACGAAAACTTGACGGAACAACTTCAGGCGGTCCTCTCCAACATAGATTATTTGATTCCGTTTTCACCCACATAGTATAGTCTCTGGCTTTTAGAACATCTTTTAGAACATCTTTTCGTCTTTTAGAACAAACTAAAACTACGGTCTTTGGTCCCAGGCAAGAAATTTACAGAGCTATTCAAAACGTAACACCAATCCAACCTGACGCACACAGGTAATTGCTACATTGGTTACATACTTAACACTTTCTCATAGTTAACCAAAACCAACAGAGTGAAAAAAAGGAGAGAAAAATAAAAGAATATGAAACCTGACAAAAGCAACGATGCTCCTACAGCAGTTGCATTGAAATCCAGTTATCAATGCAAGGAACTTGAAAGAATTAAAACAAAGGATATGCACAGTGTTTTGGGAAATAACACCATCAAATATAATTTGAAAGGACAGCATTGGTAGATCAAATCTTTAAAAAACAGCAGATACATAAGGACAGTTTTGGGTTTTGCCCGACAAAGCCAGAAAGTTAAGACATTGATTTTTGCACGCGTGGGCAGCAGCACGAGCTTTTGCGAAAATTTATAAGCATAAAAAAAGTCTAAATCAGCAGTAGAGACAATTTGAATTGCACCAGTTCAGCCTAAAATATGGATTCAATTTTCACCAACATTCCAACTTTTTTTGCAAACAGACCATAACTTAATCAAAACACAAGTGATAATAAAACTTTAAGCCTTTCACTAGCAAAGAAACCAAAGACTCCCCTCCAGGCTTAGGGGAGATAGCAAAAACAAAATGTCGAATTAGTTAAAGATGAGTATTTTTTTGTGAGAAATTTGCCTTTGATAGGGACAGGACCGGTGATAATTAATATGGTGTTTTAAACATGCATAAAAAAACTATAGTGCCTCGCAATAAACATATAATGTGGAACAGCCTCTAGAGGCGATTTAGCTATTAAGAGTATTTTTGGTAATACAAGTTGGTGTTATTGTTCAAATTCTAACCACCTTGTATGGATGCAATAGCGTGTTTTCTATTTCAGCACCAACAGCGCTTAGCAGACTCAGGGGCGGATCTAAAGCAAAATCTCGGGGGAGGCTCAATGTGACAAGGGTGCCAATGAGCAAAATCTTGGGGAGGGGGCAATGTGACAAAGGTGCCAATAATTGACCGCAATTGACAAATTCATTCTAAAAAAAGAGTAAAAAAAAACACGATAAGAGGGCCTCAGAAAAAAATCTTGGGGGGCCCTCCCCCCCCCCCTCCCTGGATCCACCAGTGAGCAGACTAGGTATATACACCTAAAGTTTTCGGGAGATAAAACATAATTTGGGGATAGGAGAGGAAATCATGTGACACTTATACTAAGTGAAAATGCAAAAACTATTGCCTATCTTATAATTTTTCCTAGTGTTCAAACAAGACACCTTGTAGAGGGCTCTACGAGAATTTTCTTATGCAGAACTCGTTTTCATAATTAATCTCAAATAATGCTTAAATTTCATCTTCCGTTTTTGGGGTGAGAGGGATTATTTTTCTAAAACTTCAAAATAAACAATTCTACGTTATTTAAGTTCAATAAATGTGAAACTCCAGCGGATTTTATCTTCGGATTACATAAGTATAGAAATTGCGGGTTTCTTTTTATTTATTACCTTAAAATGTTTATATTTTATCTGTTCAAGTGGACGAAGTAATTTGTCAAACTGACCTTTTGGCGTCTCCCTTCTTGACAGTCACACCACAGAAGGTCACAAGTGGGCGTCTCTCTTCTCGACGGTCATATCACAAAAGGTCGCGGGTGGGCGTCTCCCTTCTTGGCAGCTATATCGCTGTGGGATGTGACTGATGGAATTAAAAGGTCGCTGAATAATTTTTGCCGTTTGTGTACGCCTCTCTCATCTATCGTCAGCATTGACTTGCTTTTTTTTTCTCTTTAAAGAACCCTCAGAAGGGAAGTGAGACAAAAATTGCCATTAAAATGGTTGCTGTTGTTTGGCCTCAGATAAGAGAGCGAAATTCTAATTTCTTCTTTCATCTCTTCCAATGGGACGATGCCTTTATTTAAGGCTATTATATTCTCTTCTGGCTGGTAGTTTAAATATTTTCTATTGAATACCTTTTCCTAGGATTTGTTAGACTAGAATGGAAATTGAGGTGAAAAAGAGAACTTCCGTCAAGTTTTCTACATTTCTCGTCTCGGAATCTGCGTGGCGGTCACGCATCGTACACAACCTACGACAACCATGAGAAGAGAATTCGACGGTCTGACATCAATACTAAAACACTAGAGACTAAGATATTGAGCAAACCATACTTTTTTACGGTTTGTTTACCTAAAGCATTTGAACGTATATTTTGGGCATTTTTAGACAATTTTCCGAAAAAAAATCCTTTCCATAAATAGCTGTTGTCAAATTTTGGCTCCTTTGCAGATTTTAAATTTCAGAGACCACATTGGCTATACATGAGTGCGAAAAAATGAATAAGGTAAAGGAAAGTACAGCTATTTTAAAACCTAAGACGAGGATAAATAGCGGTCAGAGTGTCAATTCCACTGTTTGAAAACAAAATTTATGTAAAAGGTTTTTTTTTAGTTATAATTAAGTCATTCAAAATAGCAATCAAAAATTGCTGAGATTGCCAGGACTTAATGTCATTATATTTTGAACGAACAGCCTACTTTCATGGGTTCTTTCCAGTAGTCTTGATTATAGTCGTTTTTCTTATCGACATTTTGACAACAGATCTGTTCAACTGTTTTTAAAGACAACACTCTTCAAAATTCACATGGTTTCTAATAAAGCAAAAATGACTCTTAAGTCGTTTACAAAGTTTGAAAAGGAAGGGGGGGGGGGGTGGCACTACTCTTACTTGTAAATCTTAATTAGTCTTATCACTTTACTTTTTCTGTTGTTTTGTTAATGTGATGACAAATAAGAGCACGCTACTGGAAATTGTTTTCAGTAAAGCCTAATTCCTAATTCGCCCTTTGTCGTTTAGATACCCCTATTCCTGTTTGTGTAATTTATCTCCTTTTTAAGCTTCATATGATTATTAATTTTCGTTTCTGTTCATTTTTGGATTCACCTATTAATCCTTGATAAAATCTTTTATATTTATATATGATGAGACCATCTGCGGGGTCAAAAAAGGAAGTGTTTAAATTACGGTCAGTTAATAATATGGTAAATATGGTAATATTATGGTAATAAATATGGTAATAGTCCCCACAAGGACTGGGAGGGATGAAAGTATAAGACTAATTTGTCTCTTTAATTTTATCTGAAAAACTTCTGTTTTTGAAAAAATTCTTTTTTTTTTTATTAATATTAAAAAAAAGCATTAACATTTTAGAATACAAAATGTAAGGCAGTCAGCAATCAAATGGGCCAACAACCCCAAAATTAGAAGGCGTCTTGACTAAGCAATACTGTCTTAATTCAAGGCGATACTGCAATACAGTTTATCCCTTTCAACTGTTAGAAATGATAGAAAACTGAGAAAAACCCATTCTATATTTATTCACTTATGTTAAAAATATTTTAATTTTTGTTTTTAAAGTAGTTCATTCAATCATTAAAGTTTTCACTTCATCTCGGCCCCTGGATTGGCCAAGAACAAACAATCCCCCTACAGAAAAAAAACGGAAGATGCGCATAAAGGAAAAAAGGGTAAGGAAAACGAAGGAAAACACGTTCTACATTTACTTGCTGATATAACAAATCTTTTCTTTTTCGTTGTTGAATAAGACAGTCAAATCGTTGAAGTTTAAACTTTAACTTAGCCTCTAGAATGGCCAAAAACAAGTCAGAGGTAAATTATGACTGCTTTTAATCGTATCAACAATAAGGATAATATGGTGAGTACCTCACCCCCTAGAATTCTTACAGAGACACAGAACCCCTCTTCTATTTAAGTTACAAAAACTGCCATATATAATTAATTTTTTTGCGTGTCAAAAGCTTGTGTTGTGCTTTGGACCCTTTTTTGGAGAAGAGGGAGAAAGTCTCCAAAACATTTTTTCTTTAAAAACTTTTGAAAAGGACCCCTTTCACCGTTTTTTTTTCTTTTTTTTAATTTTATCTTATCCAATTTATATAACCAATGAAAACTAAGCAGCACTCTTAATCATTTCACTCTGCTTTTCCTTACTGTTTTTTTTCGTCACGTTTTAAATACGTTTTCTTACTTTTAATGAGTCATCTCCTTCATCTTTCATTTAGTTGAATTTATTTTACGGTTGCCGTAAAAAATTAATTTACAAGTTAATATATATATATATATATATATATATATATATATATATATATATATATATATATATATATATATATATATATATATATATATATATATATATATATATATATATATATATATATATATATATATATATATATATATATATATATATGTAATATTAAATTATATAATGGCTGAACTCTAGTCCCATAAAATATATCAGGTGCGAACTGGCTGATAATATCATTAAAATCAAAAACAAGGAAAGAAAATAAACAGTAATAAAATCAAGACCAAGTCGAGTACTTTTATTTCAATTCGCTTCAATAAATTAATTAAACATATAAAAAAATATTAATGAATAAAACATATAAGCCTACGTATATCTAAGACAAACCTGCAACGTAATCTGAGGGAGTTGATTCGGATCTTGTTGAGCTTGAACAGTCGTTGTCATTTGACCACCAGCCATTGTCAAGGTGGTGGCTTGAGATACCATCAAACCCGACATGCCCGCCTGAGATTGACCGACTTCCGGATTCATTCCAAGCTGTAATAAAGCCATAACATTAGAAAACAAGATAAGCATTTCGCCATTACAGTCATCAAGGTCATAACCAAGGCCAGTGATTGTCAACCTTTTCAGCCTGGTACCACGTCACATATACAAATATTCCTAACTTTTAGATGTTCAAACATTGCAAAAAAAGTATTTTTATATTGAAGATAACCCTTCCCCTTTACCCTATTGATCTTCTCCTATCAGTGGGTCATACGTATAAAATTTCAGCCCAATTGGTTCACTCGTTTAGGAGTTTTTAGTAAACAAACGAAGCATACAACATTTTTACATACAAAGAATCAAGCCCAAAGGCATGCATAATATTAATGATTTAAAATAATATTAAAGCCCTGACTTTTTGTCCCCTCTATTCTCCTTGCCCCATCTCTTTGCAAATCAAGTAAATTGGAATAGTAATTGAAAACAGGATATGTTTGTATGGTAAAGAGATACACATTTAGAAATATACATTTATTTATTATAGTGTACTGTAGAAAACACATAATTTATAAAGAAAAACAAACAAAAGATACAAATTTGTTTAAATATGAGTTTTACTTTCGATTTGCTTTTTGTTTTTTTATATAGCGTTTATTGTGTGTTGTTTTGGCTAGTTTCTTATTTTGTTCTTTTTTCTGTTGATAAAGGCTTCCGAATATGAAACCAAAGTATTCCAACTTTTATGATTAATTTCTTATGAAGTCATTTTTAACTGTCTTAGAAAAGGATCTTATCCGTTTTTATTAAATTATAGTTTAAACTGACATTATGTACACTTTCACTTTGATCTGATTACTGTTTTCACTCTCGTATTTAAAAACCAAATTTTGTTTGATAAAAAAGTTTTTTTTTTTAGTTCTGTTACGTTGTCAATCCCTGAGTTAGTTTTTAATTTTTATTCCGAAATTTCTTCCACTCAGTTTCCATTTTTCGGTTTCAATTTCAGTTTTCCCAGTTTCAGTTATTGATAATTTAGTGCTGAATCAGACGATAGTGTGATTGGCCTCTCATGTTTTGCCTATAGGAATCTCAGAAATAAGCTTATGATTTTTTCAAGTTCCCAGTTTCAATTCCACGAGACTTGAAAAGAAAAATATGTTTCCAATTTACCCTCTTTTCTGGGCCGAAAATTCACCCTTGTTTAATTTTTTAATATGGCAACTTGATCGATAGCACATGCTGTCTGATTGTCGTTTTGTCAATCAGACAGCATGTCTGATTGACAATGCTGTCTGATTGTCGTTGTCTGAAGTTTATTTAATACATAATTTTCAATTTTTCAGTTTCCTTTTGCTAAAACTTCTTTACGGTAAACTCCACTCAATTAATAAATATTTCTCTTTAGATTATATAAAAGTACTTTATTGTCATTTATAGTTGTATTTTCAAAAATAGATTCACTATTTATAATCACAGATACTCCGAAGTCACAAATCGAGTAGTGTAGTCACTAATAATAATTTATAATCAGAGTTGTGTTTGAGCCGTGCTCATCGTCCTCAAAACACATAAGAGGGATAGAATAACTCTGAGCATTTTTGTTACTTGATGATTGATGCAGTGTGATCCAAACCGACAAATTGTGCTGTACAGTCACTGTCACTAACAATAATTTTAAATCAGAGTTGTGCTCGAGTTGTGCTTATCATCCTCAAAAAAAAGAAGAGGGACAGAATAACTCTGCGCATTTTTGTCAATGGATGATTGATGCAGTATGATCCAAACTGACAAATTGAGTTGTGCAGTCTTAGTTGTGCTCATCGTCCTCAAAACACATAAGTGGGACAGAATCACTCTGAGCATTTTTGTTACTTGATGATTGATGCAGTGTGATCCAAACCGACAAATTGTGCTGTACAGTCACTGTCACTAACAATAATTTTAAATCAGAGTTGTGCTCGAGTTGTGCTTATCATCCTCAAAAAAAAGAAGAGGGACAGAATAACTCTGCGCATTTTTGTCAATGGATGATTGATGCAGTATGATCCAAACTGACAAATTGAGTTGTGCAGTCACAGTTGTGCTCATCGTCCTAAAAACACATAAGTGGACAGAATAAATGAGCATTTTTGTTACTTGATGATTGATGCTGTGTAATCCAAACTGACAAATTAAGCTGTATAGTCACTAAAAATAATTCCAAATCAGAGTTGCGTTTGAGCTGTGCTCATCATTCTTAAAACACATAAGAGAGACAGAATTTTTCAGAGCATTTTTGTCATTTGAGGTTTGATGTAGTGTGATCAAGACAGAATATACCACTTTCCCTTATTTATTTTATATAGTTAGGTATGTGTGTATGTCTAATTTTACTAACAGTCATTATGTATAAAACCAGGTAACTGATGGAGTAGGAGAAGAGAGGAAACAATAGGAGGGGAAAAAAACCTAAAATAAACACAAATCAACACTGAACAACCTGACTCGCCTACCAAAGGGTATTCAGAATAGTTCTTACAAATTTAGCCGCTTTAAGTGCAGCTCATTTCTAATTTGGACATAATCCGGGAAGGTAGCAGCGCCATATCTGGATCATACAGTCGAAACATCGTCTATTTACGAGGCTTAACTATTTTGGCAAGTGGGCGCTTCACAAAATAATCAGAGCCATTTTTGTTTTTCATCTATAAGACGCCTTTTAACTGCAGACAAAGTTCCATGGGTTTAAGCAATCCAACAGTTTACGTCTAAGAAACACCGTGGGGTTTTATTTTATTTGGAAAAAAATACGAACAAAACTGTAAATTTCGCAGCTTCTAGTCCATCGTGTTTAAAAGTCTCGAGGCTCATCGGTTAATGTTTAGATCAAGTATGTAAGCAAGAACTTGCTTCGGAGAAACAAGACATTTTGGAGGGGTCAGATTCAAAAACAACGAAATTCGTAAACAAATACAATAGACGAATGGAAAAATCCTAAAAAAATTTGCAGATAGGGGAGGGGGAGGAATGAAGAATTAAATCATAGAAAAGTGTATATAACCTGCTTGTTCTTTTGTTGCTGGATGACTTTTCTAATTCGTTCAACAAATCCAGCTTGATCGACAGGTATGAATCCAACATATGCTTGCTTTTCGGAGCTGTACAAAAGCATCAACACTTTGATATCACACACTTGACCTGTCTGGCCTGAAAAAAAAACGAAGGGTGAATATAACGCAGTAATCATGCCAACACAAAGAGCATGGGGACAAATGAGAGACATGTCCCCGAGGGCATTTCTAGCAGAGACATTTGCCCCTTGGCAATAGGTGATAACAGTGAATTAAAGTTCAGCAAAATCTGTCTAGAATGATAAAACAAAAACTCGTCTTTCATTTGACACCCCCTCCTCCAAAGAAGATCACCCAGATCCTCACCCAAAATTTGTGCTGCATATCTATAATTATAACTGCATATACTCTCTTTGATTTCTAGCATTCCAATCTTAAGCAAAACATTAATGTATCTTACAACATTATTCCGAGGAAAGTATTCGCCTTTAAACGAAAAAAAAAGATACAAACGGTTAATCCTTACTTTCATAATGCAAACGATATCATATCAACAAATTCAACTAACAACATACATTGCATTCTATGTTGGTTATTATTATGAAATCACACAGCCATCCAGATTTCGAACATACTACCTTCATTTTCAGCTAAAGGATAGTATTTATATTTAATATTCCTATAAATACTGTTTATTTGCCATCATTGGATTGGTTGCCACAAGCCTTGGGAGCTAGAAGTAAAGCGAATTCCATAGAAACATCTGAATTACAGATACCAGGTGAGGCGGTAAACGCCTGGGTCTACAGCAAGTACAAGCAAGTGAGTATCGCTGGATTGGTTGACCAAGTACGTATAGTAGCTAGATATCACATTTTTCGTTTTATTTAATTTCAAGGACATTGTTTTGCTGACGATTTACAGACTGCTAAATTGATTTGAACTATGGAATGACACAAGAAATGTTGATTACCGAGAAATGAATGTGCGCGAAAAACTGCTTATCGTTTACTAATTAGAACCTAACAAAACTTTATATTAAATAGTAGAAATAAATATTATGACCCCTGGAATGTAGATATTGAGTTAGAAAGTGTACAAAATTGTGTAGTCGTAGATGACTTGCTAATTTTTGAAGACAATACCATATTTGCTATTGTTACTAACGTTGAAATTCTGTGGAATTTGAGGAACTTCCTGTTGCGAAAAGCTTTTCCAAATGTTGTACTTTCCTTTGATTCGTAAGTACTTAGGCCTATTGTATTTTGTCACAGACTAGTCATAAATGTTCGCAAGCCGTTTAAACCCGCTGCGTGTACTGCAAAACAAAGGCCATAGACTGAGGTGCGTATAGCACATCTAAAGCAAAAGTGGACAAACGTACAGGACGGACAAGTATTGTAAAATATCTGGGTGCAGCGGTAGACCTATTCCTAAGCTTTAGGGATTGTATTACATTTGATAATACTACTAATACTGAAATTCTATGGAAAGGAGAACTTTGTTTTAATCTTTTCAAAATGTTGCGTTTTTCTCTAATTCGTTTACACTTGTTGTATTATGTTTTTGTTGTCATCGATATTCGCTAGCCATTTACACCCGCTTGGTATACTAAAAATAAAGCGTATTAAAGTTTTGACTGACAATTTGCCCCTGATTTGTGTTCAGCAAATAAAATTTACCGTTTTTCGGCTTATTTGAATAGCATTCAAATATATTTTTAAATAAATCTTTTGTCAAATTGGTTACCTGTATAAATGTTTCTCGATTGTATAAAAAAGGGGAACAGAAGAAGATTCAATTTGGCTAGAACTACGTTTTTAGTTACTGCAAGGTCTAAGTTTTCTACATGGTGCATTGGCCTAGAAAATTGGAACAGGCTTCCGGCGGAAGTAAAAACAAGAATGTCCTAGATGACTTCCATGCTTAATTAAATTTCGGTCCCAATGTCTATCTGTCTTGGCCAATGTAGCAGAGATGGAATGAAAGACTGGTTTTGGAGTGGCATATTTGCTAGCATTTAAGGCAAAATGGATTCTGTGTCTAAGTGGGCGAGTGTCAGAAAGTGTGAGGAGATTGTGAGTGGTTGCAATCTCATTCAGATTCCATTGGAATAGATTCATTTTTATTCTTGCTCACACGTTTAGTAGGGTAAATAGGCAGAACGACGAAAAAATTTTGTTGTTGAATAAGTTTTAAGTACCTGAAGTGCGTTTTTAGAGGAGAGGGTCATTCCTAACACACAGATATGCATCAAATCAGGAATTTATGCAGCGGTAGCGATCTCTTTTAGTCACTTCATGATTTATTGTTTGCGTCTTTTCTGACTCATTTATTGAACCAGAAAACATATATGCCAACGTTAAAACTTGAATAAAAAAATTGATAAATTAATATTGCACACACGCAATTTTGCCTCTAACTTAATTGCTTTGACTTCAAAGCAAATAATGTACATCATATAATTAAAACATTCAGTCACTCAATTAAGACATATTACCTTATGGTTTCTTTCCTACATCCTACAACGCACATACAAGCACATTCTCTTCGTCTTTCTTTTATATTTTAAAGTTGTTGCTTTTTGTTCAGGTATCCAAACAAATCATTTGCTTCCATATAAAATCCTACTTTTAACATTTCAAACAGGCACATGAATAGTCTGTTTTTTTTTTAAATAATAAAATAGATTATTTTTTGCCGTGCTCAACTGTCAACCGTATGCTTTGGCTTAATATGCTCAACTTATTTTGAAGAAAATTCTAGCCTCTACCTTATTTAGTTGATGTTTTTTCAATGTAAAAAAGAAAACACATAATAATTAATTCGATTGACGTTTGAAAAATTATTATTTAAAACAGTATTTCAAGCCAGCTAACTTACATACATATATGGTAGGGCCTAAGCGAAGCAATCAGATTTTATTTCCAGTTGTGTGGGCTGTTTTATCAATCTTATTATAAATCAATAAAATTCTAAGTTACATAAATAAGTAACCAATTTTTCATATAAAAAAAAAATTAAGGGGAAAAAATATCAATTTGAAGGTTTTTAAGAAAACTGAATACATGCATACAAATATATCAGTTAATCAAATATTCAGCGGGAAAAAAATATTGTTAAGATTTTTGCTCCTTGTGTAAGTCTGGATGTTATTTATCTTCACTCCTACGGTTTTAATGCTTCAACGTATTACGACATTCTTTCTATGGCTTCGTAGCTGACACTCAGTTTTATCCATCTACCAAATCCAATTTTTTGTTTTGTACTTTGTTTTAGACTGAGAAATCCTTTGAAAATGTTGCAAAACAACGTGAAGACAGGAAAACTTTCCCGTTTTTAAGCAGGCTCAAACCGTTCTTCAAGACAACATCTAAGTTGTATTATAATTCAATTTCGGTGAATGAATAGATCGTAGATCAATAAATCTTACGAGGATATAACTATCTTGTCTTTACGGTGCAAGTTACAGCCGTAGGCATATCACGAAATCACATGTTTCATCGGCACTACAAACCTTAAATAATATAGTGTTGTATATTTGACACAAAAAACTCGCCCTGCTTGCGGGTACAATTAACAACACACAAATACAATTAAAGGATTCAATTTAAACTTTTGATCAAAGCAATTAAAGCACAGAGAACCATTCAAAAACACTAATGCAACAAACGAACAAACAAATTTATTTATTTATTTTACTCAATAAAGGAGGAAGCCATAGGCTTGTCGCATAAAACCCTCACAATGGGCTATACCCACACGGATAAACCACACCGGATTGTTAATACTATTAAAACACTATTTCCCAGCAATTGTTCCACCCAAGGCTCATCCCCCTCATCCCCTCCAAAAATTTCCTTTCTCAAGACCCTTAACCCCTCACTCTCCCTAGTGAGAGGTCTTTACGCATTATCGGATAATTGTGAATGAATTAAGTTGTTTTACTTCAGTGGTCAGCAAATTTTTTTGGCTGTCGGTCAAAATGAACAAAAACAGGAATATTAAAGGGTCTAATGGATTCAAAAACATAAATTTCATTTCCTCCCCGTAAAAATTGCAGCCGTGGGCTTGTCGCAAATTTGCATCTTTCATAGGTATTAGATTCTTTTCCCTGAAAATCCTTCGAGGATCATTCTTCCTACAATTATGATAATTCTAAGAAGCGAACAAGGAAAGCAAAGATATGAATTCTTTGATTTAGAAACGAGCTTTGTCTCAATCTTGGAGCACACTTTCTACCCCTCCCCAATCTCTCCGCAAAAATTAGTTTTTCTTATATACTCCCGTGAACATATATGATAGCTTCTCAGTTTGAAATATTTGCAAATCGACTGATTCGGTTCCTTGTTCAAACTCCAAAAATTCTAAAGCAAATATTAACAGCAATCAATAAAGCTTTAAACTCAAATTTTACTTTCTGGGAATAAAATTTGCCACTCGATTGCTTCAAGGTCGTTTTTATTTCTTTCACTTGAGAAATTTGACAGCTTTGTGTTTTCCTTTTGCACAGAAGATACCTTTTGTACAAACAGCTTTGTGTTGTTTTTTTTTTTATCATAAACCACAAATTGATAAAATGAACGGACTTCACAATCGATAATATCAGTAAAAAATAATTGAATATAAAAATAGCTCCGTTTATTCCAATGCTTTTATGTTGGACAATTAACTCTTAAATATTAACTAATTTAATAATACACAGTGTCTTTGCGTGCCGTGGAAACGACACGAAAAGAAACACAGAAATACACGAACACGGTTTCTTGTCTTCTTTCTATGTATAATTCAACCTTCCTTTTTATTTCAAATCCAACATGTTCATAATATTCTATTTACCAGTTGCCAATTAAATTAGTTTTAAAATAGCAAAAGCATTGTGATAAAAGCTACAAAACTTTAGTGAAAAGGCGGGTTTGTATCCCCCTATTTAAGAAAATCAAATGTTTTATTCTGAGAAGTCTAATCTATTAGATTCTTCCTTGTTGTTTTCAGTTGGTGCTGATAGTTTAAGTCGTAAAAAGGAAGCAGTGTCACAGCCACATAATAAAAGAGATAAAGAGCCCACTTTTGATGTTTACGGACCTCCTGCCTAATAAAGAAGAAGAAGAGTTAATTTCAGAAGCAAGAATCTAACCAGTCACCTCTACATAAACTCACAACAGAGAAGGGGGGAGGCTCTAACTTTGGCTTCTTTTGCTGGAAATATTCAACTCTGCCCTTTCAAATCCAAAAATAGACTTGCTCTCTCTTCTTTAGGGCTACATTTCAGAGATACAACAAATAGACCTTGGATAGATAAAGAAAAAAAAATCAAGGCTCCCAATACTACAGTTATCCAAAAACAAGCTGAAGCTACGGACTTGGTTAAAAACAAGCATTTTACTAGTAGGTTATTAAGTCGTTATCGTTTAAGATGCAATAGAATAGGACGAACTAACCTGAATTAAAATGAACACACCCAGCATATCCAGTGCTCATTACTCGGGCCAAATTATCCAAAGCTTCACCGGGATTAGGATGAAAAAGGACCGAGCGGGCATTTTTGAAATATGTGCCACCCAAATTGCTTACTAGCGTCTTAGGGATGAGCTGCATTAAAAGCTTAGCTGGCCAGTTGTCTGCTTTACTGAAATGTAAAAAGAAACTAATGCCAAAAGAAAGCGTTTTGTCTCAAGGTAAAATCCTAAGAGGATTGTCCCCGTCCTCGCCAAAGATTAATTTTGATAAGATGGTAAAAAGGAATAAAAGTATACAAACAAGTATATTATACATATATATATATATATATATATATATATATATATATATATATATATATATATATATATATATATATATATTATATATATATATATATATATATATATATATATATATGTATGTGTGTGTGTGTGTACATATATATAATAGATTTTTATATAAATATAAAAATCTTCTATTTTCATTTTTGTTTTCAGACGTTTTTGAACCAGCGATTTTGGCGAATAATTTATTAATCATTCTTGAGATGCGTATTTACAGTCAACATAAAGTACAACCTAAAATTTAATACAATGGATCTCCCATCCGCAAGTCAATCTCACATATAATTAAATAAAAAAAAAAACTAGTTTTTTCAACTGAAAGTAAGGAGCACTTTTAAAAGAGTCTTATTGTTTTAATTAAACGGCCCTTGTGTTTCAGGAGTCATTATTAAAGAATTCGGACAAATTCAAACTTTAGCGTAAACAGCGAGGTGTTGAGGAGGGGGCAACCCCATTTATATACGTAATAATTTCTGTTCGTTTTAAGTTTTAATGTTACCCCTTACTTTCAGTAGGAAAAAACTTGTTTTTTTTATTTCTGATCGTTTTTTAAATAATGACGGGAAATCTGGCCCCACCTTCATGGAGAAACCCCCTAACCACGGAAATATCCTCTAGACAATTCAATCCCGGTGAAAATGTACCCAGGGCAATTACTTTTAACCACTCTGCACGTAAAATTGAGACTGAAAAGAGAAAGTAAGACATATAAGAGAGAATTTTGTATAAGAATTCTGGCAAATTCCCCCAGTGTATAATTTCCTCTGGCAAGTTCACTCCCTGGAACCCCCCCCCCCCCACTGCGTGGAAAATTCCCTGTTGAAAAATTCCCAGCAGAAAATCTGCCCCCCACCCGAAAATGTACACCTACATCTCGGCAACAAATACTTTGCGCAAACAATGGGCAAATTTCATAATTTATTTAAAGACCTTTCCCCTGGGACTGTGGGGGGGGGGGGTCATGTTATACCCAAAGTCATAGTTATTGGGCCTTTAAACTATGATGAACGAAATAGCTGTTGCTTTAGTTGTACCTAAAGCTTTTGGCTTAATTGTACTTGCAGCTGTTGGCTTAGTTGTATCTGCAGCTGTTGGATTAGTTTTGCCTATAGCCAATTGACTTAGTTGCACCTACAGTTTTGCCTTACTTATACCTGCAGCTGTTGGCTTAGTTTTACCTCCAGCTGTTGGAATAGGTGTACCCGCAGCTGTTGGTTTAGTTTTACCTAGTTTTACCAAGCTGTTACCTTAATTATCTACAGCTGTGAGCTTAATTAACCTACAACTGTTGGCTTAGCGGTACCTGCAGCTGTTGGCTTAGTTGTACCTGCAGCTGTTGGCTCAGTTGTACCTCCAGCTGTTGGAATAGTTGTACCTGCACCTGTTGGCTTAGTTTTACCTACACCTGTTACCACCTGTTTAGTTGTACCTTCAACTGTTGGAATAGTTGTACCCGCGGCTGTTGGCTTAGTGGTACTTACAGCTTTTGGCTTTGTTGCAAATGCAAATGTTCTCTTAGTTGAACAGACAGGAGCTGGATTAGTTATACATACAGCTGCTGGCTCAGTTGTGCCTGTAGCTGTTCTGTAATTTCTTTAATTTCAAATATTCGGATATAAGCATAATGCAGTGTGTCTTAAATATACCCTTGAATTAACTAAGTATTGTAAGATCAAACAAACTATAGAAGCTATTAGTTTTTCAGATCAAAGCTTTTGATTTGCAACCTCGATTGCATCTCTCTATCACGTATTTACGAGCCGGACATAATAATAGTAACTAAAAAATCACGCAAATCTTCTCAGGCTAACGAGCAGGACATTCCGGGCTTATTTTCCCTAAAGACCCTAGTCCAGTAATTTGACGAAGATATTTCATGTAGGTCAATGAGGTGCTATAGATCTTCCAGCAACACCGAAAAAATCCACTTGTGGAAATAAAGTCCTAGTAAAGAGCAATGGAACTGGACCTGGCTCATCTAACTCAGCTAATTTAAACTCTTTGAGCTTATTAAACTATGCATATCAGTCAAAGCTCTTGTACACAACCCCTGGCTTTGTGACCTTGGTTTTAGCTGCTAAATCGTTAAGTCCTGGACATGGCCGACCTAGCTCAGCTAATTTAAACTTTGTGAGCGTATCAAACTATACACATAAGGCACTTCTGGAAAAAACTGCGGCAATCACATCAAAACATTCTTGAAAAGAGAAGGATTATGAACCGAACTTTAGCAAATGTATTAAAGTCATATGGTCATGTTTGTCATGTACAAACCGCTCAACAGTTAAAAGAGGAAATGATCTTAAGAACCGGATATCCTCGGCATATTTTCCCTACAGACGAAAATGTTCCAGATAAGTTAAAGAGGTGCTCTGGATCTTGCAACAATGATGAAAAATGCACTTGTGGAATTAAAATCCTAGTAAAGAGCTACAACCAAAAAAGTGGTTTGCTCTTTATAAAGGTTTCAACCTACAAATTCCAATCATTATATTCCTCAAAACCAAAAATAAATCTATGCTACCTATATGTATCTCCAAGGTCTTCCCTTTTTCTATATAAAAAATTTAGTTTTTTTGTAGTGTGTCCGCCATTGCTCACACAGGCTATTGGAAAATACAAGGAGGAAGCAGAAAAACAGTCTGCTGAAAGAAAAAGACTCCTCATGGAGCATAAAGAAAATTAAGATTAGATGGAGGCGGAGGACCTGTAAGATTCATATTTCTCCTCCAAGTATATATGGCTCAGAAAAGCTGAAAAATTATAAAAAATATCTAATAATATAAAAAATTATAAATTATAAAAAAATAATAAAGTTCACAAAAGCTGAAAAATTATAAAAGAACAAGAACTCCAGGTGGAGAGTTTTTCGAAAAGAGACTGGTGGAACTGATAAAAGCCAAGTTTATGGCTTCATTGCAAACTATGTAGTTGAGTCTACTTCTCCTTTTAGCAGAGTTGAGAAACCTGCCATCAGAAAACTAGTTCAATGACTTTTCCATATGCAAGCCCAGGGGCAAATCTAGAGCAAAATCTTGGGGGAGGCCCAATTTGACAAGGGCACCAATGAGCAAAATCTGCGGGGGGGGGGGATTTGCTAAAGGTGATAAAGGTGCCAATAATTGCCCAAATTGACAAACTCATTCTTAAAAAAAAAAACAGTAAAAAATAAAAAAAACAGGAAATCAGGGCACCAGAAAAGATCTTGGGAGCCCCCATCCCCCCGGCCCACTGGATCCACCACTGTGCAACCCTAATATAAAAAAACACCTTCATTCTTTTTGAGCAGATGCCACGATGTTCTGGCTCCATAATAGATACCACTGCATTGAACAAAGAACTCAATCCTCTAAGGTAGAAATTTGGCAAATACAAGGAGGAAGCAGAAAGCTGTCTACTGAAAGAAAAAGACGCCTAATGGAGAATAAAATAGATTCAGATAGATGGAGAAGGAGGACCTGTAAGATTCGTATTCTCTCCCAAGTATATATAGCTCAGAAAAGTTGACAAATTATACAAGAATTCCAGGTTGAGAATTTTTCGAAGAGAGACTGGTGAAACTGAAAAAAGCCAAGTTTATGATTTGATTGTTAACTATGTATTTGAGTCTACTTCTCCTTTAAGCACAGTTGAGAAACCTGCCTTCAGAAAACTGGTTCAATGACTGTTTCCATATGCAACCCTAATATCACTAAAAGCCCTTTTATTCTTCTTGGGCAGATACCGCGATATTCTGGCTCCATAGATACTACTGCTGTGTCCATCAAATGCAACATACTCTTCAGTCGCAGACCACGATTCAAAGATACGAGCAATATCAACAAGTTCATTTTTCAAGCATTGTTCAACCTCTTCTATTTTGTTCATAAGCGACCAGACATTTCGATAAAGAATAGGGATGAATGAAGGACTTTACACTGCGATCTCGAATATGCTTGCCTGCACGATGAATCGGTCCTAGGTTGGGAAAGTGGGTAAACATGGTTTGAAGGGTGGGTGAATCTTAGATTTCTTTAAAATTCCAAACCCTTTGGTTGTTTGAACCAGACGGAATGGCGGAATGCTGGCTAATATTTGTTCTCACCATTTTCACCAGAGTTTCAAGAGGAGGGGCTGGTATGACGGAGGGAGGATGTGTGTCGGCTGATTTAAGAAAGGCGGCATAAGATTCAACCTCATAAGCGGGCTGGATATAGCTGCCTGTCGCAGCCTTGCATCAACAGAGGTGCATTTTTTTCGCTCCCCGTTTTTGGGACTTCGCAATTCAGTCTTGGAACGAAGCTTTTCCCTTCTGCGGAAAGTGATATGCATATTAGGACAAGAGTTCATGAAACAAAAGCAATGATCAAACTTTTTACACAGAGATTTCTATGGCAGAAGACAACACTCGTCAGGGCAGAATGAAACAAAGGAAAAGCAAGAGTTAAAAACGAAATTCAGAAAAGACACAAAAGTTGAAAATTCAGTCTGAGCTGACGGACAGTAATATTTTACGGGGGTCATTTCTGCCAGCCAGAAATTGCGAGCTTAAAGGGGAGGAGTAAGTGTTTGCTCTCTTAATGGAGAATAAAGATAATTGGGAGATAGATTGAAAAGAAGCGCACCGGGTATTGGAGATGTCGGGTGACATTTGTAGTATTAAAGATGTGGCTGGATTCAATTAGCTTGGGAGGGGGTTCGAGGTAATTTCTATCGACTTTCAGAGACGCTTGCCTTTAGAAGATGGTGGGAGGATTCCCTTTTGGAGATCAGAGATGACTTTCAGTCGGATCAACCAACAGCTGGTTGTAGCCTTACATGGTCAGATGTGATTACCTTACCAAGGTTTAGCATTACCCAACTATGGTTCGTGGGGGATAATCTCTCCCATAGCCAGGTATTGCCTATTCCTCTCAAAGCTTTATCCTATAGTTCCATACCTATCTCTTATCCCTGACTGGCACCAACATTTCTTCTTTACATGACTGTTTCTAGGTTGGGACCCGGAATGAGTTGCTTCATGTTAACTGGAAATTTGTATTCTAAACCCTTGTACCCCAATCATTTTGTTCTTCGCAATTAGGGGGGCACTGCAACATCATAGAGAGGGGTTTAATGCTTCATTTTAAAGGAAATCTAGAGCCTTTTTTTTTTTTTAGCAAAACCAATATTTTTACAAAATTAAACTGCATTTTAAATTACAAGATGGTGAATGACGTCATAATCATAGGCTACAACCATATATGACGTGGAAAGTTAACACTGTATTATGATGACGTCAGTATTTTATGACGTTATTTAGGACATAAATAGATGTTACATGTCATTGTATGCTACATAAAGGATCAGTATAGTTCAAGGTATTAAACTATGGAAGCTTTTAGTTTTTCAGATCAAAATTCTCCATTTGCGGCTCTTGTAGAGGAAATTTTCCTTAAAGACCCGAGTCCAGTAATAACAGCTGACGAAGATATTTCACGTGGATCAACGAAGTGCTTCGGATCTTCTAGCAAAGCGGAACAATGCACTTGTGGAATCAAAATTCTAGTAAAGAGCAATGGAAGCAATGGAAGAAAGAGAAAAAGAAAGAGAAACCGACGTAACTCAGCTAATTTAAGCACAGTGAGCTTATCAAACTATGCAAATCAGACAGTTCTGGCAAAAACTACGACCATCACATCAAAACGTTCCCGAAAAGATGAGGATTATGAAAAACCTTTTCAAAAACGTATTAAAGTGGTGTCACCGCGTTTGCAGTGTACTACTGCTGTTTTGCCACAAGTTAATGGAGAGACAAAAGAGGCCAAAATCAAGCACGTAGTGAAACGAAAACCAAAAATGTTGAGTTTTAGGTGGTCAAAAACCGCTCAACAATTAATAGAGAGCAGAGGAAATGGACCTGAACGACCTAACTCAGCTAATTTGAATCCTGTGAGCTTATCCAACTATGCACATCAGACCAATCTGGCCAAAACTAAGGCTATCGCATCAAAACATTCTCAACTAGAGGATGATTATAAAACGCCTTTTAGCAAACTTTTTAAAGAGGTATCGCCATGTTTGCAATGTACTAGTGCTGTTTTGCCACGTGTTAACGGGGGGACAAAAGAGGACAGGATCAAGTTCGATGTGGATCAAAAACCAAAACTGCTGAGTTTTAGGCGGTTAAAAACCGTTCATCAAATAATAGACAGCAATGGAAGTGGACCTGAGCAACCTAACTCAGCTACTTTAAACTCTGTGAGCGTACCAAACAATACCAATCAGACAGTCCTGGCAAAAACTACAGCCATCACATCAAAACGTTCTCGAAAAGAGGAGGATTATGAAAGCCTTTTAGCAACTTTCGCCCCATAGTCAATACCTTGCTCTTTGCGCTAAAGTTCAAATTTTGTTCCGATTCTTTAAGAATGACCCCTTAATCACAAAGGCCGTTAATTAGAATAAATAGCTCTGATGAAAGTACAAAAGAAAAACTAAAGCATAAAGAGCGAGTTAATGACTAGGGGGTGAACCCAATCATATACGTAATAATTTCTGTTCGTTTTAAGTTTTGATGTTGCTCCTTACTTTCAGTTGAAAAAATTATTGTTTTTATTATTTAATTTCTGATCGTTTTGTTAAATAATGCTGGGAAATCTGGCATCCCCTTCATAGCAATTTCCCTTCCCCCCATGAAAACTTCCTCAATGGAAAGATTCTCCCACGTAGCACCCGAGCGTAAAAATCTGATTCTTTTGATGTATCTATTGGTATCAAAATTTTGTTTTATAGAGTTTCGGTTACTATTGAGCCGGGTCGCTCCTTACTTACAGTTCGTTACCACGAACTGTTTGATAAGTTCATTATTGGTTTCATTTTTATTAAGTTGTGTTTTTTAACTTTTAGTTTATTATTCATTATAATGTCAAGTATTTTTTTTTTTACTCTGGTGAATATATATTTTCGCTCTTTACTTTTGTTAAGAAAAACTTTTTTTTTATTTAATTTCTGTTCGTTTTTTATTCATTTTTGTAAAAAGGGAAAAAAAATAAAATAAAAAAACAAAATTACGTAAAGTAAATTGAAACTTAAAGTACTTTAATTAGAGATGATATTTAAATTAGCCATGAGTTTTTAAGTAGTAAAACAAAAGTAGTTTGTACAATCATAATGAACATATTTATTTCTGAAATTTTCTAATACGGCCATATCTAAATTTTTTTAGGGTAGGGGGCATGATTGGTTTATGAGAGAGAGAGGGGGGGATACTTTCGAGAACGAACACTCCCGAATGCCTTAATTGAATAAGCAATTAATATTGTCCTGTTTCTAAGGGACCAAATTAAAAAAACTAAATAATAATTTCGCACTGACTCAACGAACATTTTGAAGAATTTTTTTCGCTATCTTCGTTAAACAAAAATAAGAGAAAAGCTAACCCTCTCCTTTTTGTATTTTTACGAATTGGCTTACTTTGCCTCTGAATAGCCGAATTTGAAATTTCCCTAAGATCCCCAAATTATTTAAACTACCTGTTAATCAGTTATAGACAGTGCCAATCCATGGAACATTTCAAATTGAGCTGTACATATAAGGAGAAAACCAAATTAAGTTCTATCCATAACCTCGTTTTAAGCTAAAGGAGTTTGAAATTCATTTAACATTGTGCTGTCACAAAAAAATCTCTCATGGTAGTATGGTAGCAATAGGAACTGGACGATAATTATTTATAAGGAAAGGGTTAAAGAGAGATGGGCCGAACATATTGAAAATGTTTTCGCTTTATCAGCCCAGTACGTTGCTACAGGCTGACGCTTATTACTACTATTACTGATTTACCTAAGAAATTATGAATTTCTAGAGTTGAAGTGACAACACTGATACAATATCTTTTTTTTTATAAATGAAACATCATTCTAAATTCACGCTCAGATTTAGTGTTTCTTGAAAACCATTGCGCTGCCTATGATAAAGTTCAGACATGCATACCTTTCTCAATACCATATACTATATATAAGCAATGAACGAATTGCCTAAATTGCCGAAATCCTCAAAGACATAATTCCGAACCTTTTAACTACGCTGAACAAAATGGCTATCTCATTTTAATATGAGTGGGGATGACAACCCCCATGCATTCTCAAGACAAGAACATAATTTGTGCTTTACTGAAAATAATTTGCATGCATATAGCGTCTTTCGATTTAGATGGAGCTTCCCTGAATACTGTAAATGGAGTAGTCTGGTAGTAGTTGTAGTATAGGTAGCATACAAATATTGTCTTTTTGATCATATCCCTGATCCTTTCCAGAATGATAGGAAATGATATCCCTATGATGACCATCCCCTTTATGTATTCTCTGGAAGTTCCAACTTAATACCCAAATCAATTCTTAAGATACATTATTTTTACAATTTGCATGCACATAGCGTCTTTCGATTTAGATGGAACTTCCCCTCAAATACTGTAAATGGAGTAGTCTGGTAGTAGTAGTGGTGGTAGTTGTAGTATAGGTAGCATACAAATATTGTCTTTTTGATCATATCCCTGATCCTTTCCAGAATGATAGGAAATGATATCCCTATGATGACCATCCCCTTTATGTATTCTCTGGAAGTTCCAACTTAATACCCAAATCAATTCTTAAGATACATTATTTTTACAATTTGCATGCACATAGCGTCTTTCGATTTAGATGGAACTTCCCCTCAAATACTGTAACTGGAGTAGTCTGGTAGTAGTAGTGGTGGTAGTTGTAGTATAGGTAGCATACAAATATTGTCTTTTTGATCATATCCCTGATCCTTTCCAGAATGATAGGAAATGATATCCCTATGATGACCATCCCCTTTATGTATTCTCTGGAAGTTCCAACTTAATACCCAAATCAATTCTTGAGATACATTATTTTTACAACTTGCATGCACATAGCGTCTTTCGATTTAGATGGAACTTCCCCTCAAATACTGTAAATGGAGTAGTCTGGTAGTAGTAGTGGTGGTAGTTGTAGTATAGGTAGCATACAAATATTGTCTTTTTGATCATATCCCTGATCCTTTCCAGAATGATAGGAAATGATATCCCTATGATGACCATCCCCTTTATGTATTCTCTGGAAGTTCCAACTTAATACCCAAATCAATTCTTAAGATACATTATTTTTACAATTTGCATGCACATAGCGTCTTTCGATTTAGATGGAACTTCCCCTCAAATACTGTAACTGGAGTAGTCTGGTAGTAGTAGTGGTGGTAGTTGTAGTATAGGTAGCATACAAATATTGTCTTTTTGATCATATCCCTGATCCTTTCCAGAATGATAGGAAATGATATCCCTATGATGACCATCCCCTTTATGTATTCTCTGGAAGTTCCAACTTAATACCCAAATCAATTCTTAAGATACATTATTTTTACAATTTGCATGCACATAGCGTCTTTCGATTTAGATGGAACTTCCCCTCAAATACTGTAAATGGAGTAGTCTGGTAGTAGTAGTGGTGGTAGTTGTAGTATAGGTAGCATACAAATATTGTCTTTTTGATCATATCCCTGATCCTTTCCAGAATGATAGGAAATGATATCCCTATGATGACCATCCCCTTTATGTATTCTCTGGAAGTTCCAACTTAATACCCAAATCAATTCTTAAGATACATTATTTTTACAATTTGCATGCACATAGCGTCTTTCGATTTAGATGGAACTTCCCCTCAAATACTGTAAATGGAGTAGTCTGGTAGTAGTAGTGGTGGTAGTTGTAGTATAGGTAGCATACAAATATTGTCTTTTTGATCATATCCCTGATCCTTTCCAGAATGATAGGAAATGATATCCCTATGATGACCATCCCCTTTATGTATTCTCTGGAAGTTCCAACTTAATACCCAAATCAATTCTTGAGATACATTATTTTTACAATTTACATGCACATAGCGTCTTTCGATTTAGATGGAACTTCCCCTCAAATACTGTAAATGGAGTAGTCTGGTAGTAGTAGTGGTGGTAGTTGTAGTATAGGTAGCATACAAATATTGTCTTTTTGATCATATCCCTGATCCTTTCCAGAATGATAGGAAATGATATCCCTATGATGACCATCCCCTTTATGTATTCTCTGGAAGTTCCAACTTAATACCCAAATCAATTCTTAAGATACATTATTTTTACAATTTACATGCACATAGCGTCTTTCGATTTAGATGGAACTTCCCCTCAAATACTGTAAATGGAGTAGTCTGGTAGTAGTAGTGGTGGTAGTTATAATAGTTTTGGTAGCATACAAATATTGCCTTTTTGATCATACCTCTTATCATTTCCTGAATTTTCCAAATTAATATACTCAGTTATTCCTGTTACACACTTCTGACAATCCTTATACACATAACGTGTTTTGATTTAGTTCAACACCCCCCTCAACATTCTCTGATAGGATCACCTGAATGCCCTTCGTCTTCTTAGAAAGTAAAATTCAAACATGCATAACTTTCTCAATAACATATGCTATGTTTAAACAATGAAGGAGTTGTCTAGCTCATGTCCTGTTGGACTGTGAGGAGGTTGACATCCCCAAGGACATAATTACTGGACCTTTCAACAAGGCTGAACAAAATATATATATATATATATATATATATATATATATATATATATATATATATATATATATATATATATATATATATATATATATATATATATATATATATACTTATATGCATAGATAATATATAATATATCTATACTGATATATATATAAAGACTAATTATATATATATACTTATATGCCCTATGGGCATAAACTTACAACCCTTGCGTGAGGGCTGTAGGGGGGGGGTATCATTCTCAATAGACATAATATTCTAAGCCTTCAAATACTTGAACATAAATGGCTCAAATATTATTGATTGTATATATATATATATATATATATATATATATATATATATATATATATATATATATATATATATATATATATATATATATATATATATATATATATATATATATATATATATATGATATATATATATATATATATATATATATATATATATATATATATATATATATATATATATATATATATATATATATAATATATATATATATATATATATATATATATATATATATGCATATATATATATATCATATATATATCAATATATATATATATATATACCTTATATGCCCCCTAGGGCATAACTTACAACCCTTGCCGTGAGGGCCGTGGGGGGGGGGGGGTATCATTCTCAAAGACATAATTTCTAAGCCTTCCAAATACGTTGAACAAAATGGCTCCAAATTTTGATTGGATGTGTTTGGGGAAACGGTGGGCGTGGGAGGGGATTAGTTGCCTTCCAATTACTTTCGACTATTAAAAAGGGGCACTAGCCCTTTCAATTTCCAATCGAATGAGTTCTTTTCGAAGTTGCTAAGACAACAAATGGCCATCTCGAAATTTATATCAGATGCATTTCGGGAAAATCTTAAAATAGGCACTAGAACTTCTGATTACCAATGAGCCCCCTCCGAAGTTTATACGATCACCCTTTCTATATGTACCTTATATGTCCCCAGGGCATAATTTACAATTCTTGCCCTTAGGGCTCTGGGGGGGGGGGAGGTTGTCATCCTCAGATACATAAATTCCGGACCTTTCAACTACGTTGAAAAAAATGGCTATCTAAGAATTTTGATTGGATGTGTTTGGGGAAATGGTGGGAGTGGTGGGGGAGGTTAGTTGCCCTCCAATTACGTTCTACTATTAAAAAGGACACTAGCCCTTTCAATCTCCAATCGAATGAGCCCTTTTCGAAGCTTCTACGACAAAGGTCTAAAGCCAAAAAACAAAAATAATACATTGTGCCCACATGGCTCTTTACTTAGGCAGCCCTATTGCGCTGCCTATGATCTTGAGAAAGATTTACCCAACAAACATATTTTAGGCTTTTTTCCACTGTCCACACAGAATCTGTCAACGCTGTCGGAGGATTTCTCTAATAAATCGAAATTTCTCTAATAAGCACAACATTCAAAAAACTGAATGCAGCAGCAAAGCAGGATGACATCTTTCTATGCTTATAACATTGACAGAGAATTCAGAATTGCTGATTTTTTGGTCAAAACTGTTGGACAAACTGAAGACAAAACGTTATCCAACAAATTGGAGACAAAGCTTTGCCGACCATACTGACTTGACCAATGTATTCACCAACTAATTTTTGCTGCCTACAAGTCCCCTTGGTTCCACAACTAACCCCTGAAATTTTCAAGTTTTCTTTCTAAGCTTGTGCTTTTGAATTTCCCGCCCAATTTTTACGTTTCTGCGAATTGTTAGCCAACTATTTTATTAGCTACCAATTCTGTTCCTTTGTCTTAAAAAAAACTCCTAGCTAATTAGCTAATAATTGAACAAGTGAAAAAAGCCCTAAAAGTAGTTTTAACGAAACAATTAGAAAGGAAAGCATACACTTATCTATCGGCAGTAAACAATATGAGCTGTCTCAACCTACTTAACAATTTATGCTGTTAATGAGTTACTTCTAAGAGTTTGATCCCCTTCGTCATAGAGAATTTTTACAAATCTTGAAAAGTCCTGAAATAAATACGCTTTCGTCGTCTCTTGTTTTTATTTTTTCGTTTCACTTTCACTTATTGTTCAGTTTTACATTGCCTCTTGTTTTTCATTTTTACTTCGTTTTTTTTTCTTTCTGTCACAATCTTACCTCGACTACTTTTAAAGTCTTAAATTGTTTTTTTTTTTACCCAAGATTCTTTTTCTAGTTACCATTTGTTTTGTTTTTTAATTTTTGTTTTTATTCTTAGTGATTTTTCACATATGTTACGCCAATAGTTTTTTTTTTTTTTTTTTTTTTTATTCGACTTTTTTTAAGCTTGTGGCAGAGAAATGGAGAGGGAGGAGATAATCTTAATATTGCTTATCGTGTCATGAATTTGAAAACGTTCTGTTACCATTTGCCTACTTTGCACCCCCCCCCCTTCCTTGTATTATGAAATAAAAAAAAACATTATCACTAAACTTACACTTCTGTTTCCCCACTGATGACAGCGCTAGAAACTTTACATTGTACTGATCGTACTAGCTTATTTTGATCTCCAGGTCTACTTGACTTTTCCTGCCATTCCAAGATACCATTCCAAATAAGAAACCTTTCTCTTGAGGCTAGAAGAAAAGAATAATAATTCAACTAACAAATGACATGACGAGTTATTAAGCCAAAGGGCAAGCACAAATAATAACGGAAAGTCTCATAGCCAGCAGGGTAAATTGATGAAATTTAATGATTGTTTATGATATACCAAACTTTGACAGGATGACGTCCTGGGCCTCCAAAATATCGATCTAATGAAACCACTGGAAACAGCTATCCCCATTGGCGTAGATAAGCGGCCGAAGGGGGCGGCAGTTCCCGGAAGTAGACTCTGAGAGAGGAGGGCAAACTGAGTTGTTGTTTATTTGATCAATACTATGATCACCACAGGTCTTCTGGGGAGGGGGAGGGGACAAAACCAACATTCTCTCTGGGCACCACAAACCCTGACTAAGTCTCTGACTATCCCATCAAAAGTAAGATAAAAAATTAATAAATTTAAACAAGTATTTTAAAAAGCTAAAAATAATTATACTCGTTACGGTTTTGAATCCAAAATTAAAAAATGTAGGGATTGGTAAAAATACATCGTTCAGAGACCTTCGATGTTGACCCAGGATAGTCTGTTACGCAACATTAAAGTCTTATTACAGTATACGTATATTCAATAATTGAGATCGCTGCCTCCAGAAAAGAGAAATATTGAAACACGAACAAAAGATTGTGTTTTCAATACGGATATAAGAATCAATCACTAGGGATCATATCCCTCAATTAATATATAGGAATTAATAAAAAAAATTATTCAGAAACCCTCAACATTCAAGGAAGATAGGCTGTTACGTATAATTAAAGTATTATTATAGTATATGCATATACAAAAAACAAAACTCAAGAAGGAGAGATCGCTACCTCCAGAAATGAGAAACATTGAAGCACAAGTAAAAGCTATATGTTTTTCAATACGGATACAAGAATTACATTCATCAAGGATCATATCCCTAAAACAAAAGTAATAAAAATAAATTCTTCAGATACCTTCAACGTTGAAGCAAAATCGGCTGTTGTGTAAAATTAAAGTGTTGTTACAGTATATGCATATGTAAAAAAACAAAAATTCAAGATGAGAAATCGCTGCCTCAGAAATAAGAAATATTGAAGCACAAGTGAAAGCTATATGTGAGCAATAAACAGGAAACCAATCATTATGATAATACAAGGGAAAAATTTTTCGCGGTATTTGAGAATTTAAAAACGATTTTAGTCATATTTGGGCACTGAATTTAAATCTAAAACAGTAAATCCAGAAGAAAAAAAATATGTAAACGCAGTTCTTAGAACAAAATTGTCACAATCGGCACATTCATAAAGACAAACAATGTAAAAAAGCAAATACTCATATGCACAATGAACACAAACACAAATAGGCTCCCTGACTAAGAATATTCTATCCATTCCATTTATAAATGTGAATGGTAGAAGAGTTTAATTTTCAAAATCTATGGGGTAATTCTCAGTGAAAGTGCCAAAAGACGTGGTTTTACTCAATCCATAGGTAAATTATATTGTAAATATATTGTATGAGTAAATAACGCATTAAATGGATAACAATTTATTCTACCTTACTTTAGTAGTAAAAAATGGCACTAATAAACTTAGTTTCATTTAGTTACGCTAAGTAATTCAGGAAAAAAAAAATGTTTCTCAGGATATGTTCCTGACCAGGAATTATTTATCTGTCCTATTCATAGACAAAAATAGCGGTATTCTGACAATTATTATTGGTTGTATGAAAGTCAGCGTAACCCTTCTTTCTTTCTTTTACTTTTTTTTAAAGAAAAAAGACAAGTTTCCGGAATTCTTCCATATAATCTGGTTGTATTGTTTTATTTATCCAAAATTGAACCTCCTCTCCCCGTACTGGACATTCTTACGATCGTCCCTTGATTTTCAGACTATTTCCTCCATTTTTACATGGTTCACCTAATTTTTGCCCCTTTTATCAATCTATGGGTAAATTATATTACGAATATATTATATGAGTAAATAATGCATAAGATAGATAAAAACTCTTTTTTTAGGGGGGGGGGGTGGAGTTCTGGCGGCTGAGTTTCCCCTCTAGCCCGGTTCACAGCTCTTCTAGCAACCTCGTGATCCGAGCCTCTGCTAAGGTCACGATGTTGACACAAGACTTACTGAAGTCCCGAAGTCCCGTGTCGCCTGATTTGAGTTGATTAATAATGATAATCAGCAACACATTGCTTTTTCTTTTATTGCTTGATTCTTTTTTCTTTCCACCTTCCTGTTTTTAGGGTTATGGAGCACACTGGGGGGGGGGGGTCTAATTTCGCGTTTTTGTTGCTGTAGATATGTTGTAGATATATGAATTTGAGCTAGAAGTCCGCTCCTTCACTTGACATTCATTAAAAATGAACACTGAAGCTTTATGGGTCAGCTCTGATTCAGTTAGGAGCAGACATGCAAAGTTTAAAGCACAAAATCGAGCGTGTAAGCACCAATTCAAATGTGGGCTTCAAGAAAACTTATTTTGTTAAAAGAATCAGTTTCTAGAAACTGATTTTGGGAGCACGCTGATGATTTAATTACTGGAGCATTTAAAAAAGATACAAGACGAGACAAACCCAAGCTGATTGCTATTAAGGGTGGTTTAGTTTGAATATAAATTTCAGTAATTTGTGGCCTCACTAATAGGTTATTTTGAAGGATTCTAAACAAAACCAAAAAGCCAAATTGAAAAACAAATACATGATTTGTATCAAGATTTGATCCGTTTAAATATAAGCAATCCACCACCTTGAAAATAAAGAATTATAGTAAAATATATGCACAATTTTTTCACAAAACAGTTAAGATAACAATCCAGGCTTTAAGCAGAAAAACACGAACAACATAATTTTTTCTTAGACCAGTTCGACACAGGAACCAAATAAAAAAGTAGAAACAAGCTCTAGGAGCATTCCAAAAAACAGTAAAATAAAATATGATACAAAAAAAAAACTGTGGTAAGCTTTCGTTTGTCGAATACTTTTTATTATACCTTGCTGCATAGTGGAGCCATCTTGACTTGCTTGCATTTGTTGTTGCTGCTGTTGCATTTGTTGCCCCTGGATCATGGTCTGAGACTGCTGTTGTGTCATTATAACCTGAGGTGGACCCGGCTGATTCTCTATAGTAAGACAAATTAAATTCGCATGACGATTAAAAAAAAATTATAAAATAGTATGAAAGGACAACACAATATCAGATGAGGTTTATTCGTACATGCGCGATCTCACCATGTAGGGAGTCAACACTTCAAATATCCGTTCGAATCATCACCTAAATGTGCTAGTTTAATCTCAATATTTTGGGCTCAATAAAATCGCAAATAACCCCTTTGAATCCAAAGCAATAAATAGTGTAGAAAGTTTAACATGGTAAAACTTTAGGGCATGTTCTAGGAATCAGTTATCATTAATGATAATTATTCGAATTATACATGTTAAAATTGTAGGGTATATTCCAAAATTGAATTATTTTTAATGATAATAATTCGTATTATACATGGTAAAATTTCAGGGTATGTTCCACAACTCAATTATCGTTAATTATAATTATTCGTAATATACATGGTGAAATTTCTAGGCATGTTTTAGAGCTGAATTATCATTAATGATTTGTTTAAATAACAATTTTTAACAACTAACACAAAATAACATTCAATTTGGTTTTATCATAAGTCCAGAAAGAACCACAATGTTAGCTTCTCTTATGTGTTATAAGTAATTTAGAGGCTAAATTTGCTCTTATCCGTCATTTTAAGCTGAAGACAATAACAATCAGCAATATAATTATTGAGTTCTAATTATTCAAATAATTAGCTATGAGTTCCGAAACATACCCTTTGTGTGTGTTTTTTTTTCTCTAGCCAGATTCGGTGGCTAGAATTTCAAAGATCACTTTTTTTGGCCCGGCAGATTTGTGAGTGCAAGTGAAAACTGTCCAGCATGAAGCTGCACTCTAGCCAAATGGGAGGAAAATCTCCCCATATCCATCACTGTCTACATGCGAAAAAAAAAGGTGGTTTATCTGTGTTTGTAGATATCTATGACCGGGCTGTGATAAAGGTCTAACCACGTTCAAGAAAGTAGTTCTTGATTTCTGGTATTAGAAATGGGAAACGGCCTAGATTCTTAATGCTCAATGTCTTCTTCAGCATTGTAAACATCTTAATTTAATTTTTCTTTTCAGTTTAAGATAGCATCCACTGATTATGATCGGGGAGCAAACAACCAAAATGTTTGTAAGTTGTTTATTTCACTGTCTTGACAAACACTAGCCCCATTTTCTTCTCCTTTTAATTTCATTTCCTTTATCTTGTTCTTCATTAAAATACTTGGGAGCAGTTGATTCCACCGTCATAACAAACCCTAGCCCCATTTTCTACTTCTTCTTTTCATTTTACTTTCTTCATCTTCTTTTTTACCAAAATATTTGGAAGGTGATAATTCCACTGCCCTCGACAAACCTTAGCCCCATTTTCTTATTATTTTCATTTCCTTCATCCGATTCTTCACTAAAATATATGGCAGTTGTTGATTCCACCGTCATGACAAACCCTAACCTCATTTTCTTCTTCTTTTCATTTTCTTCATCTTCTTTGCCAAAATATTTGGAAGGTGATAACCCCACTGTCTCAACAAATCATAGCCCTATTTTCTTCTTTTTTTTATTTCATTTAATTTTCTTCATCTTCTTCTTTACCAAAATACTTAGAAGGTGCTAACTCCACTATCTTGACAAACCCTAGCCCCATTTTCTTCTTCTTTTCATTTCCTTCATCCTGTTCTTCACTGAAATATGTGGCAGATGTTGATTCCACCGTCATGACAAACCCTAGCCTCATTTTCTTCTTCTTTTAATTTTCTTCATCTTCTTTGCCAAAATATTTGGAAGGTGATAACCCCACTGTCTCAACAAATCATAGCCCTATTTTCTTCTTTTTTTTTATTTCATTTAATTTTCTTCATCTTCTTCTTTACCAAAATACTTAGAAGGTGCTAACTCCACTATCTTGACAAACCCTAGTCCCGTTTTCTTCTTCTTTTCATTTTTTCGCTTACGTGATAAAAAAAACGTACCATATGGTCTTTGCAATTATTTGTATGAAAATTGGTCTTCACGAAGGTGATTTCGAAAAGAGGGTGGAAAAAGTAATATATAGTGGGAAAACTCTTTGGAAAGAAAGAGAAGACTCATTAAATTAAATTCCAAAAATTATCTTTTCTGAAATTAGAATAATAGTTTTACCCTTTTCGGCTACCAATCTTGATTACCAGGAAATTGGTTATGAGCACAAACTACTTTGAAGCTAAAGTGCCAAAAAAATCAAAATTGGAGTAAATTGATTGGGCTTATAAATGGCTTAAATTACACAACAAAGTCTTTGTTGGATTTCACAACTTTCTATTTATTATATTCAGTTCAGTAAATTCCAAAAATCTGGGCTTTTAGACCATAGTTGAGTTTTATTCATTTTTTTAAGCAAGATTTTTCATACTGTAGGTTTCAATAATATTATTTTTCCTTTTCACGTCGTTTATGGAATTCAATCGTGGTTGCACGGTAACTATAACCTATGAAAAGACGAACCTTGACCAGTAGTAACGAAAAATTAATTATTTAGAAACCAATCGGATCGAAATAAAAAGCGCACGATTGGAATCGCCATGGCCAAAAATCATATGCATGAAACTTGCAGTCCCCTGGCTTGAAGAACAAAGCAAATCACCTTTTTTGAACATCTTATAGTTTAGCAAATATAGCTAGTTGGAAATTGCCCTGCGTGTTAATGACCAAATGGCCATAAAAAAATAATTTAACTCATCATTAAACGGTATATCACCCTGCTCCTGGTTAGATTAAATAAACAAAAAACAAGTTTTTTTTAACTGAAAGTAAGGAACGACTTTAAAACTTAAAACGAACAGATATTATTCCGTATATTAAAGGGGCTGTCCCCTCCTCAACGCCTCGCTCTTTACGCTAAAGTTTTTTATTGTTTAAAAAAAATAAGAGTTGTGAGAAAGTCAAACTTTAGCGTAAAGAGCGAGGCGTTGAGGAGGGAACAGCCCCTTTCATATACGGAATAATTTCTGTTCATTTTAAGTTTTAAAGTCGTTCCTTACTTTCAGTTAAAAAAAACTTGTTTTTTTTATTTTAATTTTTGAACGTTTTTGAATTAATGCAGGTTTTGATTTTGGCTCACCGTACATGAATAATTAAAACAAAATTTGCATATTAATTTTACTTTTATTTGGTTAAATGGCTTTCTCGAAACTTGTTTAATTTTATTTACGAACGTTTTTATTAGTAATAAATATACGTAACTTACGAATTAACTTACGTAACGAACTTCTATATTCATATATTTTTAATACGTATATTAGGGGGCTCGCCCCCTAGTCAATACCTCGCTCTTTAAGCTAAAGTTCGAATACTGTTCCAATTCTTTAAAAATGACCTCTTAATCACAAAGGCCGTTATTTAGAATAAATAGCTCTTATGAAAGTACGGCTTAAAGATCGAGGTATTGACTAGAGGGTGAACCAAATCATACACGTAATATTTTCTGTTCGTTTTAAGTTTTGATGTTACTCCTTATTTTCAGTTGGAAAACTTGTTTTTTTATATTTAATTTCTGATCTTTTTTTTAAATGATGCTGGGAAATCCGACGCCCCCTTCATAGCAATGTCCCTTCCCCCATGAAAACTTCCTTCATAGAAAAATCTTCCCAAATAAACCCCGACCCACCCACCCTCCTACTACCAAAAAAAAAAAAAACCCTGAAAACGTCTGTATACTTCCTAATAACCAATACTATATGTTAACATTGGGTAAAGTTCATAACTTTCAGCCCTCCCCGGGGACTTCGGGGGATTAAGTCATCCTAAAGGACATACTTATCATATTTTCAACCATGCTGAACAAAATGACTATCTCAAAATTTTGATCACGTGACTTTGGGAAAAAAATGAGCGTGGGAGGGGGCCTAGTTGCCCTCCATTTTTTTGGTCACTTAAAAAGGGCCCTAGAACTTTTAATTTCCGTTCCAATAAGTCCTCCCACAATATTCTAGGACCACTGGGTCGATACGATCACCCCGGGAAAAAATAAATAAATAAATAAACACGCATGATTTTTCTTCCGTGATCTTTCTTCTGGCAAAAAATTCAAAATTCCACATTTTTGTAGATAGGAGCTTCAAACCTCTACAGTAGGGTTCTCTGATACCCTGAATATGATGGTGTGATTTTCATTAAGATTTTATAGCTTTTAGGGGATCTTCCCCCATTTTTCGAAAATCAGCCAAATTTTCTCAGGCGCGTAACTCTTGATGGGTAGAACTAAACTTGATGAAAGTTATATATTTGAATTCAGCATTGATATTTGATTCTTTTGATGCATCTATTGGTATCAAAAACCCGTTTTCTAGAGTTTCGGTTACCATTGAGCCGGGTCGCTCTTTACTTACAGTTCGTAACGAACTGTTTGAACATCGGTTTTGACTCATTAGGACAAACAAAAGACAAGGAAAAACTTTATAGTAGATGCGAGGATTTAAGAATGACGGCAGTCGACCATACACAAGATTAGTTGTGTTGTAAGCTTTAATGTTGCTCTTTACTTTGGTTTCGAAAAACTTATTATTTTTTTTTTAACATAGCGCGTGATGGATCATAGTTTGTAAGTATTTTGAATTTGTCTGACTCTAGTTCAGGTGAAATCTCCTCCTTGGGTGAGCGACTGCTTCAGCTTGAAAATAACCCAATAGATGTTCTCAGTTTGATTAATAATCCAGTAGGTCAGTCTAATAAATCACCATCAACTTCCCATTTTTCAGTTAGTAGTTAGTACGTATCTCGTATGTATCTGATTTAAATCGAGTATGCAAACGAGATGGTGGTTTCCCTGTGCTTCAGCTTAATGTACAGGGTCTTTGTTCTTCGTTTGATGAGTTGAAAAAAATAGTGCACAGTGGCCACCCTGATTTTATTGGTCTTTGTGAGACTTTCCTTGATTCGAAAAACGAATCTCTATTGCATCTCTCTGGGTACAAGATGGAATGTTTAAATCGAAGTAGGATGGCAAGAGGTGGCCTTGCTGTTTATGTTTCGGAATATCTTCCGTACTCTGTTAGACGTGACCTGTCAAGAAATGAAGAAGGAATTTTTGAATTCACATTTATTGAGTTTAAAACCCAGGCTAAAACTTTGATTGTTGGTAATATATACCGGTCTCCTAGTGGGTCTGTTCCCTCTTTCCTTCAGATTCTTGATGAGGTTTTGGAAACAATCCAACTTCATATCCGGCATCGAAAAGAACAACCCCTTTGAATCCTTGGATGACTCCAGGACTCCTTAAAAGTTGGAGGAAGAAAAATAATCTTTGGAAGGCTTATAGGTCCTCTAAGCCACCTTCTCGTGATTCTCGACTTCAACTTTTCAAAGCTTATAGAAGAGTTTACAATTCGCTTTGCCGAAAGGCTAAATCGTTATTTTATTATAGAAAATTCTCCGCGTGTGGTAAAGACATTAGGAAGACATGGCAAGTAATCAATTCTGTTGTTAGGCCATCTTCTCTGCCTCCTTCTGTCCCTTCAAGTGTTATGATACAAGGCGAAATATAGAGGGTGAGCTAAAAGTTCAAGATGCATTAACTTCCTATTTTGCTAATATCGGCAAAACTACAGCCTCTTCTCTAAGTCCTTCTTCTTCTCTACCTGATTTTAGCTCTTAACTTGGACCGCCTTGTCCTAAATCAACGGCATTGGAACATGCCTCTGAAGCTGAAATAACCAGAATTATCAACGGCATGAGGGGTTCTTCATCTTCTGGCCCAGACCGTATTCCGACAAAGGTTGTCAAGTTCATTCTTCCTGTCATCGTTTCTGCCCTCACGAGACTTATCAATCTTTCTTTTGAAAATGATGTATTCCCAAATGCTTTTAAGCGTGCTACCGTTATTATTCTTTTTAAAGGTGGATCAAGAAATGGTCCTGCAAATTATCGTCCCATATCTCTTTAATCAGTGCTTAGTAAAATTTTTGAAAAAGCTATGCTTTCTCGACTTCTTGATTTTCTTAATTCTAAACACTTTTTTCATGATTTTCAGTTTGGTTTTAGGGCGAAGCACTCATCTGAGCATGCATGTGCAACTTTCTTGAATTATTTACATTTAGCTCTTGACTCTGGTCTGATACCTGCTGCTCTTTTTCTCGATGTACGAAAAGCATTCGACTCATTTTCACACAAGATTCTTCTTTGGAAACTGTCCCATATTGGTATAAGAGGGAATGCTTATTCTCGGTTTCTATCATATTTATCTAGTCGAGCCATCTCGGTTGATCCGCACTTTATTAACCCTTCTAGAATAGAGTTTGGCATTCCACAAGGAAATGTCATTGGGCCGATACTCTTTTTAATCTACGTCAATGACCTTATTAATGCGGTTCAAAATTTAAAACCTACCATTTGCTGTCGTCTTTATCAACCAGCATCCGTCACTAATTGTGATAAGAGTTCGTCCTTACCAGATGTACTTATTGCTTTTACTGATGACAGTACTCTTGGCACAGCTGGTACAACTGAGTCTAATCTTCGTTCATGAAAGCCCTATTTGAAAAAGTTATTCAGTGGTTTAACGTAAATTATCTTGCCTTAAATGTCGGAAAGTCATGTTTTCTCATTTTCTCCAGAGTCTCAAAGGCTTGCCCTGACTTAAATGAAATACACGCATCAAGAGGTTCTCTAAGTAGACCTAAGGATCGTTACATTCGATTCCTAGGCATCTTACTTGACAAAAATCTTTCCTTCAAGCATCATATTGACCTGATTAAAATGGAAGTCTCCGGGAGTCTCAAACACGTATTTCCAGGGTCAATTCTGAGAATCTTGTGCTACAGCATAGTTCAGTCTTATGTTTCATATTGTTCTGTTATTTGGATGTCAAATTTTTCCTCGTCTCTCAAGCCTCTTTCAAAACTTTATGATAAAGCAAGGACTCTTATTAAGAAAATTAACAGATCTTCACTTAAACCCTTGCTTACTTTTAAATCTCTCTATTTTCTTTGTTGTTCTTCTTTCTTTTTTTTACAGTTGCACGGCCATCTTCCTGCTGCTCTATGTAATAATATATATTTTGTTTCTGATCAATCGACTTATCATCTCCGCACTTCCAGCAATTTACAGATTCTTCATACTTCATCAGTGAGGTCTGATTTCAACCCTCTGACAGCTTGCAACAGGATCTTGAACACGCAACCTGAGTCTGGACGAAGCTGCCACTCGTTTAATATGTTCAAAACTTATGTTAGAGAATTTCTAGGTAGTAATTAATTTTTTTTTTCCGGTTTACCTTGGAGTTGATGTCCCTGGATGGAGCTGGATATTTAATTGAATTGGTGAAATCATGTGCTATCCCCCGCCCAGCTTGTAATTTTGGGGATTATTAAGGTGGGCGACAGGATTTTTTTGGATTTTGTTTATATTTTTTTTTGTGCTGGTATTTTTTTTTATCCTGCATTCTTCCCGGCCTTATGGGGGAGATTGTGTTGAAGTAGTATTTTTTAATCATTTCTATTGTTAAATAAAGAACTCGGAACTCAGAAAATTCAGAAAACCTTATTGAGAAACAATCGCACTTCAAAATATATGTTTTCTAGTAAGAAAAGGGCTTTCACCACTATCAAACACCCACTCTTTACACTAACTTGAACCTTGGTCACAATCCTTTGATATTAAAAAATTTTCCCGCTAAGAGCTGCTGTTTCCGCAATAAGAGGGGGCTTTCATGGCCTAAACACCCACGTTGCATGCTTAGTCCAAATAAACCCCTCCAAATAAAGAAAGGACGGGGGCTACCCTTCCATATTCATCTAAAACACATCTTATTGATTTTGAAAAAATTGGACCTAAGAAAACACTTTTTGAGGTCCCTCTCCATTCCAAGCAGACGTAAGACCAAATGACCTCAATATTAATAGCTTTTGCCCAACTGCCTTATCACCTTAGTTTTACTACAGAGATAGTATGTAATAACTGTTCCTTTTTTATGGTCTAAACAGAAGTATGGTACGAATGCACCACTATGCACCACGGTGGCCTTGGTGCAAGGAGACAATTTGAATTGCCTCTTAGCAGTCGTAGGCCGATTGGCCATTTGAGAGTTTTTACCCAATAGTATATTAGGCCTGGGCCAAATTATTTACGTTGCAGTATAAAATGTCACAAAAAAACCTGGTATTTTCGCATATAGAAGCTTTAAGCCTCTTCTAAAGGTCTCTCAGGTATGCTAAATTTGATGGTATAATATTCATTAAGATCACGACCTTTAAGGAAACATTTTCTCCTGTTTCAAAATTATACAAATTTTTTTACGCAAATAGCTTTTGTATGAGTAGATATAACATTAATGATTTTATATCTGGAATCAATATAAAAAGAATTTTCTATGAACAGGTTGTTATAAAAATTGCTTTTTTTCTAGAGTTTCGTTTGCTCGTCACTCTTAGCTTACAATTCATTCCCACAAACTGTCTAATACCATGTATTATCTCAGATTTTACAAGGTTTACTCCATGATGTTACATTTTTGTATGTATTCACAATCCTTAGTTTCAATCCCAATTTATAATAAATAGCTTACGTTGCATCCCTTGAGCTTGAATATTCACTCCTTGTTGCATTTGCAGGTTCATTCCAGGCTGAAGCATACCTGGCTGCTGAATATGCTTCATCTGCATCATTGCTTGGCTTTGCTGAAACTGGTTGGGGATCATTCCACCACCTTGTTGCATTTGGCTTTGCTGTAACTGTCCTATAAATACCACATACCGTAAGGAAATACACCAAAAACTTAGGGGAGTTGTAAGAGACTATGAACTTGAGTAATAGACTTTCCCATGAGCTCTAATTTCGTAACTGAAATCCACAACGACTTTGAAGAAGAACCAGAAAATAATAAAATGACTAAAAATTTACTATTGTAAAAAAAAAAACATATTTAATAAGGTTCAGAATAGAGAAAAACTTACGAAGAAGAAATAACTGAGTGAGATTTTATCAGCTTCATTCCAATGGTAGAAAGTTCTAGCGCTTCTTCTCAGAAACTCTTGCCAAACAAAAAAATTTTGGAATGGGCATTTTTAATGCAGGAAATACAATGCCATGTATTGGTACTACTTTTACTAGTATGCATAATTAAACACATTACCAAGTTTCAGAGTTACACACACTTTTCCTCCACCCCAGTACCCCATAATCTATTGTATACCTTAAAAAAGGATTTGTCTTTCATGGGGGGGGGGGACAAACAATGGGCTCATCAATGCTTACCTTGGTTGTCCAAGACACAAATATACATTAGTTGTCAGCTCCATGTCTCAACAAGTTAAAACAAACTATCTTATCATTTTCTAGATCTATATTTCATGTGTTTGGGGCCATAGTAAGTTTTTTTTATAAAAGGCAAACAAAAATGTATGTTGTTTAGGGGTGTCAATTATTCATATTCCTGACCAATGGCACAGTGGTAGTATGTTCTCCTTCTGAAAAGCCGGCATTTTTCACACACAAAGTATCACGCGACAACCGCATTACTACTTATTGTTTTCACATTTCAGAGTAAATGTCAATAGCAGAAAAGTGGAAAGCTTGAATTTTATTTATAATACCCGAACACCGTCTATTTAAGGTCTAGGGAGAAAATTGGTTTTTGTTGAGTACAGAAGAACTACACACTACATAGTAAGTTAATAAAAGTTGGTAAATGGAAGTGAAGAAAGCTCCATTTTACCTAGACCTTTAGCTGAGCACAGACATGGACTTGAAACTTTAGCTGAACCCAGTTTAGTATACTTACAGTATTACAGTTCTTACATTATAGTATACGTATAGTACAATATAGTACATTTAACTTGACCCAGTTTAGTAAATTATCTTGTAATATTAAGCTGAATGAATTGATGAAATGACATTCTTGAAGCCAAGACAAATTAACACGTCCCGCTTCACAATGCACCTCCATTCATTAAGTCAGCTGGATAGGAACACCAGAAAATACTTTAGAACGGAAAAATATTCGGAAACTTTCACCTACACCAATGATCTTTTTACCCCCCCCCCCCTCGCAGTAGCAGTCTTCAGGCCCCGTAAATGCATGGCCTGTGTGCAAAATTTGTCCCCATTTATCGTTAAGGCTTATATGAGCAGTACACTACCACTCGTCAAACGACTGAAGGCTCACCTTAAAATTATAGTACAAAAAAAAATTAAGTTAAGAAATTATCAATAAGTCCTTGGTACACTTAAGTAATATGCCATTAATGAAGAAATGGAATGTAAAGCGTGTGAAGATTGGCTATTAGTATTTGGTTTTGGACTAAAAGCTCAATCGAGTTGATATAATGTCATTCAAAAGCCAACAAAAAAGCCAATCCTTGTAAGAAACTATGATGAAAAATGAAGAACACTAGCAGGCTAAGAAAGAAAAATCTATTTTAAAAAAAGCAGAATAACACTAAGGAACCTTTAACTAAGTAAAAACTAAGGAACTAACTAAGGAACAACTCTAAGTAAAATTTATTTTCTTATTTATTACTTGCTGTCATAATGCAAGGATATGCGAATAGATAGTTCTTCAATATCTATAGATGTACAATTTTGTATAATAATATTATATATAATAGTTATAGTATACAGTAGTACATTATAATGTTATATATAATAGTTAATATATAAAAAAATAAAATTAAATTATAACAATATTTCATGATTTAGTGCGTTAATATGGTAAAACAAGCGGCATCCACTAAAAAAAAAAGTAAATTGCGAATCTAAAATATTTTATTTTTTATTCTATATATTTTTTATAAATATTAAATATTTTTATTTTTAAGTTTAATATTATTGTTCTTTTACATTTTATAATTTTGTTTAAAATATTTTTTTCTAAAATGTTTTATTTCAAATACTTAACACACTTTATTATGTTTTATTAATTTAGAAATCTTTTTATTTATAAATCTACTCAAGTGAAATTAATATTAACAATGATTATTAAAATCACATGCAATTAAGAAGACTTAGGAACGAAAACGAAGAGACTTTCTAAAGTGAAATGGCAAGTGAATTTTATTCTAATAACCGCCAACTTATTACTTAGTGCCTTGGTAAATAAGAAAAGATAGGGTTTAAAGCTAAAGAATAAGAAAAGGAAAAGACCTTGCAGGTGAACGGTCTGCATTTGACCATTTTGTATCTGAGAAGCTTGCATTTGATTTTGCCACCGAATTTGTGCTTGCTGCTGTATTGGCAACCTTGGTCGTTCCTGCATCCCAGGCCTCATCAATTGCTGCATAGTCTGTTGTTGTTGAACAACAGGCCTCTGTTGATTCTGCCTATTTTGCAGGTATTGTTGATTTTGCAAGCTCTGTTGATCAATTTGAACCTGTTGCGGTAGTGATGAAGGACTTGGGGCTCGTTCTTGTAGCCTAAAATTGGTCATCTAGATATATTCTTAATATATATATTCTAGATATGTTCGATTCGAGACCTTAGAAGATCCCAGACCTTAGAAGATCCCCTAATGACGTGTGCACCGTCATCACGTAACATCCCGCGTGTGCATGTCATTACGTAATACCCACGTGTGAGCCCGTCATTACGTAATACCCACGTGTGTTCTGTGCTCAGTTACAAGCGGGTTTCCCCACGAGACCCTGACCTCTACCAAGTCACGTGAGATTACGTCATCCTTAACATAAGTAAACATTCCTTATTACCTAACAACAGGGGCGTCGTTAGGGAGGGGCATGGGGGGGGGGTAGTTGCCCCCCAATAATTTGGAGCAAAATTATTATACACCCCATGCCCCTTGACTATCTGGATATGGATCCCTATTGACCACCCACCCACCCCCCCAACAAAAATGCTATAGATTCGCCCCTGCCTAACAATCACAGAAAAACATTCTTTTTTGCATCAAGCAAAAGTAAACATTCCCTATTACGTAATATACAGGTGTATCATACGGTTACAGGTGCGCTACAGTATTGCGTAGGAACCAGGTGCACGTAATAACGTCTTGAGGGGGTAACAACTTCAGGTTTATCCCCTATGTTTGTTGCAGAAAGCAGAGGGCCGTCACTGCTAGCTTTAATATTTGAAGCAAATTGCTTCTCACATTCTTTTAGGAAGGTAATTGAAATTTTAAAATATCCATAAATAAAAACTTTTTTAAATAGATATACTGGATATATTCCTATGAATTCAACTTACAATGACTTAAAATTAAAGGATTCAAATAGCATTTTTTTCAGTTTAAATTAATATCATCTGACCACACTTTTAATGAAAATCCGGTCATTAGACAAACTCAAGTCAATCACTAAGCAGAGAGTCTTGTCCAATCTAATTGGTGAATAGTCTTTCATTTATTCTGGCTTGGCTTTTTGGTTTGCTTGATTCAGTTCGTGTTAGAGTTAATTCAAAAGGTTAGTTTTTCTTCTTCTTTTTTTGGGCATTGAAGACAGATTGGCGGTAGTCCTTGACAGAATATCTGCCTCTATCATTTTCGCTTCTTTTTTGTTCACTAGCTAACAATATCCTTATTTTTCTGGGCCATTTTTTTTCTTATCAGTCACATATCGATCCTGCTTGTAGCCCTTTCTGTCTTTAATAATTCCCAGAACTAATGAAATTTTATTTCAGCTAATATTTTACCATTTTAAAATTATAATTACTTGTACTATGATACACTTTATCGTTCTGATAACAAAGACCGAAGTCCGACATACGGCCTTTTAAACCGGGGAACAAAGCTATACACAAAACAAAATCCTATTCAATCCTTTTTCTGTCAGTCTCTTCGCGCTTTTGGGCTCTAAAAATTCCAAGGCGTCGTAAAACATGTCAGTAAAATATATAAAATAGCGGTAAACCACGTAAAATACCGATAAAATACGTAAATTACGTAAAATAAATAAATTACGTAAAATAGGTAAAATACCGATTTTACGGGAGCTCGTAAAATTGCGGTAAAATATGTAAAATAGCCAATTTTACCGTGAACAATTTTACCAGTTACAACACTAGATCACGGTGATTGTGAAAATCATCTTTATTTGAAAGTAAAACTAAAAATTAGGTTTTTTTAGATTGGGGCTGGTTTTGAGGACGTTAAGTTGATGTTTCCACGCAAAGGCGCACAACAACAAAACTGATGGGTAGAATCAAACAAATGCTGGTAACGAACTATAAGTAAGGAGTGACCCGGCTCAATAGTAACCGAAATTATAAATAACGGAATTTTGATACCAATAGATATGTCTAAAGGATAGATTTTTATGCTGATTTCAAATATATAAGTTTTATTAAGTTTAGTCGTCCCTATCAAAGGTTACAAGCATGAGAAAATTTGCCTTATTTTCAAAAAAGGTAGAAACACCCCTCAAAGGTCATAGAATCTTAATGAAAATCACACTATCAGTTCAACGTATCAGATGACCCTACTAAAGAGGTTTCAAGCTCCTATCTGCAAAAATGTGGAATTTTGTATTTTGCCAGAAGAAAGATCACGGATGCATGTTAATTTGTTTTTGTTTTCTCCCAGGGGTGATCGCATTGACCCAGGTCCTCGGATATCGAGAGAGGGCTCATTCGGAAATTAAGTGTTAGTGCCCTTTTTAAATGACCAAAAAGATTGAAGGGCACCTGGGTCCCCTCCCAGGCCCAATGTTTTCCCAAAATTATCTGATCAAAATTATGAGATTGCCATTTCGTTCAGTATAGTTTAAAGATCAAATAATTATGTCTTTAGGTGTAAAATGATTCCCCACAATACGTGGGGAGAGGCCTGTAAGTGTTGAAATTCGCCCATGTTTACGTATAGTATTTGTTATTGGGAAGTAAACCGACAATTTTTTTTTTTGGGGGGGGGGATTTGCTTGGGGTGGATTTCTATGGGAAATTTTCATTGGGGAGGGAAATTTCTGGGGGGTGAATGGTCCAGGGAATATGTTACGCTGGGAGATTTGACAGAATTGCTATACGAAATTCTTTTTAATTGTCTTGCATTCTCTTTGCCAAATTTTTCATGTGAAGATATTCCTGGGGAATTATCCAGGGTTTTTTCCGCGTGTTTTAATATCTGCGAAATAATTTCCACGGAAGGGAGTATTTCTGGAGTGATCGAGAAACCGATTAGAGATTAAAGTCTTCTTCAAATAAAAGAATTTCAAGGAGAATTTTTCAGGCTGAATCGTCCGCAAGCAATTTTACAGGGAGGGGGGATTCTTAGCGGGGATGGAACTGTCTGGAGGGAATTTGATGGGGGATTGCACTTTAGGTTGGATAGAATTTCCAGGGAGGAGTTTTCCATGAGAGGGAGGGGTATATTTCATAGAGTGAGCCAAATTTACGGCATTATTTGAAAAACGACCGAAAATTATTCTATATATGAAGGGTTGCCTTCTCGTCAATACCTAACTCTTTACTCTAAAGTTTGACTGTTTACTAAAACTGAAACACGGGGCTGTTTAATTAGATCAGGAAGCTTTCTAAAGCGCTAACAGCTTTAGCGCAAAGAGCAAGGTATTGAGAAGGGGGCAACTCTTCATATACGGAATAAATCTGCCAAAATGAATGTACAAAATTTTGTTTAATTTTTCATGTACGTTGACCCAAATTCGAACCTACATTAGTTGAAAAACGTTTAGAAATTAAATAAGAAATTAATTAAAAGAACTTTTTCCACAAAATAAGTTTTTTAAAAAAAGTAAAGAAATCCATTAAACCAAAAATGAATAAAAATAGAATCAAATAATCTACCAAGCATACAACTACCACATATCAATATCAATAAATAAATGAAACCCAATAAAAAACAGAAATTAAGATTAATAACAGAGCCAAACCCAAAACAAGCAGAAATTAATATGAATAGGGTTCAAGGCCCCTATGTTTTCTAAAAGCCAGAATATAACTTGTACTTTACTGAAAAAAAATTCAAATGAATTTACTGGAAAAAATGTGCATTGTCAATTTAATATACAGATGCTGATATTTATCCCTTGAAATTCTAATTAAGTTTCAATTTCTTAAAGTTCTAAAAGTGAAAACATTTAAAAGAATTTTTTCACTAAAGTACAAATTATATTCTGGATTTTAGAAAGTATAGGGATTTTGAACCCTACTCATATTAATTTCTGCTCGTTTTGAGTTTGACTCTGTTATTTATTTTAATTTCTGCTTGTTTTTGGGTTTCATTTATTTATTGATACTGATTTGTTTAGTTGTATGCTTGGTAGATTATTTTATTCTTTTTTTGTTCATTTTTCGTTTATTGGAGTTCTTGATTTTTTTTTTTAACTTATGTTGTGGAAAAAGTTTTTTTTAATTAATTTATATTCGTTTTATATTGACAGTCTTTTTCAGGGAAAAGAAAATAATAGTATGAATCTTTCAGGGTTTCCTTTAAGAATTTAAAGTTTGGACTGCTATTTATATGCTGGAGAAACTTTTTCAGCAATTTTTAACAACATAAAATCTTTTGAAAATCATGAAACAAATAGCAATGTTAAATTTAAGCAACCAGATAAATAAAAGTTAATACCATTCCCAAAAATGATATTTATGCTCTTTGACAGCCTGGATACACTTACACTTTTTGATTTAGTAAAATTTAAGAGCAGAAGTAGTAATAGAAGTAGCCCCGAAAATTTGAACTTAATACCCTCAGTCGTTCTTGGTATATTGCTGAAATGTCTTATTAGCAACCAGCATACAATCAGTGTGTCTTGATTTAATTTTAAAGCATCGTTTAGTTTTTAAGAATATTGGGCAAATTACATAACAGTGGGAGCTGGACCTACCCAATAACCCTAAAGATATAGTTACTAGTCCATTCAGGTATTCTGAACAAAATGGCTTTCTTAAAATTTTGACTGGAAATGTCTGGAAAATTATAAGCTAAAGAGGAGGGCTAATTGCCCTCCAATCACTTTTGACTCTTAAGGGGGCACTAGAACTTCTAATTTTCAATCAAATTATCTCCTTTAAAATATCAATGATACTACTAGCTATGATAGAGCATCGCTGCCTGTGTCCTTATATGCCCTATAGTGCTTATGTGCCCTTTTAATACCTGCATGCATATGGGTTTTTTCGTTTAATTGAAACTCCTAAACGTTCCCTAAAAGTTTCAACTTTATGCCATTAGTGTCGTTAGTTACAGTAACCGTAGAAGCAGCATTAAATGAATACGCGCAGTGTCTTCTGGCTATCTCAAAATTCACAGCCTATGAAGGTGAAATTTTCAAAGAATATTTCTGTTGTACGGATGACAACCTGTCATCTGTATGCAGGTTGTCAAAAGTGTATATCAGCAATATCTTAGGAACAGTTTTGTGTGTGAAATTAAAACTTACAACGCTTGTTGTGGGGATGTTGAACTAACCAAAAGACAATATTTGCATCATAATACTAATGCTTCTACCCATACAACTACTGCTACTATTACTGCTACTACTACTACTGCTACTAAGACTACTACAATTAACTGAACTCCTACTGCTTATACTATATTTACTGGTGCTACTGCTACAACTAATAAACCTAAGGGTATTAAGGCGAGATTTTTGCGCAATATAGTTACTGTATTGAAATAAATTGAAACACACTATGCCCATATAGGTTGTCAAGAGGACGTATCAGCAATGCTTCAGGACCGGTTGATGGTATTAAGTTAAAAATTTCATCGTGTGTTGAAGGGGATGTTGAAAAAAAAAATGTTATTTGCATACTGCTACTACACCTATTGCTACACGTAATTACTGAACCTTTCAACAATGCTGAAAAAAATTAATATCTCAAAACTGTTCGGATATTTGTTATGGGAAATGATGGGCGTGTGGGGGGGGGGGGTCTCTCAAGTCCTTTTGAATCTTAAAAATGGTACTATAACTTCCAATTTCAAATCAAATGAGACCCATCTGAACTTAATACGACCACCCATTCCATAAAAACCTTATATGCCCCCAGGGCATAACTTAAATCCCTTGCCCCAGGGCTCTGGAGGGTTGTGCCTACCCTGGAAGCATTTTTTATGTTCTTAGGACTATTTTAAACAAAATTGCCATCACACAATTTCAATCAGATACACTCCATGAAAAGAGGGGTAGTTGGGTGGGGCGGGAGAGGGGGATGCTACTTGAAATCCATCACTATTGACTCTTAAGAGGGAACTAGAACTTCCAATTTCAGCCAAATAGGCCACCTCTACAGCTTATACAATCATCTCTTTCATAAGAACCTTAAATGCCCCAGGGGCATAACTTACAACCCTCGCCCTCAGGCTCTGGTGGTTTGTATCAAAGCCTTTTTATATGATATTTGAACTATTTTGAATAAAATGACTGTCTCAAAATATCTATTTGATACATCTCAGGAAAACACCACGTGTTTGTGCGTGGTGGGGGGGGGAGATAGCTGCGCTCTGATCACTTTGACTCTTAAAAGTGCACTAGAACTTATGATTACCAATCCAATGAGCCATCTCCAAAGCACATACGACCACCCTTTTTATAAGAACCTTATATGCCCCAAGGGCATAACTTACAACCCTTTCCCTGAGAGCTGTAGGGGGGGGGGTCTTCCTCACAGACATAATTTCCAAAACCTTCAACTACGATGAATAAAATAGTTATCTCCACATTTCGATTGGAGGTGTTGAGGCAATTGATGAGCGTGGAGGGTTTTTTTTTTAGGTTTGCTCTCAAATCACTTTGACTTAAAAAGGGCACTATAAGTTCCAATTTCAAATCAAATAAGCCCCATCTGATGTTTATACGACCGCCCATTCCATAAAAACATTCTATGTCCTCATAAAATAGCTTACAACCCTATCCCCAGGGCGCTGGGGATTGTGTCATCCCTAGAGACATTATTATATGTTCTTTGGACTATTTTGAAAAAATCGCTATCTCATAATTTCAATCAGATAAGTTTGGTGAAAGGTGGGGTTGTAGGGGGGGAGGGGATCAATGTCCTCCGTCACTTTTGACGCTTAAAAAGAAACAAACATCCAATTTTCAGCCAAATGAGCCTCTTCTATAAAGTCAAACAACCATCCCTTCCATAAAACCTTAAATATCCCCTGAGCATAACTTACAACCCTTGCCCCTAATCTTTGGGGTTTGTTTCAACCCCAAAAGCTTTGTTATATGATATATAGACTATTTTGAACGGAATTGCTATCTCAAAATTTCTATTAGATGTATTTCGGGACAATACGACGTGTGTGTGGGGGGGGGGGGGGAGGAGGGGGGTAACTGCCCTCCGATCACTTAGACTCATAAGAAGAGCACTAGAGCGTCTAATTACCAATCCAATGAGGCCCCTCCGAAGTTTATATGACCACACTTTCTATGAAAAACCTTATATTCCCCCAGGGCATAACTTACAACCCTTGCCCTGAGGGCTGGGGGATTTGTTATCCTCAAAGACATTACTTCCGGACCTTTTAAATCCATTGAACAAAATGGCTATCTCAAAATTTTGATTGGAAGTGTTCGGAGAAATGATGGGCGGGGGGGGGTCATTTACCCTCTGATCACTTTTGACTACTAAATGGGCACTAGTCCTCTCAATTTCCAATCAATTGAGCCCTTTTTGAAGCTTCTACAACAACACTTTCTATAAAAAACCTTATATGCCCCAATGGCATAACTTACAACCCTATTCCTGAGGGCTATGGGGGGGGGGGGGAGTTGTCATCCTCAAAGACATAGTTTCCAGACCTCTCAACAACGTTGAACAAAATGGCCATATCAAAATGTTGATCGGAAGTATTTGGGGAAATGATGGGCGTGGGGGGGGGGGGGGGGTGATTCTCCCTCCGATTACTTTCGACTATTAAAAAGGGCAATAGCCCTCTCAACTTCATTTCCAGTGAGCCCTTTTGAAGTTTTTACTACAACACTTTCTATAAAAAACCTTATATGCCCCCAGGGCATAACTTACAACCTAAGCCCTGAGGGCTGTGGGGGTTGTCCTACTCAAAGACATAATTTCTGGACGCTTCAACTACGTTCAACAAAATGGCTATATCAAAATGTTGATCGGAAGTGTTTGGGGAAATGATGGTCGTGGGCATTCGCCCTCCAATCACTTTTGACTATTAATAAGGGCACTAGTCCTCTCAATTTCCAATTGAATGAACCCTTTTTGAAGTTTCTACGACAACACTTTCTTTAAAACACCTTTATGCCCTCAGGGCATAACTTAGAACCTTTGCCCTGGGGGCTGTGGGGGGTTTGTCATCCTCAAAGACATAATTTCCGGACCTTTCAACTACGTTGAACAAAATGGCTATCTCAAAGTTTTCATTGGATGTGCTTGGGGAAATGGTGGGCGTGAGAGGGGGGTTAGTTGCCCTCCAGTCACTTTCGACTATTAAAAAGGGCACTAGCCATTTCAATTTCCAATCAAATGAGCCCTTTTTGAAGTTTCTACGATCGCCCTTTCAATATAAACCTTAAATTCCCCCAGGACATAACTTACAACACTTGCCCTGAGAGCTCGGGGGGGGGGGGGGGATTTGTTATCCTCAATGACATAACTTCCGGACTTTTTAACTACGTTTAACAAAATGGCTTTCTCAAAATTTTGATTGAATGTGTTTGGCGAAATAGTGGACGTGGGAGGGGAGTTAGTTGCCCTTCAATAGCTTTTGACTATTAAAAAGCGCACTATCCCTTTCAATTTCCAATCGAATGAGCCTTTCTCGAAGTTTCTACGACAACTCCTTCGATACGAAGTGCCCTGCTCTAAACAAAAAAATAATAATAATAATAATAATACATTGGGCCAACATCGTTCTTTACTTAGGCAGCGCTGTTGCGCTGCCTATGATTACAGAAAACCAAGTATAATACCTCGCAGCTTTAAGCGTTATAAATAGCTGGGTACAAGGGGATTATCAATAATAATAATAAAAAAAAAAAAAGAAACTTCGGTAACCACATTTATGGTATCAAGAAGAGAAAAGGGTAAACGCACAATATGAAACGTAAAGAGAGAAAAAAAAACAAAGGCACAGATAAATGTCTACCATCAAAATTGATAGGTAAACAGGACAAAGCAATAAAAAATTATACCTAGAATTAATAAAATCATAAAAAACAATAATAATATAACAATAAATAAGAAAAAATAAAACAATAAATAACAGATATTGTATAAAAAAAATACAATAAGACATATAATAATATTTATCTGGCTCTTCTAAAGATACAAAAGTTTTTTTTTTCTATACAGAAACAGTCTCGTCACGACTCTTTCATTTCTTTTGATCAGCTCAGAAAAACACAGTGTTTAAAACTTAACGTCCTTCTGTTTTGCGTTTTCTTTGTCAGCAGCAATGACCAAACAGGTCAATAGTGATCACATAACGAGCTGAACTTACACCTCCTTTGTACCTCCTACTCAACCTCCTATTGAAGCAAGTTCTTTCATGCTTTCTATAAAGATAAAATCCCTTAGAATTGTTTTTCCATAATTTAATTTTCTAATATGTACTATTAATAAAGGTATATTTTCGGATAGGCTGTCTTTTCTTGCTGCTTATCGGTCATTTAAAAATATCGTTTTCCTGCATGTCAGTAGGAAGTAGAGAAAATAAACAAATTCACTGAAATGTCGACAGAAGAAGGAATTATTTTTATCAGTTATATTATCCTATTTGCTCAATGGCGTCAATTCACGAGAAAGTAGGGAGGGGAGAGTAACAAAATATTTTTCAAAATCTAGGGGGGGGGGCATTTTTTTTATTTTTTCAGTTATTTCCCTGAAGATATCAAAAAAAGCCACTTTTCAATGAAAGTACCAAAAAAAGTTATTTGCAAAAATCTAGCAGGAAGGGACAGAAAATCTTGGAGGAAGGGCATTAGATTGTCTATTCTTGCTCCATAACGTTCGTGAATACCTGTCGTTTGTTTGCATGTAGAGGAGTAAGACATTTTTTTTTCACTTATTTCAATTAAGATACCAAAAAGGCCATTTTTCAATGAAAATATCAAAAAGGACATTTTTCAAAATGTATTTGCCAGAGGAGTTAGATGCTGTTTTCCAGTTATTTCAATGAATACATAAAAAAAAAAATCAACAAAAACACCCAACAGGTTATTTCTCAAATCTCGCGGAGTCGGGAAAAACATCCTAGGGGGGGGGGGGGGAATTGGATGGTCTATTCTTGCTGATTACCGGTCTGTATGCCTGTCATTTTTGGCATGTTGAGGAGTTCGACGTGTCTAATCAAATATCCATGTCTAGACACATAAGTGTAGCTAGACCTTTCTGTAACCGCCCTACTAGCCAAGCACTAGTAAGTAGAGAAAATAAACAAATTCACTGAAATGCCAACAACCTTGATATCATGTTAAAAGCAGCTACGAGAAACACATCGTATTCCTATTCTATTTTACTGTGCCAGTTTTATCTCTTCAGCCTTTCCAAAAAGGATACCCATAGAAATAGAAGTACTTTCCTTTTCAAGGTTCTTAAGCTTTCTCAAAATCCATAACTTACTTTAAAACAATCAAAACTAAAAAAAAAGAAGAATTCCATACCTCTCCTAGTCCTCTGCTTAGTTTTGCCAAGAATTTTCCCCTTGCAGATTCATACAAATATGCGTAAACAACAAAAAAGCAAACTGCAACCAATCCACAGGGGGCCAATACCTGTCTGGTTTGGACGTTACTAAGATTGGTCAGAATTTACTCAAGTTTTTTTTTTCTAATTTGAATGTTAATACAATATTTTTTCCTCTGTTAATTCAGCCCAATCCCCCCCTCCCACACATTCAGATCTACGTGGACACATAAAGATTGCATCGGACACTATCTTCTTAGGAAACAGAAAAAAAACAAACAAGAATTTAAACTTCAGTGCTCCAAGCAATACAAAGATGGGCAAGAAGAAAGATAATATTTTGATTTGGAAAAGGAAACCACCAGCGAGGATTTGATTCTAACTGTTCAGGGTTGCCGCTTCCTCACCTCAAAAGATAAAAAAAAATGGCTCACCCATATCCATGAAGCAAAATCAGGTGCCTTGGGTCTTTTGAGAAGTTTTTCGTCAACCCTAAATCTCCACCAGCTTTTTCAAACAGGCCCAATAGAAACGGAATTTTACGAGGAGCAATTATGCTTAAATTGATTGATCGCTAAAAAAGAGAAAATATTTTCACTTGTTTGACTATAGCTGAATATCGTTAAAACTTTGGGCGAGGAGACGTTAGGGGAATATATAAAATGTCTTAGGGGGATAAAGTGACACTTAAATAACAAAGACATATTTGGCTCAAAAATTTGAACAAAATTCTTCTTGAAGTCTTTCCAATAGACAACTTTTAAACTTACAAATAGAACAAGAAGTAATTAAGAACAACCGACTTAGTCTTCCTCAAATAAAACGGAAGCGTCCAAAAGAGAAAGCCAGTGTTTGTGAGAGGGGACAATCATAATTACTTCCCTGACTGGGCTGCATCTTCCTCCTGCTTTTTCCACGTCATGAATATTGACCAGTGTTTTGGCTGGTCAAGGCAGTAAAACCTAAATCGTCTGGCCAGCGTCAGGATTAAGTTGGTGAGCGATTAAAAGCAAATAGCTGTTACAAAAAAGAAACTTTTGTACCAAAAATGCAGCAAAGACGTGGAAGGTCCCAAATATGTGCAAGCATAGCATAAATTAGCCTAAGATATTCGGGAGCGTCGTATATTGTGAAAAATCCTTTCCCATACCTGCATTGCAACAGTTGTTCTATCTGCACTCAGACAATTTAACAAATTTTGAATGTCCACCCAAATGAACCAAAAAACTCGAAATGTAAATTTTTTGAGGTCAAGGAGGCACACTTGTGCCTCTATAAAGAGGCGACCCACCACAATGTTAAGCGATTTCCGGTCCTAGCGGTCGCAGAGAGACAGCGGTAATCGCATTTTGTAGCCCAAGCTCAAACTAAGAAACGTGCAAAATTTCACCCCCCTCCGACTTTATCTTCATGGGTAAAAGTGGGCCGGAAGTTTCGACCCACCGAACACAGCCCCCCTTTAACGTTGTCCGATTGGGTTGAAATTTAGAGGTTAAGCTTTCCTAGGGCCCGGGAGCCTATCCTCGAAATTTCAGCTCAATCCGATCACTCCTTCCCTGTTTTCCAAAAACCAAATATAGCCACTTAAAGTTCAAAAATTTTTGTTTTTTCTTATCCACGCCTACAGGCCACAGTTGGCAACTGATCCGGGTGAATGAGGACTCATTCGAAGCAGAATTCGACCTGTTAGGGCCTTTTGATATTTTCAGACCGAAAAAATTATCCCCCGAATTTACATTTACGAAAAACCTCGTTTTCCTATAAGAACCCGCTATAAGCGGGCTCTTATCGTTTTCCTATAAGAGCCCGCAAGCTCGCAAGCTGTCAAATCAGCTAACAGTAAGTCAAGCAATAATAAGTAATAAACTGTACAAAAACGTGCAGAAATTATTTGAAAAAAACTACGTTTTCTAAAGAGTTAAAGAGGCTGAGTTACAAGGTCGAACCTTAAAACGTACAGGGATTAGGAGGCACAGTTGGGGGGCTGTTAAAGAGGCTGAGTCACAAGTTCGAACCTTAAAACGTACAGGGATTAGGAGGCACCCTGTACGACGTGATTTGAGTATTCAGGAATTAAAAGCCTTAACACAAGAATGTTCAAGAGCGGGGGGTTTGGGGGCGGCAGCCCCTTTACTTTAACTCCTGACACGATCAGCTAACAGTTAGTCAAGCAATAATAAGTAATAAACTGTACAAAAACGCGCAGAAATTATTTGAAAAAAAAACTACGTTTTCTAAAGAGTTAAAGAGGCTGAGTTACAAGGTCAAACCTTAAAACGTAGAGGGATTAGGAGGCACAGTTGGGGGGCTGCCGCCCCCCAACCCCCCGCTTTCGCAGCCTTTAAATAAAACAAAAAAAAAAAATTTTAAACTGAAAGTAAGGAGCGACATTAAATCTTAAAACGAGCAGAAATTATTCCGTATATGAAAGGGGCTGTGCCCTCCTCAACGCCTCGCTCTTTACGCTAAAGTTTGACTTTCTCACAACTCTTTTTTTTAAACAATAAAAACTTTAGCGTAAAGAGCAAGGCGTTGAGGAGGGCACAGCCCCTTTCATATACGGAATAATTTCTGCTCGTTTTAAGATTTAATGTCGCTCCTTACTTTCAGTTTAAAAAACTTTTATTTTTTTTATTTAAAGGCTGCGAAAGCGGGGGGTTTGGGGGGCGGCAGCCCCCCAACTGTGCCTCCTAATCCCTGTACGTTTTAAGGTTCGACCTTGTAACTCAGCCTCTTTAACTCTTTAGAAAACGTAGTTTTTTTCAAATAATCACAATCTAAAATAATATAATATTTCCAATGTTTACTGCAAACTCTAATGGAGCCAAATTCGCATTTTATGGATAGAGAAAAAAAGTAAAACGCAAAAAAAAAAAAAAAAACACCAAATAAACAACATAAACTAATTAAAAATGGAAATGTATCATACACAAAATGATTAGTACAAAAATTTAAAAATTAGACATTATTACTAAAAATTCAATAAAATATAGACTACACAAATGACGTGCTCAGAAACAATGTTTCAGGGAAAGTCGTTCTAAATAAACGTGAACCTCCCCCCCCCTTCCCCACCAACGTTCTGTTTAGCTTAAGCTAAATCATCATAAACATCTATCACAGACCTTGGGGAGTTATCAGTGATTAAACAGAGAGGGGGGGGGGTCAGAAACACGAATGAGCCTGTTTTTACGTCACATTCCCTCAATTTTTCTAAAAGGAGTTTCCTTTAAATTGTCAATGGGGTGGGATGATAAGTCTCTATATTTTTATGTTTCATATGTGTATATTTTAGGCCAAACTAAAGTTTGCAAATTCTAAACTTAAAATCTGTTCAAAAGCCTGTAAAATGTGTTCAAGTTCAAGCATAAAAAATTCAAGTCAATTCAAGTTAAGCAAAAATCAAAACGTTTGAATAATTGTTTTGTTTCTATCTGTTTATATTTTATATGTGTATATTTTAGGCATAAACCACAGTTGAAAAATTTTAAACGACATTTGAAGCATAAAATCTGTTCAACCTTAAGAATAAAAAGCTTTTTTGAGAATCCGAAAACATTTATAATTAAATATAAAAAGCATATCATTTTATAAATTATCATATTTCTTATCTTGACTTGTTTCTTATCTGTATTTCTTATCTGTATATATTTCTTGACTTGTTTATAAGTCTTAGGGTTAGAGACGTTATTCCAAAGTAGAATCTAAAACATAAGAGGCACATTTTCAGGTCACTTATAAAAAATAAAACACTTTTATAAAGCACATGCACAAGCACTCTCAGATTGTTGTTTTGTCAGATTTTTTTAACTTTGGCTTGCTTGCAGACTATAAGTTCCATAAAAATACTTCTTAATTTTTCCTGAAAGATCACTTTAATCTTGCGAGAAAGTTATCCTCCTCCCCCCCCCCCTTAGCCTTTTCCATGTACAAACTTTATTGCTAACATAGTCAGCTATATTAAGGTACATTTTGCCTCTAAAACAAGTAATTCTAAGACAAGCCCCCAGCTGCAACTTGAACCAAAAGGACAAGATAACTATACCTTTAATCTAAAATCTAACCATTAACCGAGGATTTTTCTGGTTTTCTGGCCTACAGATTTTTCTGGGTACCCGGCTGCCTGACCGTATTTCAAACAGTAGGCTGTATGAAAAGTGTGGTTCAATCCCGCTTTCTAGAGCTATAATGAGAGAATGGTTGAGATGGTAAGGGCATGTTCTGTGGATGAAGGGTGATATATTGCCGAAGATTGTCCTTTTCGGTCAACCCCCAGGAATAAACGGAAAGCAGGTAGTCTGCGGTTGGGGTGGAAGGATGTCAATAAGAAAGATTTAAGGGAAATAGGAACTTGTTGAGTGGCTGTTAAGAGGGAGATTTTCAACAGATTGGGATGGAAGACGAGCGTGCGTAGCTGTGTTCGCCTCAGGCGGCTTGGTGCTGCGATGAAATGTTAGTAGTAGTAGTAACCGATCCAGAATCATAATTAAATACAAATTTTCGTGGGGAAGGATCTAAACTTCCTAAATGTTTAATGTTTCTAAAATTCAAAAGAGAAAAACACGGTACGAAGGAAAAGGGGAACAATATGATGATCCAAACTATACTATACAATTATTTTATCAGGATTTTCTCTCTCTCTCTCCCTCTTTCTCTCTCTCTCTCTCTTGTCAATAGCATACGAAGGCTAAATAGGCTATATCAAGGTCAATAGGCTAAATCAACAGTTATAAAACAAAAATATTAAAAGGAAGCAAAGAATACCTCAATCATAGATGTTGTTAGCTGGTCAATAGTAAAGTCTTGAAATCCAGGTACATCAAGCACTGGCATGTTATAGCCAGGTGAATTACAAACCAAAACACAATGTTTATTAGGAAGCAAACCTGGTTCTCGTAACGTAGCTAGATCTTCAAAGCATAATAAAGATGCGGCCAAGCCTTCAGTAATATTAGAACAAAACTCTCCGGCGCCTTCCTGAAATCTAGAATTGAAGAACATAAAGATCAAGCATATGTTTAGAAAACGGACAAGTAAGTGCCCCTTTACTCAAATCCCACAAAAATGTCACATAATTTTCGTTCAAATGACTTGTTTCCATCTGGAATAAGTGTTTAAGTAAAATTAGCCTGCAATAGAAATAAATTGGCCAATGTTGCTTCAAATTTTACCAGCACATGTTGAAAGGAGGGTGAAGGAGATAGTGCAGATAAGATATACCGAACTAAAAATTGTGGACAGACACTACATTATTTTAACCTCTTCCCCTTACTTCACAAAAAACAACAGACATACAAAAAGCAGCCTGTGGAGACCTTGCTGGCCTGTTTGGTCGGAATTTTCGGGGCAATAAAAAAGAACAAGTATTTAATAATGATTTAATATTTAATTTTAGTGTAAATACTAATTACTACAGCATCTAATACCATAAAGGCACACACCCTCCCCTCCTGACCAGAACGCATACGAAAAGGCCCTTGAATTACTGGGACTTGAGTCACTCAACAACCACACTAAAATCCCATAATCAAATTTGGACAATACATTCTAAGAAGCTCAAAAGACGGGTGTATCCTCCCCCTGAACACGCTCACCAGGAGACAGAACAAGTTAAAAGCGGTTTACTGTCGCACAACACGGTATCAGCATTCTTTGTTCCTTTTATCACGGGTCTGTTTAATAGCATAACGTTATTGTAATTCGTGTTTGTTCAATTTTTATGTACCTTGTAAACAGCTCAGTTTTAGTGCTTCTTTGTGCTAACTCGAGCGTCTAATAAATATATCTACGTCTACCATAGGGATATTTGCATACATTTAATTTTACCTAACATGTGTTCTGCTCAACAACCTAGCAGCTTAGGACTTGAATTGAAACATAAATTTTTAATTAAATTTTGAAAGGTTTGCTGGGTAATATTTCATTGTCAGTCGTACTGGTAGTCCTAAACTCCAATTAAACCAATATTCAAGTGTTTGACAGGACCTATAGATTTATAAAATAGGAAATAATTAAGAATTACTCAGACTGCTAACACATATATTTCTGTGAATAATCTACAAACCCTAAACGTTAACTTTTTCTGCATCGCACTTAATAGCTATACAGTAACTTAATAATTAATTAATAACTAACTTAATAATTAATTGTATAATATTGCAAAACAAGCTTCTTTTACGATAAATAAAAGTTCAAATAGGGGTAAAGTCCTTTTAATAGACAGTGTTTCACAAGCAGTGATAGCAATTCACAAAAAATACCAGATATTTCGGTCACATATGCAGTGACCGTCATCAGTAGTAAAACTAAACTAAAACAATTTAAAGCAATAGTTTATATACAAAATCAAGTAAAACTACATATTGTTTAATTCTCCAGTTCTTTTCAAAGCAAAGGCGGAAGCTAGCCTCTCTTACCTTCTTGGATTCGGTTCATTAGCGTTCAATGATATAACACTTGGACAGAGGTCAACTACATGGGCGTAGGGGGGGGGGGGGGGGCTGCCCCCTAGACCTTCAAATTTACATTAGATATGGCTGAAAAAGCAGATGGTTTGGAAAAAGCAGTTGATAAAACTCCATCACACTATCGACCGCCCCCCCCCCCTAGACAATATGCTGCCTAATGCTGCCTACGCCCATGGTCAACTACATTGGGTGAATTGAACTTTACTCTGTCAGATTTTAATAAAATATCGTATACAGAGTTCATCCCAAATTCACTTGTGTCACGATTTCAAAGCTATATTCTTGAATAAGATTTTCTTTATTTCAAGAGTTTCACGAAAATTTTGCTTTAAACCCCGGTCCCTAGAAATCAATCAGGTAAACAAAGGTCAATGGCATTGAGAGACATTATCAAACAAAATAAAATGTTCTGGAAAACTGAAAATATGTTCTGAAAGGGCTGAAGTAAAATCTTCAGACTTAGAATCCTGCTTTAAAGCCGAAGAAATAGAATCTTTATGCTATAATAATCTAATTTCCAAATTCTGGTTAGTACGTCCCACATATGAGAAAAAAAACTCAGAAAAAACATGCAAATGTTATCAACCAGCAGGATTTTGTCCTATGTTGTAAGAAGATGAGAATTGTGCCGCCTTCATTAAAGTTCAATTTACATTTTTGGGCACTTTCAAGGAAGAAAAGTTTTAACGAAGCTTACATTTCAAGACTTTAAATCACATTATTAAGGATAAAAGTCGAAAAAGAGCTTTAATAGTGAGAGATAAACTTTCCCGGGAAAATCTTATATCAGAAAACTTTAGTGTAAATGACTTTTTTTTTATTCAACAAACAGGAGAAAATCACTTCAATCATGACTTTCGCCTTTCCAGAGAAAGATTGCTAAAAACTTTTCGAAATTATCAAAAAATAATGCGGTAATACCTTCGTCAATTCTTGGACCACGTGTGTTTAATTTTTCATCAAGAACTTTAACGATTCAAGAACAATCAGTGCTAGAAAAGGGTCCGAAATTTTGCTTTAAACCAGATAATGTCCCCTTGGAAGATATGATCTCTTCAATAGAAACATCTGCATAAAAACGCAAACCTAATAAAAGATCTTAGCTTAGTAAGAGCTTCTACCGTGAAAACCCTTTCTAATTTTGTATTGAAACCAGAATTTCCTAGTACGACCATCAAAGACATAAGAATTCCAAAAAAAGTTGAAAAAGGATGGTTCAATTACAATTACAAAAGCAGATAAGAGTAACATTTTAGTTGTCATGAATACCAAGGACTACGAATCAAAATTAAAAAGTTTACTAAATGATGAAAAAACATACAAGAAGCTATCGTATAATCCAAGAGACTCTTTTACAAATAAGTTTAAGCACGAATTAAAGTGTTTCAAGGATGAAGGAAAAATTAGACCTTAACTTTATTACAAATGACTGCCACGCAGTTCCTTGTGCCCTAAATTATATGGACTTCCCAAAATTCATAAGCCTAACCTACCATTACAACCAATTGTGTCAAGTACAAGGTCACCAACAAGTGTTTTGAGCAAGTGGTTAGTGTCAATCTGTAAACCACTTTTGTCTACACAAATTTCGTACACTGAGAATTCTTCGAATTTGGTTGAAAAACTGAAAAAATAGAAATTTCTTCAAGTCCTTGGCTTTCAAGCTTCGACATTGTATCAATGTACACAAATATTGATGTAGAAGTAGCCAAAACTCTTAAAGATAGAAAGCTGTTAAGAAATTTGGACTTGATTAGTGGCAAAACAGATTTGGAAGTTTCTATAACTATGTATTTAGTAAGGTTGTGCAATAAGTTCTCTTATTTTTTTCAATTCAGAGGGGAGTTTTTCGAACAAGCAAATGGCTTACCTATGGGGGGCCCCTTTATCCCCATTATTAGCTAATATTTTTGTGGAAAATATTGAAACAATTTCGTTAGATTCACATTTTTTTAAACATATTTTTTGGGGCCGATGTATGGATGACATAATTTCAGTTTGGGATTATGGGGAGGAGGAATTAAAAGGATTTTTGGAACATCTTAATTGTTTGTGGGGGATTTAAAGTTTACTGTTGAATTAGAAGAGAATGGGAAACTTCCTTTTCTTGATGTTCTTCTTTTAAAAAATGAAAATAGTCTGGACTATAAAATTTACAGAAAACCGACAAATAACAATAGATTTTTGTCTTATAGTTCCAGTCACGCTCGCCAAGTAAAAATTGGTTTGACCATTTCTTTAACTGACCGGATCTTTAGTATTTGCTCTCCAACATTTTTTGAGGAGTTGTCTTTTCTAAGAAAAATACTAATAAGTAACATGTAGCCAGAGTGGTTAATTAACTAGACTTTTTCCCAAAGAAGAAAAGGTTTCTAGGGATTTCTAAGGAAGTCTTGGAGATAACTCAAGAGAAGGATGTTTTTTGTTCCTTACCATATGCACCCGGGCTAAGTGAAAAACTTAAAAGAATTTTACAGAGTAATGGTCTAAAGGTAGCTTTAAAGAGTAATAATACTTTGGGTAGTTTTCTGAATTCTGGGAAGGATCTAACTTCATTGGTGCAACAAAGTGGGGCCTATCAGATCCCACATACTTGCGGAAGCTCATATGTGGGACGTACTAACCAGAATTTGGAAATGAGATTATTACAGCATAAAGTTCGGCTTTAAAGCAAGAAGTCTGAAGATTTTACTTCAGCCCTTTCAGAACATATTTTCAATTTTCCAGACCATTTTATTTTGTTTGGTAATGTCTCTTTGACTTCTAGGGACTGGGGTTTAAAGGAAAAATTTTCGTGAAACTCTTGAAATAAAGAAAATCTTATTCAAGAATATTGCTTTGAATCGTGACACAGGTGAATTTGGACTGAACTCTGTCTACGATAATTTATTAAAATCTAACAGTAAAGTTCAATTCACCCAATGTAGTTGACCTCTGTCCAAGTGTTCACGCTCTGTCCACGCTAACGAACCGAATCCAAGACGGTCAAAGAGGCTAGCTTCCGCCTTTGCTTTGAAAAGAATTAAAGAATTAAACAATATGTAGTTTTATTTGATTTCATATAAAAACTATTGTTTTAAATTGTTTTAGTTTAGTTTTACCACTGATGACGGTCTATTAAATGACTGTTATCACTGTTTGTGAAACACTGTCTATTAAAAGGATTTTAGCCCGATTTGAACTTTTACTTATTGTCATGGAAAGGCACTGTGGTCTCTGAAATTATCTAAGCTTCTTTTAATGAATATTTCCATAGCGTCAATCAGTTTGAACATCCCATTATCAGAAGAACACAAGAATAGGTTTGAAAATTGATGGTAAGAAGACTGAGTTACTTAAATTATGAATAAATGAGGGTTAAGAGATGGCGTTAGAGAGTAAGAAAATCGTTCAAGTGGATAGGTTCATTTGCCTGGGTAGCAGGGACGGATCTAGAGCAAACTCTTGAGGGAAGGAGGGGGGCAATGTGACAAGGGTGCCAATGAGCAGAATCTTGGGGGGGGGGGAATATGACAAAGGTACCAATAATTGACCAAATTGACAAATTGATTCTAAAATAAGTGTGAAAAAAAGAAAAAAAAAAAACAGGGAAAGGGGTGCCAGAAAAAATCTTGCCCCCTCCCCCTGGATCCACCGGTGTTGGGTAATAATACTGGTGATGGTGTAATACTGGGGATGCTGCAAAGATGCAAAGAGTAAAATAGCCAAATAGCATGATGTTTTTTTAACAGGTGGAAAATAATAAGAAGAATAGGGAGACAAATCTCAAAACTAAGACTGAGTTATATAAGATATTTTCCCTAAAAATTGTCTATGGACAGTTACGGGTACTAGTTGGACTATATATCAAACAACAGAGCTTTACGAAAATGTGCTTTGATTCCATTTTCTATGGCTATAATGAAATAAATGTTAGAACAGCCAGGGTACATATTACAGAGGTAAGGTGATCATTGCCAGAGATTCTGATTTTGGTCATCTACCTGTGTCCAAACAAAAAGTAAGTCGTCCCCAAGTGGGACAGGAAGTCATAACTTCATATTTTAACTCACCACCTGTGCAATATGTCTGGGAACCCTTGAATAAAGAGTTTTAACCCCATCAATAGAATTACTGGATTCTTGTGTTTCTTAGAAGATCAATCCCTGATGCATCGTAATTAGTTTTTTATATGTATATTTTACCAGGCACAATTGCATGAAACTCCTGGTCATAGGAAATTGCAAGATCTTTTTCCGCATTTCCATTTTTTTTTTTTTTTTTTTTGCATCAGACCTGCCTTTCACAAGCATTTTTATACATCTTAATTGAGCAAAATATATGCTTGGTTGAAATGATGTGTTTCTGCAAACTGCAGCCTATGCAGACTAAGAGTTAAACAGCCTATAATCTTTGACACAAATCACAACATTTAACGATTTTTCTTCTGCAAATTGCAGCCTGTGCAGACTAAGAGTTAAACAGCCCACATGTCTTTTTCTTGGTTTTCAAATAGCAGTTTACATAAGCATTCAATATTCTCATTCAATTGGAAACACCACATTCTGCTAAAATCTGATTTTAAATACTAGTGATATTTAGTCTCATTTTTTCTTGCTTTATTATTCCGTAGCCACAATCATCATCATTGAAAACAAGCATTAAACAGCTCTAGGCTGGTTTTCACTTTACATCTTTAAAAACAAAAAGAAAAAGTTGGAAAAGCCATCATATTTCTATTCAGAGTAAAGCAAATAACCTTGACAATAACTGTTAAGTTGGCTCCAGTTTGAATTGGGGATATACAAAAGACAGTTACTTTTTTTACTTACTGTAGTTTATCTAAAGCTACCATTAGCTTAAACGGAGAGGTGAAAGGACCATGACACTCATATAATAGCTTCTGAATCTGATCTGCAGCTGAGTATGTAACCAAAGAATATGTTGAGCTACTTGACAGGGAACCATAGTCCTTTTCATCATATGATCCACCATTAAAAAATCTGTAAAATACAACCAGATTTTAAAATACTTTTTGTTATGTCAATTGATTAACTACAACAAAAAGTGTATCAAATGAATTTGAAACACCAAAATTTATGACAGATATCAATGTTTTCTTATTTGTCCTGCTACATATGAATGTCATAGTTTGGTAGGATTGAATCATACAAGCCTACTCTCACAAGAGATTAATATCAGCCCTATTTTCAAGAGGATGGCAGTTGAGAAAGTATAAGATAATACTTATTTTCCAAATACTGTCACTAGCTTTAATAGAGCCAAAAACGCTTATCAAATAAAAGAGAAAAAAAAACAGAAAACACTAAAACAGTAGATATATGTTAAAAATATTGATCTCATATTCATCTCTCAACTTTACTAAAACAACCATTTTGTCAAACAAAACATGGATTCCTTAAATTAACCTCAATGTAGATCAAAACTACAAATCCATCTCAACAAGCTTCTCAAATGAGGTAGAAAATTTAAAATGGATTCATCCTTGCTGTTACCAATTCAAATCACCTGGTTTACTTTTTTTTTTTTTTTTTTTTTTTTAATGAAAGCTACTGTGATTTTAAGTTGTTCCTCTAAGTACATGAAAGCAAAAACTGAAAGACCAATGCTTTCAATGGAGGTAGAGCCACAAAATGCTTTATTACAGATACTTTTTATTGAAGTAAAACTATCATTTTTCTATCTCAAAAGTTAAAGATTTCATGTGTTTCTTTAAAATTTATTAATTATGTACATACACAAGTTGAGCTCTACTCTAGTCTCAATATAGAGCAGATAAAGAGGGTTTTCTCCACCTAAACAATATAAGATTCATATCTGCAGTAGACAAGAACAGAAACATATTTTTGTTGAGCAAGTCAAGCACAAACAAACAAGTCCAAATGGACAGACAATTTTTATCTCTTGGAAAATGGCCATTGATTTGCATACAGTTTATGGACAAGTTTTTAAATCCATAATCATTTTAATCAATTGTGTTGATAACCTTGATGTTGTGAAATACAGCACCAGTACAGTTAAAAGATAACCTTTTTTTATATTGGGACATTACATAATTAGGATACCTGGTCATTAGACAATTTTGTGGTATTACATAAGTCACAACATAACAATACCTGGTTATTACATTACATAATTTTACTTGGACATTAGGGTATATACATAGTATGCAAGAAATATTTATGGACATTTGAAAGAACCAAGTACCAATCTCCAATCTATTTCTCAATTCAGACAAACATAGAAAGCAGATACCAGTTGTTGCAAAACAACATAACAAAACACAGGGGTTGGCCACAACAAGATGTGCAAGAAAAGTGACTTTTGTGCATTTTTCTATTCCAAAAAAGTGACTGTTCAGAGGCATTCAGAACATAGGCACAGGGACTGCACAGGTCCTAGTCACTACTTTTTCTTGTATTTTGCCTCCAGGAGTCTTCCAGTCTGGCTGTGGAGGAGGAGGGTAATATCCTAATATTTCATTTATTTGTTTGTGCTTATCATTCATTAAAAGAAGCAAATAGGAAAGTAACAAAAATAACAAGGCTGTACTACTGCAGTGCAATCTCACACATTGTGGCTACCTAATAAAGGACAAACCCTTTGCTGTTTCAACAGCCTTCTTGTTTTAATTCTGAGAAGGTGAAGAAAAGGCAATACTTAAGACCAGGGTACCATTTGAAAGAAAGCTTAAATCTACATTACAAGAATCATGAATGATTACTTATTTCATTCCTAAGGGCACACTATTTCACTTTAACCTCATATCCCCCTAATTCCTGAATATATAGCCTATGTTATATGTTTTCATTATGTTTTACAAAAGTGTTAACCTTTTTCTTGCTTTTTGACACTAATTTTATTATCTTTATCAATACTGCTCCTTATACAGCCAGCAGTAAACTAACACTATATGATGACAACCTGAAGCTCCTTGGACCAGTCTTGTCCTGTGAAGATCATGCCCTTCTACAAAATAATCTTGGACTGCTTGGTAAATGGACTGAGGATTGGCTTCTTAAATCTAATGTTGTCAAGTGCCATGTCATTCACTTTGGCAAAATGAACCCTTGTTACTCTTATTATTTCTCAGGTCACCAATGTTCCTCTGTAAATTCTGAGCAAGATCTTGGAATCCCTATTGTAATGAATTGAAATTCAACACTCATGCTAAGAAGTCTGCTGCTGGTACTAATTCAACCATGGGGATGATTAAGCATACTTGTTCCATTTGTTCCCCTAAAGTCATCAGTCTTTTATATAAGGGACTTGTGCAGCTTAAACTTGAAGTTGGAATGTCTCCCCTTATTTTAAAAAAGACATAAAAGTGTTGGAAGATGTGCAGAGACATGCCACCAAAGTTATATCTGACATGCAGGAACTTTCCTACCCTGCAAGACTAGCAATGCTGAAACTCTCAACAAATGTATACAGGAGAAATAGAGGTGATGCCATTTTAACCTACAAGTTAATGAGGGCTAATACACTCCCAGCATTATTTCCCACTGTTGGTCCTAACTCAAGAGCTAGATGTCATCACCTGAAACTATTAAGCAGCCTACCCTGTCCAAAGTCTGTGTTCAATTCTTTTCCTCAAGAATTGTCAACAGTTAGAATAAACTCTCTGAAGAAACTGTTACCACTGAGTCTTTGGACATCTTCAAATGAAGACTGGATGTTCAGTGGTCCTCCAGGGAGTGCAAACTCAGCTGGGAAGCTATGGATCAGCATAGTGCAACTGGTCATTAAAGAATCCTGAATACAACTCAAATCACCAACTCTGGAGCTCTACAAGGAGAAACCCTTAGATTGATCCAATCTGTAATTTAAGATAATATAAGGTGGGCTATATATTTATCTATCAGAGGTATGGGAGGATAAAGCAAAGCAAATTTTAAGGAATAAGGTAAGTAAGTATTTTTGATTGTTTTAAAGTAGTTTTCAGAATGTTCTATGGGTTTACTTCAAAGGACTCCTGGCATTAAATATTGCCCAGAAAAGTGCTAATCCCTCTTATCCAGAGATATTTAAGGCTGGGTTCAACAATTATAAGTGATTGCAGGTGAAGATATTCCAATCAGTATGAGCTTGACTATGCTCACTTGAAAAAATTATTTGCCACAGAGGATGTGAGCATCTATACCAAGTGCATTGAGCTATGGCACAATGAAAAAAAGCAGGAAAAATATGGAGCAGTCCACATTTCTGACCTACAACTAAAGTGAACATACTACTCAATGCCTTTTTTATGCATTTTTCAGATATAATAATCACTTTTGTTGCAAATTCAATTTTTACCCTAACCTTACCCAAATATACAACCTATATTATAGAGCTCCCATGTTTTTATTGATTCTTGATTTTGTAACAGTTGATTTAATCTTTGGGTAAACCAGCTTTAACAAGACTGATGCCAACTGAGGTACATAAGGAAAGAGGTTATCATCTTGGAGGGTCTATAAAGGGCTAAAATTGAATTACAACAAAAGCAATTATTGTATTTGGAAAGAGCATAAAAAGAGTCATCAAGTGGTATTTTTACTTTATTCAGAGGACAGAAAAATGGACTGCTCTATATTTACCATGACTGCATGGGGTCAGGAATGAGGAGTATGCATTTGAAGCAATATATTGCTAGATTCCTCTTCCTCAAAACTCTCCTCCTTGAATAGCAACTTTAATGTTTTCTTGTCCAGGTTGCATATCTGAACTCCCGGATCAGAACCCTCACATTACAGAGCTACAGAGGCCAAAGCTGCTAAAGGAATAAAATCAGATGAAGATTAAGATGAGCACCTCAACTTGGTTTCAGTATCCAAGGGTTTTTAACTGAATCACAAAAGGTAGGTTTCCCTTTTTTAAAACTTATTCCAGGTAAGGTTTATATTACCAGACTATTCAGGTAGCTAAGAAATAAACTAAGAAAATAAACTTACCTCCATAGTCAGAATTGCACCCTGAATCTAAATTTGATATGCATTTGCATTGAAAATGAACTTTACCCCTACCCCTATATATACCAATTCAGGGTGTATATTTGTACATTAGGGGGGGGGGGTGTGTAAAGTTCATTTTAGACACAAATGAAAGGTAAATTTGGATTCAGGGTGAAATTCTGACTACAGAGGTAAACTTTACCCCACCCCCCTAATCTGCAAATATATACCCTGAATTGGTATAAATACATTCTAAGACCACACTGGCTATGCATGACATATGAAATCACGAGAGGAAAGGATAAAAAAAAATGAAAACTAAAATGAAATAGGTGAGAAAACAAGGATTTTGTTAGCCAATAGCAAACTATGAAGATTGACAATGAACTCTACCAATTTGTACTCAGGGCTAAAGAAAAAAAAAATCTAACCTTTTGAAGTGGATCTAGCAAAAGCAGAATAGATATGTATCTATTCTGCTCTTCTTAGATTCACTTTGAAAGTTTAGATTTTGTTTGTTTGTTGTTGTTTGTTTTGTTTTAGCACTGAGGACAACTTGGTGGAGGTCCTTGTTGAAATATTTGCTTGTTCTTCATCTTCATATTTTGCCATTGGCTGACGAAATCCTTGTTTTCTCACTATTTGACTGAATTTTTCATTTATTATATCCTTTCCCCTCTTGGTTTCATATGTCATGAATAGCCAGTGTGGTCTTAGAATGTATTTATGTCAAGCATATGGGGAGCATTTGACCAATATTGTTTTAGATTTTTTTTAAAATTGTGTTAAAAAACTTGCAAATCTTATTTGTCAGTTCAATGTTTTAGAAACTTGCAAAAGATGTTGAATTCTTACTCCTTCTGAGTATCTATTCTGCTCTTGTTAGATTCACTTCAAAAGGTTAGGGTAAATTTCTAGGTGGCACTATAATTTAGCTAGTATGAAAGTGAAAACATCATTGATGCCTTTTTTATGCTCTTTCATAATACAATAATTGCTTCTGTTGCAAATTGCATCTTGAGCCCTTAAAGGGGCCCCAAAGGTATTTTATATGAATTATGAAAGAGCATAAAAAAAGCTCCAAATGATGTTTTCACTTTCATCCTAGCTAAATTATATGGCCTACTGCAAATTTATCATGAACTTTACCCCCCCCCCCTAACTTGCAAATATATACCCTGAATTGTTGACAGCAAAGTTTCAAATTGCAAAATTCAGTGCTATTTTTGTTGATGGAATTTGAAAAACTTGAAATGGTAGGAAAAGGGCTTCAATTAAAAATCAAGTATTTTGTAGGTTAGGTTATAACTTCTTTGTGTGGTTACAAAAATGAAATACCTTTAAAGCCCCTTTAAGGGCTCAAGATGCAATTTGCAACAGAAGTGATTATTGTATTATGAAAGAGCATAAAAAAGGCATCAAATGATAATTTCACTTTCATCCTAGCTAAATTATAGTGCCACCTAGAAATTTACCAAGGTTAGATTTTGTTTCTTTGTTTTTTTTTTGTTTTTTTTTTAGCACTGAGGACAACTTGGCAGAGGTCCTTGTCTAAATATTTGCTTGTTCTGTATCTTCATATTTTACCACTGACTGACAAAATCCTCATTTTCTTACCTATTTAATTTGTTTTTCATTTTTATTTCCTTTCCTCTCTTGGTTTCATATGGAATTGGTATATTTAGGAGTGGGGGTAAAGTTCATTTCTGATGGAAATGCATGTCAAATTTGGATTCAGGGTGCAATTTTTTTTACTTTCATTAAATTTTGTTCATTGATGTGATGTGTAGCCTAATTTAAATCATTTTCAGACAATTTTGAAGAAGAGAATTAACCTGTCACTGATGCTTTTCTGACAATTCTTGTGTTTTCTATTAGGATTTTATTGCCAAGTTTAGTGCTTAAGAAAACCCACCTCTTGAAATTCAAAAATATTTAAAATTTCATAATTCTAGTTCCTAGTTAGAAGTTTATCAAACAGTTCGTGGTAACAAACTGTAAGTAAGGAGCGACCCAGCTCAATGGTAACCAAAACTCTAGAAAACGGGTTTTTGATACCAATAGATATATCAAAAGAATCAGATTTCAATGCTGATTTCAAATATATAACTTTCATCAAGTTTAGAGCTACCCATCAAAAGTTACGCGCCTGAGAAAATTTGGCTGATTTTCAAAAAAAGGGGAAAGACCCCCTAAAAGTTATAGAACCTTAACGAAAATCACACCATCATATTCAGCGTATCAGAGAACCCTACTGTAGAGGTTTCAAGCTCCTATCTACAAAAATGTGGATTTTTGCATTTTTTGCCAGAAGAAAGATCACGGATGTGTGTTTATTTGTTTGTTTTTTTTTTTTTCCCCAGGGTGATCGTATCAACCCAGTGGTCCTAGAATATCGTGGGAGGGCTCATTGGAACGGAAATTGAAAGTTCTAGTGCCCTTTTTAAGTGACCAAAAAAAATGGAGGACAACTAGGCCCCCTCCCATGCTCATTTTTTTCCCAAAGTCACCCGATCAAAATTTTGAGATAGCCATTTTGTTCAGCATGGTCGAAAATATGATAAAAATGTCTTTTAGGATGACTTGATCCCCCAAAGTCCCCAGGGGGAGGGCTGAAAGTTATGAACTTTACTCAATGTTAACATATAGTATTGGTTATTGGGAAGTATACAGACTTTTTCAGAGGAGATTTTTTCTGGTAGGTGGGGGAAGGAGAGGGTCGGGGGCTATATGGAAGGATCTTTCCATGAAAGAAGTTTTCATGGGGGAAGGGACATTGCTATGAAGGGGGCGCCGGATTTCCCAGCATTATTAAAGAAAAAGATCAGGAATTAAATAAAAAAAAAAAACAAGTTTTTCAACTGATCAACTGATTGTGATTAAGAGGTCATTTTTAAAGAACTGGAAAAAAAATTCAAACTATAGTTTAAAGAGCAGGGTATTGACTAGGGGGCAAACCCCCTAATATACGTGTTAAAAATTTATGAATATAGAAGTTTGTTATGTAAGTTAATTCTAAGTTACATATATTTATTACTAATAAAAACGTTTGTAAATAAAATTAAACAAGTTTCAAGAAAGCCATTTAACCAAATATAATATGCAAATTTTGTTTTAATTATTCATGTACGGTGAGCCAAAATCAAAACCTGCATTAATTCAAAAACATTCAAAAATTAAATAAAAAAACAAGTTTTTTTAACTGAAAGTAAGGAATGACGTTAAAACTTAAAATGAACAGAAATTATTCTGTATATGAAGGGGGCTGTCCCCTCCTCAACGCCTTGCTCTTTACGCTAAAGTTTGACTTTCTCACAACTCTATTTTTTTTAAACAATAAAAAACTTTAGCGTAAAGAGCGAGGCGTTGAGGAGGGGACAGCCCCCTTCATATACGGAATAATTTCTGTTCATTTTAAGTTTTAACATCATTCCTTACTTTCAGTTAAAAAAAAAACTTGTTTTTTTTTATTTAATATTTTAACTAGGTCTGCTACATTCTTTGACAGAAAGGTAAAATTTTTGGTAGCATGACCATGAGAATATCCTAGGCTACTTACTCAAGAGATGGGATCAAATAGCTTGATTTCAATTCAGCTAAATATGCACCAAGTGCAGGAGTTTTTTTCAACAACCAAAACAACATCATTCAATGATGCATTAGTAGCACATCCATCCAAAATAACTTGATTGTTCATCATACTTCTTACTGACATTTTTCAATGGAACTAAAAGCTTTCAGAAGCCTGAGAAAGCTATAAATCGGGGTTAGTTGACTTGTCAATATAGTCTAGTTGCAAATCCTTCTTCTCAAGTTTCATTTAATATTTGTCCATCACTTCTATCCATTTTTATCGACTTCTTCTTATATTTGTTTTAGTTTCTTCTTTACAGGCTATATTGTGGCAGGAATTCTCAAAACCTGTGAAAAGTACCGAAAACCTGTGAAATTCGTCCAAAACCTGTGACAATATTTAGAGCTGGTTCAGACCTTCTAGCTACAGTTTACTTTTAGCCCACTCTTCATTGATAGATTCTGGTGCCAGGATTGTGAGTCTGGACCATTAAAAACCAGCCATTTTCTGACAGAACTGTCAAGAAATTATCGGTCTTCATTGGTCCGAAATCTAAAGCATGGTGCCAGAATCTGTCAATGAAGACTGCATTTTGGTACCCCGAAGTAACAACACTAATGCGTTATTAGTTACTAGAGTTAGGTAATATAAGGTCTGAAAAAAAGCTTTAGTAACGAAATGTCTATTTTTCTCAATTATATGAACGAAATGATGAAAATATACCAAAGCAATACTTTTCTTTGCTATTCCATCTTACTAAAGTATATACTAAAGGCATGTACTTTCGTCGTTCGGACATTATGACTCACAAAACTGCAGTGAAAATGGTAAAGTACGAACGGTCGTAGTTATTGTTTAGTCGCTATCAGTTACTAAAGTAAGAAGGTCTTAACACGCTTTTAAACTATGCTGGTGTTCAAAGTAGTTAAGTGATGCGGAAAGCAACGTATTTTCTTTTAAACCGATCAGTTAAGCGCAAAGATTAGTTTTAGAAAAAACATATTAAGAAGAAAAGAGCATTGATTTTCTAAGGCTCTAAATAAGTAATCTAATATTCTCTGGTAATCTTATTATAATCTAATTCTTCTTGAAGAAGAGTTTATTTTTTCTTGCAATATAAAAAATCTAATCATAAGCAGCGCGATAGCGCTGCCTAAGTTAAGAACGATGTGGGCACAATGTTTTTTTTTCTCCATACCCGGGCACTTCGCATCGAAGGTGTTGTTGTAGAAACTTCGAAAAAGGCTCAATCGATTGGAAATTGGAGTGGCTAGTGCCCTTTTTAATAGTCGAAAGTGATGTGAGGGCAACTAACCCCTCACCATGCCCATCATTCCCCCAAACACATCCAATCAAAATTTTGAGATTGCCATTTTGTTCGGCGTAGTTGATTTCCAGATAGAAAATATGTTCTTGAAGAGGAGACTCCCCCACCCTTGGGGCAAGGGTTTTAAGTTATGCACTGAGAGCATATAAGAACGATGTTGGCACAATGTATCATTTGTTTTTTGTCCTTTAGAGCAGGGCAATTCATATAGAAGGGGTCGTCGTAGAAACTTCAAAAGGGGCTCATCCGATTGGAAATCGCGAGTTCTAGTGCCCTTTTTAATAGTCCAAAGTGATTGGAGGGCAACTAGCCCCCCCCCCCCCCACGCCCATCATTCCCCCAGAAACATCCAATAAAAATTTTGAGAAAACCATTTTATTCAGCGTAAGTGATTTCCAGATAGAAAATATGTTTTTGAGGAGGACACTCCCCCACAACCCTCAGGGCAAGGGTTTTAAGTTTTGCCCTGGGGGCATATAAGGTTTTTATAGAAGGCGTTGTCATAGAAACTTCGAAACAGGCTCATTCGATTGGAAATTCAAACGACTAGTGCCCTTTTTAATAGTCAAAAGTGATTGGAGGACAATTAGCCCACCCCCCATGCGCATCATTCTCCCAACACGTCCAATAAAAATTTTGAGATAGCCATTTTGTTCAGCGTAGTTGATTTCCTGATAGAAAATATGTTTTTGAGGAGTAAACTCCCCCACAACCCTCGGGGCAAGGGTTTTAAGTTTTGCCCTGGGGGCATATAAGGTTTTTATAGAAGGCGTTGTCATAGAAAACTTCGAAACAGGCTCATTCGATTGGAAATTCAAACGACTAGTGCCCTTTTTAATAGTCAAAAGTGATTGGAGGACAATTAGCCCACCCCCCATGCGCATCATTCTCCCAACACGTCCAATAAAAATTTTGAGATATCCATTTTGTTCAGCGTAGTTGATTTCCTGATAGAAAATATGTTTTTGAGGAGTAAACTCCCCCACAACCCTCGGGGCATGGGTTTTAAGTTATGCTCTGGGGGTATATAAGGGTTTTATAGAAGGCACTGTCGTAGAAACTTCAAAAAAGGCTCATTTAATTGGAAATTCAAAGGACTAGTGCCCTTTTTAATAGTCGAAAGTGATTGGAGGGTAACTATACCCCCCCACGCCCATCATTCCCCCAAACACATCCAATCAAAATTTTCAGATAGCCATTTTGTTAGATAGAAAATTTTCAGATAGCCAGATAGAAAATATGTTTTTGAGGAGGGCACTCTCCTACAGCCCTCAGGGCAAGGGTTTTAAGTTATGCCCTGGGGGCATATAACGTATTTATAGAAGGCAATGTCGTAGAAACTTCAAAAAAGGCTCATTTGATTGGAAATTCAAAGGGCTAGTGCCCTTTTTAATAGTCGAAAGTGATTGGAGGGCAGCTAGCCTCCCCCCAGGCACCTTCATTCCCCCAAACACATTCAATGAAAATTTAAGATAGCCATTTTGTTCAGCGTTGTTGATTTCCAGATAGAAAATATGTTTTTGAGGAGGACACTCCCCCACAACCCTCAGGGGCAAGGGTTATAAGTTATCCCCTGGGGGCACATAACGTTTCTATTGAAATCTTTGTCGCAGAAACTTGAAAAAGGGCTCATTCGATTTGGAATTCAAAGGGCTAGGACCCTTTTTAATAGTCGAAAGTGATTTGAGGGCAACTAGCCCCCTTTCACGCCCACCTTTTCCCCAAACACATCCAATCAAAATTTTTAGATATCCATTTTATTCAACGTAGTTGAAAGTTTTGGAAATTGGGTCTTTAAGGATGACAACCCCTCCCCCAACAGCCCTCAGGGCAAGGATTGTAAGTTATGCCCTGGGGGCATATAAAGTTTTTATTGCAAACGTTGTCGTAGAAACTTCAAAAGGGCTCATTCAATTGGAAATTGAAAGGGCTAGTGCCTTTTTTAATAGTTGAAAGTGATTGGATTGCGAGTAACGCCCCTCTCACGCCCACCATTTTCCCAAACACATCCAATCAAAATTTAGAGATATCCATTTTGTTCAACGTACTTGAAAGTTCTGGAAAGTTCTTGAAAGTTCTGGGGGCATATACAGTTTTTACTGAAAGTGTCGTCGTTGAAACTTCAAAAGGGCTCTATCAATTGGAAATTGAAAGGGCTAGTGTCTTTTTTAATAGTTGAAAGTGATGAGAAAGTGACTAACGCCCCTCTCACGCTCACCATTTTCCCAAATAAATCCAATCAAAATTTTGAGATATCCATTTTGTTCAGAAATTACAATAAATAACCGAGTCAAACTCAAAACGAGCAGAAATTAACATTAGTTGAGCGCAAAACCCCTATGCCTTCCCAAGGCCAGAATAAAATTTGCACTTTACTGAAAAAACGTAAATGAATGTGCATTGTCAGTTTAATATACATATACTGATATTTAGTAATCAAAATGTTAATATTATTTGATTAATTAAAGTTATAAATGTAAAAACATTTATATTTTTTCAGTAAAGTGCAAATTATGTTCTGGCCTTGGGAAGGCATAGGAGTTTTGAGCCCAACTTATGTTAATTTCTGCTCTTTTTGAGTTTGGCTCGGTTATTTATTGTAATTTCTTTTCGTTTTGGGGTTCATTTATTTATCGATGCTGATTTGTGGTAGTTTCACGCTTGGTAGATTATTTGATTTTATTTTTGCTTATTTTTTGTTTAATGGAGTTCTTTACTTTTCTTTGAAAAACTTATTTTGTGGAAAATGGTTTTTTAATTAATAACCTTATAAGATCGACTTGAAAAAAAATTCAACTAAGAAATCCTCTAGATCTTTAAAGGAAACCTTACAAGAATTCTTTTGCTTTTTAAAATACAACTGCATACCCCACTCCTGATCAAAATAATCTTTATTTAAATCTTGAATCTCATTGTAAAGTTTTGGGCTAGTATTTTAAAAAAAACAAGTCATTTGTTTCTTTCTATCAATCAAGAACAATTCCGTCTCAATATAATTTGGTTCAATGAGAAAAGCAAATTGTCCACTTAAAATAAACAAAAGGCACTGTCGTTGATATGAGAGAACTTAAAAGCTCAACCTTTGAATAAGAGCTAGAATCTTTGCCTGCGCAACAGTGCTGCCTAAGTAAAGAGTGATGTGGGCATAATGCATTATCTATCTATTTTTTTTTATACCAGGGTACTTCGTATAGAAGGAGCTGTTGTAAAAACTTCGAAAGGAGCTTATTCGATTGGAAATTGAAGCTTCTATTACCCTTTTAAATAGTCAAAAATGATCAGAGGGCAACCAGCCTAAGACTGTATCCACAATTTTTTTCTTGGGGGGGGGGGGGGGTGCTGTTTACAAAAAAAAATCAAAAGCACGTCTCAAATTTATTTGTGTTCAGTTTTGTTACGTTTTTAAGAGTCGGTTAAACCTTTTTTTAAAGGGGAGTTTGAACCCCATAACCCCCTGAATACAGCCTTGAACCAGCTACCCCTTCCCGCCCTATCATTTCCCCAAACATATTCAGTCAAAATTTGATATGACTATTTTGCTCAGTGTAGTTGAAAGGTCCGGTAATTATGTCAAAGACCTCGGGGTAGTGGTTATAAGTAATACCCTGGAGTCATATAAGGTTTTTGTGGAAGGGGAGCCGTTTAAGATTCGGAGGGAGCTCAATGGATTGGAAATGAAAAGTTGTAGTTCTCTTTTTGAGAATCAAAGCGATTGGAGGGCAACTAGCCCCCTTTACCTCTTGTCCTCCTTTTTCTAAAACATCCGATAGGAACCTTGAGAAAAGAAGAAAAGAAGTACAAATTGTTAGAGAAGAAATCCAAAGATCACATAACAAGTCCTTCGGGGTTGTCAAAACCCCCCTGAGTTTGAGGGTAAGGGTTGTAAGTTATGCACCCTGGGACAAAAAAGGTTTTTATGCAAGGTTGGTTGTATAAAATTTATAGGAGACTCATTTGATTGGAATGCTATAGTTCCCTTTTAAGAGTCAAAAATGATGGAGGGCAATTAACCGTCCTCCCCGACGCCCTCTTTTCCCCAAACGCATCCGATCAAAATTATGAGACAGACCTTTTTTCCAGAAGAGTCCAAAGAACATATAACAATGTCTACAGGGTGGACACAACCCCCAGAGCCCAGGGGCAAGTGTTGTTAGTTATGCCCAGGGTCATATAATTTTTTTATGGAACGGGTGGTTGTATAAACATCGGAAGGGCCTCATTTGATTGGAAGTGAGTTCTAGTGTCCTTTTTAAGATTTAAGTAGTAAGGGAGAGCAGCAAGAATTCCCCCCCCCCAAGCCTATCATTCCCAAAAACACATTCAATCAGAATTTTACGAAAGCTATATTTTTCAGCATTGTCGGAAAGTCCAGGTGTTTTCGGGGATGTCAGCCTCCTACTGTCCTCAGGGCGAGGGCTGTTAATTAGACAATTTGTTCATTGCTTGAATATAGTATATTTTATTGAGAAAGGTATGCATGTTTGACCTTTACTTTCCAAAAAGACGAAGGGCATTCAGGTAAGCCTTTCAAAGGATGTTGAGGGGAGTGTTGAATCAAAACAAATTATGTGTAAACGGCTTGACAAAGGGGCGTAACTCAAGGATGACTGGGTATATTGATTTGGCATTTTCAGGAAATGATAAGGTGGGTGGTCAATTGACCAAAAAGGCAATATTTGCACACTAATACTACAACTACCACCACTACTACTACGAAACTACTACTTTTACAATATTGAGGGGAAACTTGAACTAAATTAAAAGACACTATGTGCATGCATATTGCCAAAAGAACATATTTCAAGAATCGATATGGTTATTTAGTTGGAACTTTCAGAGAATGCTAAAAAAGGAAGATCATTTGACCAAAAGGTAATAAGTGCTCGCTACTACTAAAGCTACTAACAATGCTACATTTACTACTTCTACTACTACTATAGCTTCAACTAATATTTCTATTGCAACTACTTGTGAGGCTAGGAGCATTAGGAGGAACATTTCAAAAAGTATATAAAGATACAGGCTACCAAAAGGAGATATCAGAAATGTCATAGCAACGGCTAATTGCATTAAGTCGAAACACCCAGGACTTGATTAGAGGAATCTTCAACTTAGCAAAAGGCAATATGTTAATACTACTGCTGGTAATATGACCATTGCTATTACTATTAATATTACTACTAGTAATACCAATCAGTGTTGTTACTAGCCAAAATGTCTAGGGGGGGGGGGCAAGAGGTTTTACCGACTGGCTGGTAATTAGCATAACGTCTGTTTCGAATACAATACGTAAATCACTGCACGAGTCGGTAAAACTGCTGAATTTCAGATTTCGGTATATATCATGCCACTATTTTAATGCTGTTTATTTAACCAAATGGAAAGTTGTGGCACCATCTATAAAATCACGGCAGGAGTCAGTAAAACTGCCGCGTTTACAGACCAAGTTTGAAATTGCTGTAGATGTCAATATTTTCGTGGTCTTTATTAAACCGAACAAAGAATTTTAATGGCATCGGGAATTTCGTGGCACAAAGCGCCACGATTTTACCGAATTATTTTTTTTTTTACTGAGTGACCAAAAACATGGGGGGGGGGGCTTCCCCCCTACCCCCATACGTGACGGCCCTAATACCAATACTACTATTGTGACTACTGTTACAACTATGCTTTGAAATTTTCAGGGAATTTTGAGAAGGAAGGTGAGCTGAATCACAATGCGCCACCTGTATGTAGGTTGTCAAAAGGGCGTATCAACAATATCTTAGGAACAGTTTTGTATGTGAAGTGGAAATTAACAGGGCTTATTGTGAGGGATATTGAACTAAGCGAAAGGCAATATTTGCATCCTAATGTAACTGCATCTACTCAAAGTACTACTGCTGCTACTACTCTTACTACTTCTACTTCTACTACAGCCATTAATCTAAGGCTACTGGTATTAATTCTACTGCTACTACTATTAGTGCTGGTACTACTACTGCTGCTTCTAAAGCTAAGGGTATTAAGGCGAAATTGTTTGGGAAATATTGAAACTGTGTGGAAATGCCCAAACATGTTGTCTAGAGGACGTATAAGAAATGCTTCAGGAACGGTTGACGGTATTAAGTTGAAACCTTCAGCATGTGTTGGTTGGGATGTTGAAGAACCAAAGGTGCTATTCTCATACTTCTACTAATGCTAATTCGCAAGATAAGAGCGTTAAGGTGAAGCTGTAAAGGAATATTTAGGCAGATGTCGAATGAAGTCAAAACAAACTATGAACAAATAGATTTAAGCCATGGCTAATTGTAGAAAAACGCCAAGACAGATAATCCGAGTGAGTGAGAGGCAAATATGGCACAAGCCCTTTTTAGGATTGTATAAAAATTATGTCATTTCATTTGTTGTTAGATAAGTCTATCTATCATCCGTCCATAAGTCATTCCTAGGGCAGAACTAAGGTAGATAGTCATAGACTAAGAGATGAAAGATTGGATGGATTTTACTGAAACTGATTTTTGAAACTGAAACAATAATTGATTTTTATGAATTTGTTCCCAAAGGATTATGTTCCGAATAGTCAAAAGAACATATACCAATACCTCTAGGGTTGACACAGCTTCCCCCCAGTGCCCTGGGGATAGAATTGTAAGTCATGCCCTGGGGTCATATAAGGTTTGTATGGAATGGGTGGCTGGATAAACTTTAGATGTGGATCATTTCTTTGAAATTGGAAATTATACTAACTTTTTCAAGGGTCAAAAGTGATTTGAGAGCAACCAGTTTCATTGAGAGCAACCAGAGCAGCCAGTAATCATTGACACTTTTAAAGGAGCTAATTTGATTGGAAATAAAAAGTTCCAGTGTCCTTTTTAAGAGTCAAAAGTGACTGGGGGGGCAAGCAGGCCTCCTCATAAGTCCATACATTTTCCAAACACATCCAATCAACATTTTGAGACAGCCATTTTCATCAGCATTGTAGAGCGGTGACACCTCAGCAATATATCGAGAACGAGTAGGGGTATTAAGTTGAAACTCTAAGGGCTACTGCTATTACTAGTTATGCTATTGCAATTTAAACAGATCAAAAGAGTGTAAGTGTATCCAGGTATTCAAAGAGCATATTGGGTTTGATATTATGAAATGAATATATATGGGGAATGAATTTTGGGGAATGATATTAAGTTTTGTCTTTCAGGTCAACTTGCGGAGGAATAAAATTGAATTAAACAATGCTATTTGTATCACTAAAAAAAAGAAATGGCCTTGAATTGTCACTTTAATATACTTATACTGTTATTTATTCCTTGAAGTCTTCATATTTGTTTTATTTATTGAAATAAAAAAAGCGAACATGTTTAAAATGTATTTTGTTTTCAGTAAAGTGCAACCTTGTTTCTGGTCTTGAAAAGCCATGAGGGTTGTCATCAATGGCCAAGGTTAATTAATTTAAAAGTTTCAGGGAAGCATTGAGAGAGATGTTGTACTGAATCAAAAGACACTAGGTGCATCCATGTTGTCAGAAGGGCGTATTTATGTTGAACTCAGTGGTGTGGTTACTAACTTCAAAATTTCATGGGCTAGTTTGTTTCAAACAAATTAAAGGGGTGGTTAAACAAAATTAAAAGACACTATATGCATCTAGATTGTCAAAATGGCATATCTTAAAACATTTCAAGAAGAGTTAGGAAAGGATATCAATCTGAAACATTCATTAGGATGTCGAGGAGAATTTTGAACGTAAAGACACCATTGAGTGACACCAAAGACACCATTGAGACACCATTGAGCATCCCATTTGTAAGTGGTAGTAGCTAAAATATCTGAGGGACAGATAAGATAATTAAAATGAAGATTTCAGGAAATTCTAGTTTTGATGTTGAACTAAATTGAAAGACCCTATATACAACCTGGGTTTCAAAATGGCATCTCTGCAGTACCTGAGGAATTGTTAAGGAATAGAGTCGAAATTTTCAGAGAATTTTGAAGGGGATGTGGAACATAATCAAATACAACTATGAGGTTGTCAAAAAGGCGTATCTGCAATATACAAGGACTAACCGATAATATTTAGTTAAGATGTTGAACAGGGGCGTAGTTACAGTATTTTTATTGGGGGGGGGGCAAGAGGGGGTGCTATTGAAGTAGGTGCTATTCAAGCGGTAGTAAAGAAAAGTAACTAACAAACACGTTAATCGGTGAATTTATAAATATTACGCAATACGTTGTAGACAATAAACACACATTAAAAAATCATAAATATAAGTACCTTTTGCAGACGACAGTAGTATAGCGTAAACAAGCCTTCGAGTGGACGAAGGTAAAGGTCGTATACACTCGGCTTTTTTCAACCAGATTCACCACTAATGCTGCAGTACATATCCCCACTCCACTTCCGCCAAGTCTCACGCCCAGCACAGGATGCTCAATCTCATAATTGAACCAAGGTCTACTCTAACAACCCCGGGTATCGTGCTATTAATTTGCCCGTAATTTTGAATGGATTTTGACTATGTAAGATTTAATTCGTTGTACTAAACTGATAATATACGGGATTTTTAGAAATATTATTTATGATTTTTTTTTATAATTGATTTGTTTGTGGGTTCACCGATTTATATTGGTAGAAAGCATTGATATCAGCGGGCCAAAGCCGAAATAAAATCATAGGCAACGCAATAGTGCTGTCTAAGTAAAGATACTGGATAAGCCAAAGTATTACCAAACATTGTGAAATATTATATTATGACATATTCCCCACATTTATATAGCGACTGTATTTTAAATTGAAAGTATTCGAAAAATAAAGTTAAAATTATTATCTTATCCGTTGGGCATTAATTGACAAAGAATATCCAGAAAATATGAACAATTCTTAGCATCATTGCGGCAGAAACCTTAAATTAAATACAAATTACCAGGGATGCCAATTGGAAGGGAAAATTGACTCCTAGAGTTTGAAAATTACCTTCCTCTTTGTATCTTTGCTTTAAAAAACGATTTCTATAAGAAATTACACAAAAGTTTTTCTTGTGTAAATTAGGGTATGGGGGTAGGCCTGTTCACTTCCGGATAAGACATAGCCGGATAAGCATACTTGGATAAACCAAAATATTACCGCAGACTGTAAAACATTATATTATGACATATTCACCATATTTATAAATATACACTCTGTCTACACTGTCTAAGTAAAGTTACCGGATAAGCCAAAGTATTACCAAACATTGTGAAATATTATATTATGACATATTCCCCACATTTATATAGCGACCGTATTTTAAATTTTAAAGTATTAGAAAAATAAAGTTAGAATTGTTAACTCATCCGTTGCGCATTGTTTGACAGAGATTATCCAGAAAATATGAACAATACTTAGCATCATTGCGGCAGAAACCTTAAATTAAATACAAATTACCAGGGATGCCAATTGGAAGGGAAAATTGACTCCTAGAGTTTGAAAATTGCCTTCCCCATTTATCTTTGCTTAAAAAAAAACGAATTCTATAAAAATTATACAAAAGTTTTTTTTGTGTAAATCAGGGTATGGGGGTAGGCCTATACATTCCAGGAGAGGGCTGCACTGAATATCGTTTTTGTGTCTATAAGTCCCTTCACAAGCAAAGCACGGTTCCCTACTGCTGCATGACAAAACTGATAACAATAGAAAGAGAGAATGAGTTGGTACCGCACAATTTCTAAATTGTGAGGAAAATATACATATTTTATTTAAATTACATTATTCTATTCTCAGCAGACATTTCGTACAGCATGCTGATGCTGAGACAAATGTCCCACAAGTAGCGCTGGCGTTGTTTGAAATGTAACTAATTTAAGTCATAATTCTTAACACATTTATGCCAATTTTTTTTGGAGCTGGTTAAAATAAATATTTAGAAAAGCGAGAATTGCGAGAAGTAAGCATGCAATTTTACATAGAGCCAGTTCAATATTTATACGTTAGTATGCATGGGGGTACGTAGCTTCTTGTCTAGGGGAGGCAGCCAATTCTGTGATTAGGGGTGGGGGGGGGGGGAGCTGAAGCTATATTGTCAGTTCAAAAAGCCTTACATTGCCAGCAAGTTCCATCATACCTATGAAATCTTTATTAATAAGTAATCATCAAAAATCATGAATAAGCTTCAGCATTAATCTTCTTGAATTAGAGCCAACTTTTTCCAAGACATTATGGATAATTACTTCTTGTTTGACTTTTATTCTGTCATTTGAGTTGTTTATTGCCAATTTTTTCAATCATCTACCTTTTATCAACTTCTTTTTTAGCCATATACCTTTTTTCAACTGCTTTTTCAACCATCTGCTTTTTCAACCATATCTAGTGTAAATTTGAAGTTCTAGGAGGGGGGGGCAGCAGCCCCCCTTTTTTCACCCTCCATACGCCCACGTTAGTATGTGAATCCAAAACGCAAGGAATAGGACGTTCTAAGTGCTTATTAGGCATTTGAATGACAAATAAGAGAATCGGAGTTTCATTTAAATGCTGGAAATTAAAATTAAAACAATTAAATGATTCCTGAAACAGATCCCCGTCTACTGAATTCCCTGACCAAACCACAACCGATTTGGTCTACCTAGTTATAGTGCGAATATCATTATAAAAAAATTCTTGGTCTTACTTTCTTTTTCAATGATTTATTTTTCATTCAGGAAATTATATTCACTGTATATCTACCTTCTTATTCTTCAATGATTCCATTTTTGTCCTATTTGCAGATGTAGAGGGTGTATTAATTTCCACTTTTGAAAGTTTTAAAACAAGAGAATTAATCTTGAACTGATACAATTTAGGAAGTAAAAGCACCTTAAATATCAGGGAAATAATTGACCTGAGCAAATGTGGCAAAACAGGAAGCCTAACACATTTTTTAATTTGCCATTAACTAGGCTCACATTTTTACTTGATGATAAAGTTTCAAAGGCAGTATACCTGGAAAAACCTTAATGTGAAACATATGATGATTTTATGATAGTGGACTGGACCGCTATTTTTCTTCTTTTCCTTATTTTAAAAATGAGCATGGATTAATGAAAAAAAAATTGTCTGTTCAAAATAAAGATCACATTTGACACTTAAAACGAGCAACAGTTTTAAATCTACTTAATAAATTGTACTTTCCTTATAAATTATTGGGAGGGCAACTGTCCCCCTTGCCCCGCCTCAACGACACCACGATGTTGAACTAAATCAAAAGATATCATGTACATCTAGCCTGTTCAAATCGTGTGTGTAATATCTCAGGAATAGTTAAGGATCTTAAGTTAAAGCTTTCAGTGAATGTTGACGGGCATGATGAACTCAACAAAAAGACTCTGAGTGTGTCGCAATTTTTAAAAGGTATTTTATACTGTATTGATATATCAATTGTATTGGTTTGCCAGTTGTATTGGTTTGGTTTACAAAAGGTATTGATATTGAGTTATTGCAGCTACAATTTCTCAGGACTAGCTAATTGTGTTTAGTTTAAATTGCATTTAAAATACTACTAGTACTACTAATAGTAACAACTCCCTGCAGCACCAAGCTGTCTGAGGCCAATACTGCTTCGCACGCTGCTTCTCCATAAATAGAAATAATAAACTAGAATCGTATATTTAATTTTTTTATGCCGAAGACACGAAAATTCAAGAAATATTAATTTCATGAATCAATAATAAAATTTTGGCCATCAAAAACGAACAGAAATTAATGTAAAAAAAGAATCTAAAAGGTGTTTTTTTAAAGTTAAGGAGCTATGTTAAACTTCTGAAATAAAAACGCAAAGACACCGAAATAAATAATCATATCAAACATAAAGGTCTAGTAAATGTTCTAGAAAATATTCTAGTAAAACCTAAAACGAACAAAAATGACTTCAAACAGGTATTAGGCTACTGTCTTCTTCCCAATCCCATAACCGTAAAATTCCTGAAGTGTAATTTGCACTTTACAGAAAACTAATTAAATTATGAATATCTTATGATATTTATAAAACTGAAAAGTAAAAAAAATTACAGTTAAATAAAATATTGATTTTATGATATTTTTATAAATTAATATCATTAAATATTAAATATTCAGTTTATTTTCATTATTTCTTTCCAGGCATCTTGATTATTAAAGTGATCGATTTCTTATTTTTTGTCGACGTTTTGAAAAATTAAGCTACCGATTCAAAACCGATACAGTTGTCAATAAAACCCAAATGATGCAATAAGCTTTAGAATTTTTAAGGCTGGGTGATTGGGAAGGGGGCAGTAGCCAAACTGCTGCTTGTAGTGTTTTGCTAGTATTTAAGACCGACTTGATGGTTCAACTTAATTTTTTATTTGTTTTAATATTTATTTATTCATCTGCATCAGCATACGTTATATCTATGTTTGATATGATGATTCATTTTTATTTCTATTTGTTTTGGGTTTCATTTATCCTTTGACAGTAATTTCTGGTCTTTTTCAATTTGAATTATGATAGGAAGTGTTAAGTTCAATATGGTTCTTATTATTATTTTTTTTTATTTTGAAAAACTTCTATTCCGGATATTTATTCAATTAGTCAAATGGAAAAAGGCAGCTTGGAGTAAAGAAAATCCTAATCGTCCTGAAACTGACAGATCAGACTCAGATTCTAACACTGAGTAAAGTGCTAACTTTAATGGGGTGAATATTTAGTTAATTTTATATATCCCAGCTCTCATTCAAAGGATCATCTCGCAAATTACCTCGTACCAATGATAGTACCTTTAGTTTTTTCTTTCAAAGTGGACAATTTTCTTTTCTGATTAAATCGAAATAAGAAGATAGGCAATTGCTGCTGACTGATAAATACAAACAAATGACTTATCTTGTGGAAGATACTAGCCCAAATTTTGGAATGAGATTCAAGAACAGTTTAAATAAACAAGTGAGTATACAGATGTATTTTCAAAGGTGAAAGAATTCCTGTGAGGTTTTCCTTAAAGGTCGAAATTGTTTTTAAATTGAGATTTTTTTTCAAGTTGGTCTTGTAAGGTTGAAAGAACGATACTGTATGATAAACCCCCTGCAGCTCAAGTTGTTCATGCATTGACGCACTGTAAACCGGTTTCTTTCACTAGTTACTTTCAACTTAGCGTGAGAAAAGACAAAGAGAAGTGACAGAATAAATGGGAAATATATAATTTAGGCTATGTATTTGCACATTAGAGGGGTGGGAATAAAGTATTTGGACAGTGTGAAGTCAGAAAACCATTCTTACTTCATAATTAATTAAAAAAAACTTTTCCACAAACTAAGTTTTTGAAAGAAAAGTAAAGAACTCCATTAAACAAAAAATGAGCAAAAATAAAATGAAATAATCTACCAAGCGTGAAACTACCACAAATCAGCATCGATAATTAAATGAAACCCAAAACGAACAGAAATTACAATTTATAACCGAGTCAAACTCAAAACGAGTAGAAATTAACATAAGTTGGGCTCGAAACCCCTAAGCCTTCCCAAGACCAGAACATAATTTGCACTTTACTGAAAAAAAATATAAATTTTTTTAATTTTAACTTTAATAAATCAAATAATATTAACATTTTGATTACTAAAAATCAGTATATGCATATTAAACTGACAATACACATTCATTTGTATTTTTTTCAGTAAAGTGCAAATTATGTTCTGGCCTTGGGAAGGCATAGGGGCTTTAAGCCCAACTTATCTTAATTTCTGCTTGTTTTGAGTTTGACTCGGTTATTTATTGTAATTTCTGTTCGTTTTAGGTTTCATTTATTTATCGATGCTGATTTGTGGTAGTTTCAAGCTTGGTAAATTATTTGATTTTGTTTTTGCTCATTTTTTGTTTAATGGGGTTCTTTACTTTTCTTTGAAAAACTTATTTTGTGGAAAAAGTTTTTTTTAATTAATTTCTGTTCGTTTCATATTGACATAGTCTTTTCAGAGAAAAAGAAAATAATACTTAAAGTCTTTTCTTTTTTTAAGAATTTATAGTTTGGCCTGCTATTTGTATGCTGGGGAAAAATTTTCAGCAATTTTTAACAACATACACCCTCTTAAAAATCTGGACACAAATAGTAGTGTTTAATTTAGTTTCATACCTCCTCTAGTTGACCTGAAATGGAAAACTTGATACCATTCGCAAAAAAATCTGCTTACTTTCTTTGATGGCTTGGATAAATTTCCGCTATTTTGATTTGGTTAAATTTTAAGAGTAGAAGCAGCCCCAAAAGTTTGAACATAATACCCTCAATCGTTCTTGGGATACTGCTGAGATGCCTTATTGGAATTAGCATTAACACAGTGCATTTTGATTTAATCTTATGGCAACATTTAGTTTTTAAACATAAAGTCAAATGGGAGAGTGGGCGTGGGAGGGGGATTAGTTTCCCTCCAATCACTTTCGACTATTAAAAGGGCATCAGCCCTTTCTATTTTCAATCGAATGAGCCCTTTTCGAAGTTCCTACGACAACTCCTTCGATACAAAGTACCCTGGTCTTAATAACAACAACAACATAAAAAATAATACATTATACCCACATCGATCTTTATTATAAAAATATCAAGCCTTCCAATAATTTTTGACAATTAAAAAGGGCACTAGGCCTTTCGATTTCCAATCGAATGAGCCCTTTTTAAGTTTCTACGACAACACTTCCTATAAACACCTTATATGCCCCCAGGGCATAAATTACAACCCTTACCCTAAGGGCTGTGAGGGTGGTTGTCATCCTCTAAGATCTAATTTCCAGAACTTCTAACTACGTTAAACAAAATGGCTATCTCAAAATTTGGATTGGATGTGTCTGGGAAAAGGGTGGGCGTGAGAGGGGCGTTAGTCTTTCTCCAATCACTTTCAACTATTAAAAAAGGCACTAGCCCTTTCAATTTCCAATTGAATGAGCCCTTTTGAAGTTTCTACAGCAATAATTTCCAGAGCTTTCTACTACGTTGAACAAAATGGCTATCTGAAAATTTTGATTGGATGCGTTTGGGGGAATGGTGGGCATGACAGGGGGGTTATTTACCCTCCAATAACTTTCAACTATTAAAAAGGGCACTAGCCCTCTAAATTTCCAATTGAATTAGCCCCTTTTGAAGTTTTTACGACAACTCTATCATTAAAAACCTTATATGCCCCCAAGGCATAAATTACAACCTTTGCCCTGGGGACTCTGGGGGGTTTGTCATCCTTAAATACATAATTTCCAGAACTTTCAACTACGTTGAACAAAATGGCTATCTCTAAACTTTGATTGAATGTGTTCGGGGAAATGGTGGGCGTGAGAGGGGGTTTAATTATTCTTCATTCACTTTCGACTATTAAAAAGGGCAATTTCAATTTCCAATCAAATGAGCCCCTTTTGAAATTTCTACAACAACTTTCTATACAAACCTAATTTGCCCCCAGGGCATAACTTACAACCATTGCACTGAGGGCTCTGATGGGTTTATCAGCCTAAAAGACCTAATTTCCAGAACTTTCGACTATGTTGAACAAAATGGATATCTCTAAACTTTGATTGAATGTGTTTGGGGAAAAGGTGGGCCTGAGAGGGGGGTTAGTTGCCCTCAAATCACTTTCGACTATAAAAAGGGCACTGGCCCTTTCAATTTTCAATTGAATGAGCCATTTTTGGAGTTCCGACGACGACACGTTCTATAAAAACCTTATATGTCCCTCGGGCATAACTTACAACCCTTGTCCTGAGGGCTCTGGGGGTTGTACTCCTCAAAAACATAATTTCTATCTGGAAATCAACAACACTGAACAAAATGGTATCTAAAAATTTTGATTGGATGTGTTTGGAGAAAAGGTAGGTGAGAGAGGGGGGCTAGTTGCCCTCAAATCACCTTCGACTATTAAAAAGGCCACTAGACCTTTGAATTTCCAATCGAATGAGCCCTTTTTCAAGTTTCTACGACAAATATTTCAATAAAAACTTATGTGCTCCAAGGGCATAACTTATAGCCCTTGCCCTGAAGACTGTGGGGGGAGTGTCCTGCTCAAAGGTATAATTTCCTGAACTTTAAATGCGTGGAACAAAATGGACATCTCAAAATTTTGATTGGATGTGTTTGGGGAAATGGTGGGCGTGGAAGAGGTGTTAGTTGCCTTCCAATTACTTTTGACTATTAAAAAGGGCACTAGCCATTTCAATTTCTAATCGAATAAGCCCTTTTTGAAGTTTCTACAACAACGCGTTCTATAAAAGCTTTATATGCCCCCAGGGCATAACTTACAACCCTTGCCCTGAGGGCTGTGAGGGGGTTGTCATCCTCAAAGACCTGATTTACATAACTTAAAACTATGTTGAATAAAATGGCTATCTCAAAATTTTGATTGGATGTGTTTGGGGAAATGGTGGGCGTGGGGGTGTTAGTTGCCCTCCAATCACTTTTGACTATTAAAAAGGGCACTAGCCCTTTGAATTTCCAATCGAATGACCCTTTTTCAACGCCTTCTGTAAAAACCTTATATGCCCCCAGGGCATAACTTACGACCCTTGTCCTGAAGGTTGTGGGGGATTGTCCTCCCCAAAAAATAATTTCTATTTAGAAATCAACTGCGCTGAACAAAATGGCTACCTCAAAATTTTGATTGGATGTGTTTGGGGAAATGGTGGGCGTGGAAGGGGTGTTAGTTGCCTTCCAATTACTTTTGACTATTAAAAAGGGCACAAGCCACTCTAATTTCCAATTGAATGAGCCCTTTTCGAAACTTCTACGACGATTATTCGATATGAAGTGCCCTGCTCTAAAGGAAAAAAATAATTAATGATACATTGTGCCAACATCGTTCTTATATGCCCTCGAGGCAAAACTTAAAACCCTTGCCCCGAGGGTTGTGGGGGATTGTCCTCCTTAAAAACATATTTTCTATCTGGAAATCAACTACGCTGAACAAAATGGCTATCTCAAAATTTTGATTGGATGTGTTTGGGGGAATGATGGACGCGGGGGGCCTAGTTGCCCTCCAATCACTTTTGACTATTAAAAAGAACACTAGCCACTCCAATTTCCAATCGAATGAGCCTTTTTCGAAGTTTCTACGACAACTCCTTGGATACGAAGTGCCCGGGTATGGAGAAAGAAAAAAATACACTGTGCCCACATCTTTCTTTACTTAGGCAGCGGTAAAACGCTGCCTATGATATCAGAATAACTGTAGCTAATACATTTTGCTTGTAGACCCTTTGTACTTTACCCCTACCCCTCTAATGCGCAAATATATAACCCAAATTTGTCTTTTCAGAGAAAAAGAAAATAATACTTAAAGTCTTTTCTTTTTTTTAAGAATTTATAGTTTGGCCTGTTATTTGTATGCTGGAGAAAAATTTTCAGCAATTTTTAACAACATACACCCTCTTAAAAATCTGGACACAAATAGTAGTGTTTAATTTAGTTTCATACCTCCTCTAGTTGACCTGAAATGGAAAACTTGATACCATTCGCAAAAAAAATCTGTTTACTTTCTTCGATGGCTTGGATACACTTACGCTATTTTGATTTGGTTAAATTTTAAGAGCAGAAGCAGCCCCAAAAGTTTGAACATAATACCCTCAATCGTTCTTGGGATACTGCTGAGATGCCTTATTGGGAATTAGCATTAACACAGTGCATTTTGATTTAATCTTATGGCAACATTTAGTTTTTAAACATAAAGTCAAATGGGAGGGTGGGCGTGGGAGGGGGATTAGTTTCCCTCCAATCACTTTCGACTATTAAAAGGGCATCAGCCCTTTCTATTTTCAATCGAATGAGCGCTTTTCGAAGTTCCTACGACGACTCCTTCGATACAAAGTGCCCTGGTCTTAACAACAACAACAACAAAAAAATAATACATTATACCCACATCGATCTTTATTATAAAAATATCAAGCCTTCCAATAATTTTCGACTATTAAAAAGGGCACTAGGCCTTTCGATTTCCAATCGAATGAGTTCTTTTCGAAGTTTCTAAGACAACTCCTTGGATACGAAGTGCCCGGGTATGGAGAAAGAAAAAAAAAAATACACTGTGCCCACATCTTTCTTTACTTAGGCAGCGGTATCACGCTACCTATGATATCAGAATAACTCTAGCTAATACACTTTGCTTGCAGACCCTCTGTACTTTACCCCTACCCCTCTACTGCGCAAATATATAACCCAAATTTGTTTTTATCATACTTAGATATATTTTATCAGGATTAACTTAACTTCATTTCTTGATCTGCAGAGGGTATCATAGGCAGCGCAATCGCGCTGCCTAAGTAAAGAACGATGTTGGCACAATGTATTATTAATATTTTGTTTTCTTCTTCCATACCAGGGCACTTCGTATCGAAGGGGTTGTCGTAGAAACTTCGAAAAGGGCTCATTCGATTGGAAATTGGAATGGCTAGTGCCCTTTTTAACAGTCGAAAGTGATTGGAAGGCCAAAACACCTCTTCCATGCCCACCATTTCCCCAAACACACCCAATAAAAATTTTTAGATAGCGATTTTGTTCAGTGTAGTGGATTTCCAGATGGAAATTATGTTTTGGAGGACAATCCCCCACAACCCTCAGGGCAAGGGTTTTACGTTATGCCCTGGGGGCATATAAGAACGATGTTGGCAATTGAGTGGCTTGTGCCCTTTTTAACAGTCGAAAGTGATTGGAAGGCAACTTACATCCCTTCCACACCCACCATTTTCCGAAACACATCCAATCAAAATTTTGAGATAGCCTTTTTGTTCAGCGTAGTTGATTTCCAGATAGAAATTATGTTTCTGAGGAGGACACTCCACCACAGCCCTCAGGGCAAGGGTTGTAAGTTATGCCCTGGGGGCATATAAGGTTTTTATAGAAAGCCTTGTCGTAGAAACTGCAAAAAAGGCTCATTCGATTGGAAATTGAAAGGAATAGTGCTTTTTTTAATAGTCGTAAGTGATTAGAGGGCAGCTAAACCCCCTCTCACGCCCACCTTTTCCCCAAACACATTGAATCCACATTTTGAGATATCCATTTTGTTCAACGTTGTTGAAAGTTCTGGAAAATAGGTCTTCGAGGATGACACCCACCCCCCCCCCCCCAACGGCCGTTAAGGATGGCAAACCCCCCAGAGCCCCCAGGGCGAAGGTTGTAAGTTATGCCCAGGGGCATTTAAGGCTTTTATAGATAGAGTCGTCGTAAAAACTTCAAAAGGGGCTCATTCAAATGGAAATCGAGAGGGATAGTGCCTTTTTTAATAGTCAAAAATGATTGGAGGGTAACTAACCCTCCTCTCACATCCACCATTCCCCAAAACACATCCAATCAAAATTTTCAGATAGCCATTTTGTTTAACGTAGTAGAAAGTTCTGGAAACTAGGTCTTTGAGGATGACACCCCCCCCCCACCCTTAGGGCAAGGGTTGTAAATTATGCCCTGGGGGCATATAAGGTTTTTATTGAAAGTGTTGTCGTAAAAACTTCAAAAGGGCTCATATGATTGGAAATTGAAAGGGCTAGTGCCCTTTTTAATAGTTGAAAGTGATTGGAGACCGACTAACACCCCTCTCACGTTCACTATTTCCCCAAACACATCCAATCAAAATTTTGAGATATCCATTTTGTTTAACGTAGTTGAAAGTTCAGGAAATTAGGTCTTTGAGGATGACAACAATCATAAATATAAATATAATCATAAATATAAAATTATTTTTGTTGTTGTTGTTGTTTAGACCAGGGCACTTCGTATCGAAGGAGTTGTCGTAGGAACTTAGAAAAGGGCTCATTCTATTGAGAATAGAAAGGGCTGATGCCCTTTTTAATAGTCGAAAGTGATTGGACGGCAACTAATCCCTCTCCCACGCCCACCATCGCATTTGCCCGTTACGTTTAAAAACTAAATGTTGCCTTAAGATTAAATCAAAATGCACTGTGTTAATGCTAATTCCCAATAAGGCATCTCAGCAGTCTCCCAATAACGACTGAGGGTATTATGTTCAAACTTTCGGGGCTACTTCTGCTCTTAAAATCAAATCATAATAGCGTAAGTGTATCCAAGCTATTAAAGAAAGTAAACATATTTTTTGCGAATGGTATCAAGTTGTTCATTTCAGGTCAACTAGAGGAGGTATGAAACTAAATTAAACACTACTATTTGTGTCCAGATTTGCAAAAGGGTGTATGCTGTTAAAAATTGCTGAAAATTTTTCTCCAGCAAACAAAAAGCAGGCCAAACTATAAAGTATTAAAAAAACGAAAAGATTTAAAGTATTATTTTCTTTTTCCCTGAGAAGACTATGTCAATATAAACGAACAGAAATTAATTAAAAAAAACTTTTTCCACAAAATAAGTTTTTCAAAGAAAAGTAAAGAATTCCATCAAACCAAAAATGAGCAAAAATAAAATAAAATAATTTACCATGCGTGAAACTACCGCAAATCAGCATCTATAAATCAATGAAACCCAAAACGAACAGAAATTACAATAAATAACCGAGTCAAACTCAAAACAAGCAGAAATGAGAAAAGTTGGGCTCAAAACCCCTATGCCTTCCCAAGGCCAGAACATAATTTGCACTTTACTGAAAAAAAAATACAAATGAATGTGCATTGTCAGTTTAATATACATACACTGATACTTAGTAATCAAAATGTTAATATTATTTGATTTATTAAAGTTATGAAAGTAAAAACATTTATATTTTTTCTGTAAAGTGCAAATTATGTTCTGGCCATGGGAAGGCATGGGGGTTTTGAGTAAAATGCTCATGAGTTTAAGCCAATAGGTGAAAAAAGAAAAACAAATTTCGCAGGATTCGACATAATGCATCAATAACTGTTGTCACTTCCAAAATGGTGGTACTCACTGAAAGGAGGTTTTCACCAACAGTTTTAATAGCATAGTTTTTTTTTGCCAGAACTTTGAAAAATATACACATCAAAACGGCAGCAGATTGCTACCTCTTTGCTGTGCTAAGACTTAAAACCCCTTCAGTGAGCCTTTAAAACAGAAGTGATAACAGAACTTCTCATTACAATATGTATCTCTACTAGTGCTATTTTGACGCAAAACTCAAATTTGGTAACCATGCTGTGAAATAAAATTTTAAATTAAATCATATTCTTCTTTATCGTCTAAGTAGAAAATGTAAATTTGTTCGTCATATTAGTCTAAAGGTTATCACCATTTTCTATTGCCATTGAAAATTTTCTGCAATGTCTATTGAAATGACTTTGATTAATTGTTCTAATTCTCCCTTCCAAAAAATGATCACTGCTATCTTTCCCTGGGTTTCAAACACTAATCTTGAATACTCAGCTATCTGTTTTGTGTGATTCTTTTCAATAATTGAGCCCTTTTTGCTCTTCTTGATTCCGGTCACGCGAATCTTAGAAAGCTATCAGACTAATTTCTACTCCAAAGTAGGACAACGATACCAATTTTGTCATATTCTCCTCAATAGGTTTAACCAAGTGTGATTTGCCTGTTCTTAATGAGCTAGGAAAACTAAGGATGGAAAAAGAGAAAAGAAAAAGAAAAGGAACCCCTCTCAGTGGATGTAATAGTCTCTATTTCGATGATCTCTTTTTATTTTTGAACAGATAAAACAGTAAGAATTAAAAAAAATTCTTTCCAAGCGTTGAGGAAAACTGCAAGCCATTAAAGACGTGGGCCCCTTTTATTAATCTGCTTGTATTTTTTGTTTCTATCACTCTTTTTGGGGAATTATTTCTATGAGCCATATAGTTGAAACATGTTAACTAATATTTATTTAGTAGAAGCCCTCCTTTTTAACATGAGTAACACCAAGTCTAGTATGACATTTTCTGTTTTCTTGTCGTGAATCAACGTTCTCAATAGCCGAAGTTGTTGCCGACTGAACTGACTGTTACTGGTCTATCCTTTAAGGGTATCTAATTCAGCTTTTAGGAGCTGTCAGCCCGTTATACACATATTACAGGGATACAAAAATACTCAGTGACATAAAGAGAGTTTAGGAGGTAAATTCTGCCCCACCCCTTCTCCTTAAAATATGTACAATTACTTCATAAAAGAAGATATTGTCATATTTTGCAGATAGTGCCACTAGGTCTCTCATGCATTCGGGATTTCACTGCACAGTTTTCAGGGAATCAAGATGGCAGTCCCTTTTCAGGGAATTTGATTCCTGTTTCTAAAATTAAACAGATCCCCATGAGTAAAATCTTATAATAAATGACTTCAATATGCCCCCCCCCCTTCATAATAGTTGATGCACATTAAATATCACTGAAAATAATTTTATACGAAATAAAGCGATTTAACTTAAATAAATGACATATTATCACAAATGGCTGTACTCACCATTTATCTTGTATGAACTAATGACTACGTAATATATAGTTTCTTGAAAATTTTAAATATCAGAATTTCAATCAATAGCAACTTGGTCGTCTCTGCAGTAAAATTGTAGCTAGTTTGGCGCAAAAAAATGGGAGAAAACGCCACTTTTTCGTGGTACATTCTTTTTGGTCACTTGAAAAGGGCACTGGAACTTTATTTTTTTTGAATGGGCCCTCTCCCGATACCCTCGGACCATAGGCTTGATACTATTACCCCTGAAAAATCAAACAAATAAGCACGCATCTGAGATCTTTCGGTATCTTTCATACATACTGGTATCTACTGGTATCATACGTACGGTATCTTTCAACATACTGGTAAAAAAAAAAAAAAAAATGCAATTTACTATTTTTTGCAGATAGATATTCAAAATCTCTACAGTATAGTCAACTGATGCGCTGAATCTAATGGTTTGATTTTCATTTAGATCCCTTGCCTTTTTGGAGATGTTTCCCCACTTTTTCAAAAACCAGGCATATTTTCTTAGGCTTGTACCTTTTGATGGGTGAGATTAAACTTTAAGAATTTTGTTTATTCAGAATAAGCATTAGAGCCCATCCTTTTAATGTGTTAGTTGTTGTAAAAATTCATTTTACGAGAATTTTGATTACTATTCGCCCGAATCGCTCCTTATTATAGTTCGCTGCCACGAACTGTTTGCTACACTCAGGCTTGTACCTTTTGATGGGTGAGACTGAACTTAAAGAATTTTGTTTATTCAGAATAAGCATTAAAGCCCATCCTTTTCATGTGTTAGTTGTTGAAAAAATTCATTTTACGAGAATTTTGATTACTATTCACCCGAATCGCTCCTTATTATAGTTCGCTGCCACAAACTGTTTGCTACACTCAGTACGTTTAATGTTATAGGGTATAACGCAGTAGAACACTAGGCATGGAGTAAAGTATGTTGGTGTATATCCCTTGGTGGAGAGGATGTCGGAAGCCGCAAAAGTGTATTGTTGAGGGGCAATTTGGCAACATTATTTTATATGATGTAACAATATTACACTGTGAAATATAGTAGAGCAAATATGACAGTACAGAGCTATTTTATATGCTCTATAATATCACTTCACTCAGAAAAACATGTTTGAACTAAGCATACAACCTGGATTATTAAGGGGTGTTGGCCCCCTCTTGCTTCATAAATGTTTTTTGTGTGAATTAAAAAATCACATTCATATACTTAGCTGAACAAAGAAGGAAGGGGTGGGTTTCCCCCATAAGTAATATTTGTCTAATTAACCATCCCCTTAGACACATTAACAAAGCGGCAAATCACCGCTCCCACCATAAAATTGTTCAAGGATGCATTTTTTCAATGATAGTTTGATTTTTTAAACACTTTCATGCAAATTGTATTAAATCCATTTGAAACTAAAAAAAGAAAGAAAAACAGAATGCCTTCGTTCATTAGAACACCTATTCATTCATATAAATACAATCTGAGCCCTCCTTAGGGGGGGGCAATTGGGTCAGCTGCTCCAGGCGTACAGCAGGGAGGGGGCACCGTGGCTAGGGATTGCCAACTTTGGTCAATTTTCCACTTTGATGCAACTTGGGTTTGCTTATATTTGAGTCGGGAGGGGGGGGGGGGGGGCTGTCACTAATTTTTCTCAGGCACCACCAACTCAAGGAACGGTTCGGCCTATAATACCCTCATTCTCTGTATACATATATTCAGTTTTTTTTTCCAGTGCATTTCGTATTTAAGGACTTGTGAGCTGGGCGATTAATGGAATAATATTGTAATATAGGATTTCAAATTTTAAACAAGGTAGGTAAATTTTTCATAAATGGTGTTCGGTTTTCACCAAAGTCATAATCTTAAAGTTTTTCAAGTTAAAATTAAAACTAGCCAATAATGCTAAAACCGAGTCATGAGTGTCGTAAAGCAAAATGGAATACGTAGCTATGCATTAGCCCTTTGCTCACTTTCTGCCTCTGCTGAACCTCCAGGAGTCGATACACCCGGAATTTCCAAAATTGTCTGTTCCAAATCTACATATTTTGGAAAAACCTCAGCTAAAATGATTGAAAACCACCATATAAACCTTGCCTTACTGAACAGTGAGGATCCGTGGAGAATGAACATTTTTTTGTGCCGGGGAGACGTTGGACGGCAATGCACAATTATGTCTATAGCTGTTTTTTAGTTTTCTTGTTTAGCATAAGATAGTTTCAAATACAGACATGAATTCCTGATAATCAGGAACTTTATAATACATATTGATAGTCCTATAATCTACCCAGACAATGCAGACAATTTTTTTTTTGAAAAATGAGGACATTGCAAAAATACTCCTGGAAGCTAATTGAAAGAGTCGCATCAAACTTAAATATAGTTTCAATTTATTAAAAAAACAATAATAATAACGGTACATCTGACGAATACGGCCATATCTCCAAAACCAGCCCTTTCTTTTCTTCATTACTTTTCTTTTTTTTCCTGTAAAACTAATATATTTAGCCAAAGGGCCAATTAAAAAGCATCATTGTTGTATTTTAAACAAGACATTGTTTAAACTTTCTTAAAGAACAATTTCTAGTTTCTCTTTTAAATCCTTCTTAAAACAATAGCACCTTTTGCTTACATCACGAGCTTCCCCATTGTTTGTCCTTCGGTTTATTTTCATAAATTTAGTTGACCCTCCAACTGCTAGCATCTTTTGTTATATTATGCAAACAAAACGCTTTTATCCAAACAAATCTAAACAGATCGCTTGCTTAAAATCGACAGAATTAGCATAGATATAGAACTAAAACACGAGTGGGATTGTTTACCCGCTGTTGCTTAGTTCAAAATCATTCGCCTGGAAAATTCCTTGGGGAACAGGAATGCCCTCTCTTAAACAGCTGGTATTAAAAGAAACAAGGATCAGGTTAATTAGTTTATTTGTTTTGGGGCTGTTGTCTTTCACTTGTGCTTTCTGTCATTTCAAACTATATTTATATGACACACCAAATATACTGACAAAAAGTTGGTTTTTGCTGATTTTTTCTCGCCACCCTTCACTCGCTTGGGTCTTGAGCCTCAGCAACGAAAGGTCGGATCTAGCCCTAACAAATGTAGCCTTATGTCTCCTCCTTTCGCTTGCTATGGTTGAAAACTTGGGCCCTCGCTCCTTGCACGCTTGTTATCATAGCGTTATGTTTCAGGTACTTGGTTTTTATTCTTTGTTTTATTTATACCAAGAAAAAGATAAGCGATCTAAACGATATTTTAGCAAACACTAACCATGGCCTTTTGAAGATCTCCATTTTGTTTCTTAGGACTTTCCTTACGAACGAGCAGATTCAAAAATAGTTTTTAGTCCGGGTGCAAGGTGTTGAAAATGTGAAACATACCACAACGGCACTTGCTTACGAGGGGTGAACACTCTGAAACTTGACATTTTATTATATTTTAGTGTTTCATGCAAGAAAATGCATCTTCCTCAAAGTTTGAGGTGCAGTTTTCCGCTCAAATACGAGATAGAAGTGCCTAGAGGCCATAGAATGTCTTCATAATAAACTAACACAATTAGTTAGAAAAAATGGCAGCAATGACGCCGGTAAAGCAACTAAACAAAGTCAGAATTAAACTGTTTATTTAATACTCGCATTCCCAAATTCATTACGATTTTTTTCCTAGTATCCCTCTATTTCAAGGCACGCTCAATTATTCCTCGTCTGAATCAGCCTCGGCCTCGCAGCACTTCCCACAACAAGAGCACAAAATATCACAACCTCTATCTGTACATGGACATTTTATCCACAAGATTTACACTTGCAATACAAGTTTTTCCTGTATGTCGAAGTTTTTTGAATAGTGGATGGCCAAGCAGGAAGGGTTGATTTTATAATTACTATGCATCTGTCCTTCATCTCCCATCCAAAATCAAGCAAAGAAAGGTACGAGGACGAGGCATAAGACCCGGCCGAAACTCTAATTGTAACCGAAACTCTAAAAAACGGAACTGTGATACCAACAGATACATGACTTTTTTTTTAAATTTTTATGCTGATTTTAAATATTTAAGTTTCATCAAGTTTTGTCTTACCTATATAAGTTACGAGCCTGAGAAAATTTGCCTTATTTTCGAAAAAAGCGGGAAACATCCCCTAAAAGTCATAGAATCTTAATGAAAATCACACCATCGGATTAGGCGTATCAGATAACCCTACAGTCGAGGTTTCAGGCTCCTATCTGCAAAAATGTGGATGCGTTTATTTGTTTTGTTTGTTTCCCAGGGGTGATCGTATCGACCCAGTGGTCCTAGAATGTCGCGAGAGGGCTCATTCCGAAAATTAGAAGTTCTTGTGCCTTTTTAAGTGACCAAAAAAATTGGAGGGCAAGTAGCCCCACCCACGCCCTTTTTTCCAAAATCACCGGATCAAAATTTTTAGATAGTCATTTTGTTCAGCATAGTCAAAAATCAAATAATTATGTCTTTCAGGACGACTTAATCCCCCACAGTCCCCGGGGAAGGACTGCAAGTTATGAACTTTGCCCATTGTTTACAATATAGGATGTTTTCAGGGGGGGATTTTTTATGGTGGTGGTGTTGGGGGGGGGGTCGGTTGGAAGGGGTTGCGTGGGAGGATCATTCCATGGAGGAAGAAAATTTCAACGAAGGGGACGCTGAATTTCCCAGCAATATTAAAAAAAAACAATCAGAAATTAAATAAAAAAAACAAGTTTTTTCAACTGAAAATAAGGAGCAGCATTAAAACTTAAAACGAACAGAAAATATTGCGTATATAAAGGGGGGTTACCTCCCCTCAATAGCTCGCTCTTACGCTAAAGCTTTTTTTAACTTTTAAAAGAGGTTTTTATTCTAATTAAACAGCCTTTGTGATTCAGGAGTCCTTGTCAGAGAAAAACCTTGTTGTCAAAAAAAAATTTATTATTATTAGTTAGTTAAAAAAAGGTTATTATTAGTTAAAAAAAAGGTAAAATTAATATGCAAATTTCATTTTAATTATTCATGTATGCTGAGCCAAATTCAAAACCTTTATTAATTCAGAAACGTTCAAAAATTAAATAAAAAAAAAGTTTTAAAACTGAAAGTAAAGAGCGACATTAAAACTTAACAGAAATTATTCTGTATAATAAAGGGGCTGTCCCCTCCTCAACGCCTCGCTCTTTACGCTAATGTTTGACTCTTTCTCACAACTCTACTGTTTAAAAAAGTAAAAAAACTTTAATTTCGTACTTAAACTTAAGCTACTAAAATTTCGTCCCTCTTCTCTTTTTCATACTTTTTTTGTGATTACAACAGCTTAAATTAGCCTAATATTATAAAATTATTAGCCAAATCAGCATGTTAAATCACAACCAAATTTGATGGAACTACAAAATCTACCAAATTTGACTATTAACAGGAACCAAATCATCACGTTAAATTACCAAATTTGGAAATGGACGAAAATAAATAACAAATAAATAACAATTTGACAAAAAATTTACTAAATGGACAAAAAGTAAGGGGTAACACACCCCTCCCCACCCCCGGGATGCTGCTGCTCCCATCACTACCCATTAGTTGGCAGTAGGAGTTCATTGTCCCTAAAGACTGTCCATTCAAGCTTCCCGGAGCTGTCAATGTGGGAATGGAATAACATTAGGGTACAGGAAAGCCCTTGCAGGATTAGATACTGAATTTGTGGAATATCATCACATATAGCAATTTAGTTGACAGATAGATGTTGGCTAAGAGAATGGGAAACTAGTAAGACTTGAAACTTTAAGTTCCATGAAAAAAAAGATTCCAGATTTCCCACTTTTCTGGAAATCTGAAGTTCAGATCCAAATTTAATAGACTTCCCCCTTATTTTAAAGTGCCGTTTTTATTTTCGGTATCAGCACTTTTTACGCTATCTGTTGGTATATGTTTCATAATAACCCCATTCCGTCGCATCCCCTTTTTGAAAAAAGCAAGATAGCCAAGCGTGGCGCTCGGACTATTTAACCTTTCTTTAAGTTGAGCTAATAAATTTGGCTTATGAACAAACCAAATTCGAAAGGCATTAGAAACTGGGGCGAGGGAAGAGGATTTTTGAATAGCCAAATAATAAAATCCTTTCAAAAAAGTTCAGACTGACTTGGAAAAAATTCAGAGATGGGCAGATACGTGGCTTGTCAGCTTTTTGTTGTTTGTTTAGTTTTACTTTTTTATAGGGGGAATATATACTACTTTTTATATTACTTTGTAAAATATATTATATATAATATATATATATATATATATATATATATATATATATATATATATATATATATATATATAATATATATATATATATATATATATATATATATATATATATATATATATATATATATATATATATATATATATATATATATATATATATATATATATATTGTATATTATACATTTTATTTAAAAGTGAATATATTACTTTTTATAGGGAATATATAGGGAGCAATTTACCTCCCTTTTGCTTCTCTTAATTGGTGCACTTGAATCCAGCTTCATTTGGGAATTACACACTTAGTGTGTTTTGATTAAGGACAATCAGATTGTGTTCTTAATGATTTTTCTGATAAATATTTAATTTCTTAAGACCATCACTTAGGCACGGATTTAATTATTATTCATGCATACATAAAAATTGGTCAAACCTGAAATATCCAGCAAATCTTATGCATTTAAAAATTACTTTAATGTCTCCGTGAGCTCTATCAGCTAAGAAAAAAGATGGAATAGTCTGGAGAAATTAAACATGTCCACCTCTTTCCAGTTTTAGGCTTTAACTGGCGTTTTTTTTTGTTTTGATTAAAAAAAGCATGTGATTAAGTATGTGGCTTTGAATATTTTCCTTTTTTTCCTGAAAACAAAAATTCAATTTGTACTTTTGTCGTAAATTAAACTCCCATTTCCAGTACAAAATGCAAAATCGCTGCAAACGAAGCCTTTGAAAAAAAAAAACTAAAATAAAATTCTTACATCTTTACAGAAAAAACGTTTTCGCATACTTTTAATGACATATGGCGACCGGATATGTTTGAAATTGGTAGCACAAATTCAGGTCAAAAAGTTGTCAAAAAGATTGTTAAAGAACCTGCTTTACCGTTTGTTTTAAATGACAAAATTCAAGGGAATGTCCAGCCGGCATAAGCCATTGCCAGTCGGATAGAAAGAGATTTATGAATATATATATATATTATATATATATATATATATATATATATATATATATATATATATATATATATATATATATATATATATATATATATATATATATAAATTTATGATTAACTCTCTATTAAAATATTCCTTGTTAGTTTTTGATTAAATCACAGGTTATCAATCATCAGAAAGAAGGCCATTGAGGATTTTTTTTGTCTATTTATGTTATTAGGGATGGATTCCAATTCAGAATGGTGATTAGTAGGAAAGTAGGTTGTAATTGTAAATTTCAATATAGTCAGTTTATTCTTTACAGGTTATTCATTATTCAACGGCTTTTTTTTCTACCTCTCCCCTGAACATAACTATAAAAGATTAAGAACTAGTTATAAACAGGAGTATCTATTTTATAATAGCCACATTGGGGGAAAAGCACAAAAACTGGCGACACAACATGAATTGCTTAGAAAATCGGAAAAAAATGGTTTTTTTTTTGGGGGAGGGGGAATAAGGGGGACACAATGCCTACCCTAAAATAATATGTGTCAAAAGGGTGATAATATCTTAGCGCTGTAAACACAGCTTTGTTTCCCTTCTAGAAAACCTATGAACAATTCTGAGATAGCAGGTAAAACTGAGAACACAAAAGATAAACAAAATTAGGAAAAAAAAAGAAATCTTCTGATCTTTGCGGAGCACATGGAACGAAGTTTAACTGAAAATAGACAATGAAACACGGATAAAATAAACCCACTTTTGTTTTCTAGAACGAAAGATTCCTTTACAAGTACTTATTAGATGCAGATTCATTAGATGTATATAGAGTCGTGGGTTCTTTAGGTATTTTCAAAGACCACGCTGCCTTTCCATGACGTACAAATAACTGTTTATCTGCTGATGTGATCGAAATATCTAAAAAAAAAATTTCATTATTCTTCACAATCTAATAAAAGGCTTTATCCCTATTTGAACTGCTATTTGTATTTGGGTTCTTTGAAACTAGAAGGTCTTTGATGGTCAATCAGAAAAATAGAACATAAATTCACTGGCACCCCCACCCCATTTGTTTGTGAAAAAATCATACAACGATAAACTAAACCACTGGAAAATGATTACCTATAATCTTTACCCTCTTTGAATTAAATTAGTATTCGAAAATTCCTTGAATGCATTTATTTAAATAACAAAAAGCAAGTTTCCTATAACAAAAGTAACGAACTATGCCTTTAAGAGAAAACACAACAAATAATTTAGACTCCACAACACATTCAACAATAAATATAAAGCCATAACAAGGGATTAAATTACTTGTACGCCAAAAACAATCAAATATGGTAATATAAAATGCACCATCTATACCTATAGTGAAGAATTTGTCATAAGCAATGATGAATGGCATTGATAGAAGAGATAGAGAGAGAGTGAAAGAGAGAGAGAGAGAGAGAGAGAGAGAGAGAGAGAGAGAGAGAGAGAGAGAGAGAGAGGAGAGAGAGAGAGAGAGAGAGAGAGAGAGAGAGAGAGAGAGAGAGAGAGAGAGAAGAAAGAAAAAACGTAATTATAAAAAAACACATTTTAAACCAATGCTAACTTCGAATAGAAATAAAAACCCCAACACAGCAAAATCATAAAACAGAAAACTAAATATTATTAGAATAAAGTGCCCTGAGAGGGTTTACGGTCCCTCGTGTTTGTGTCGATTCGAATGAACTGAAAAGACTGGAAAGAGAGAAAAGCGAATGTGACGATTTTGAATCTTGGTCCCCTTAATTACATTGGAAGATACAATCACAGTTTCAACGTTAAACTATCCCACCAAATTTGCCTAAACCCAACAGTATTTTAACAGTAAATAAAAATTCTTGAATTTTAGCTCCATTTTTAACTTTTCTGAAAAAGTAACTTTTTTGAGGCTTCAAAAATTCTCTGGTAAACAGGAGAGTAAGTCTCGCAGTGATTCTGGGTGATTACTTTCACTTTTACTTTAAAAGAGTACAAACCTAAGAAAAGATGCACATATTTTACATTTCTTGGCGAAGAAATGTGAGTTTTTTACATTTCAAATTCAAAGTTGGTCCAAAGAATGATGGAAGTATCTCTAAAAATTGTCTAGCCTAAAATCACCATTATTTTTTAGTTACGTTGTTTTTATGATAAAAGTGACCATAAAAACACAATTTCTAGTGTGAACACTCCTTTCTAGGTTACCTTATACTACACTTTATTTATAATATCATTTGGATGAGTAAAAAAGGGATAAATATATTTGCAGTTAATAGATTTATGTTTCGACACAATTCACAAAAGGCATTAACAAAGAGATGCAAATACACCAATTTATGGAATGGTTATTTGGAACCTCGAAATTATAAGACTTTCTGACTAATTGGTAAGATTTTCAACCATACTTGCAATTTATGTGAAAAGTTCAAAATGAAGGAAAAATATTGACCTGATCTTTAAGGCAATATGGGGAGGGGGATGCTACGCTTCAGATTGTATAGTGCTGAAATGTTAAACAAAAATGTGAAAAATTGGTACATTGTATACTAAAAAACACAAAAAAATCTTGCAAGAAAATACAGTCCTCTTTACATATTACCTCAGAGGGTATGGGATTACAATATAAATAAATAACAACACATCCCTAAGCAGGGTTAATCCCCATCTTGTTTGCCTTAATTGTCTTTTTCGTCTATACAGTCAGACTTTGCAATAACTTTCTCTTGGATTTATTCATGCGTGCACCTACTTGCCCTTGAAAAGCACCCGATTCAAGGGCAAGCCCATCTCCTATACAAACAAAAGAAAGAAAAAGAAGAAAGGGGCTACATTCAAGGGCAGGTTGCATTCATACAAAAAAGAAAAAGCAAAAGGAGAAAACAACAGAATAACCTCTCAATCCATGGGCAATCCTCCTTTCTATACAAAAAAAAGGAAAAGACAAAAAGATAGAAAAAACATCCCATATGAAAGGAAAAAACTAATACAAAAAAGGGGTAGGGAATTTTGCAAGTTTTGCAACATGAATAAGCAAATCATACGAGGTAGATAAAAATGTAATTTTTCCAAAAAACTGTATGACCTGAGCAGACAGGCACAAACGAACAGAAGTGGGGTGGGGATGTAATTTTGTCTAATTTTTTAGAGATTTTTCTTTGATTATTCATAATATTCTCTGTTCATTATTTATTTAGAGGTGATAAAAACTTACCTGATTAAGTGAGCCAACTGTTTAAGTGTTTAAAATCACGATACAAGCACCGAGAGTAACGAAGGGACGGGAAAGAAAGGAAAGTCATATTTTAATAATTTTTCTCCTCGTAATTTGCTGTCATTTTATTATAGTTAGTTTTTTTTTACTGTTATGACGAAGTCGGACACTAATGTCAAAACCTTCTACTGGTGCAAATTAATTAAGTCGTCAATATGCTATATGACTTTTAAATATTAGACTGAGTAGTATTACAATGAAATTAACAGGGAATTACACTTTTTTCAGATTTTGTTTACATTTATATTACGGCACGACCTCTTTTACTTTTAAATTAACTAGGCAATTTGAGAAAGAAAAGCTGAATACAAGACCAAAATCACAGCTAAAAATAGAAGCAGCAAGGCCATATCCAAGGAGAGTGGGGGGGGGGAGGGGGATGGACCCCCTCCCTCCAAATTTCTGTCTGACTAGTAAAAACGTAACAAAAATGCGTACATCAATTTTTGATGCGTTTTTTCAAAGTTTTTTTGTAGACCTCCCTTTCCCCCCCCCTCCAAACAAAATCCTGGATATAGCCTTGAGAAGCAGGTAGCAATATTGCAAGATAAATTACAACCATAAACGCAGAACCAAGGTCTGCATTTGAAATTACCCCAAAAACTAAATATTTCACCAGAAAATTAGCATGCAATACCCAGGTATTCCACAATCATGTTTCGACAGAAAATAGATCCAATTCTTAGATGTCTTTCAAGAAAATAGATAATATATAAAGAAAAAGACAATATGTCTAGAGAAAAACCTTTGGGATCTCAATACGAGATTTGAATAAAATTTAAACTCTCTTTGGTGATAATAAACGTGGAATAAAGATATGGATACCAATGAAAAAAAAATCACAACCGTTAAAACATAAATAGAATCACCATTTTGTATTTCACCTGAAAATTAGTGAAAACAATGCATGCATTAATTTCACTCTAAACATATTTTAAAATACCTAACGCGTACCCTTTTCACTGGCAATACACGCTCTAGATCAGGGGTGGTCAACCCCCGGCCCGTCGTAAATATTTTTGTGGCCCGCGAGATTCATCATACTTTTATTTTCTGCGTCCTCATGATGCGCGCACATCTTGGAAAATCACAGATTCGATGTTTCACTCTTAACAATGTTGTTTATCGATGTATATAGCCCAAGTATTATATTATTATGTTGTATAGCCCAAGTATTATCAATGTATCATGTTATGCAACTAGTTATAATGCAACAACAATGTTATGCAACAGTAAATTACATTCGATCCCATGCACTTGCACATCGACAATTTAAGGATTCTCTGAAAGAATTAGAATTCTCTCTGAAAGAAAGAATTCTCTGATTCAGGATACGGCGACGTTGTGTACTTTAGTCGAGTCAGATAGTTAAAGCTTAGTTCTGACAGAGCGCGAACAAAATTCGCTCTGCGATATTTCGCATCGCGCCGCTTTGCGGAATTCGCCATGTAGTTCTCACAGTCCGCGAATTTCGTTACTATTGAGAAAATGCAGTTCAAAAGTAAAAGAAAAAAGAGACTCATCAGTGCTGCTGCAGCTTGCTTGCTCGCCCAGTCAGTTTTGAACTTGAGAAAAAAGCCAAAAAAAGTGTGGGTGAGGCCTATTTACAGAATTTCTGGAGCGAATGACGATAGCGATGCGAATTTTTTCAACTTGAGCTTGAAGCGCTGCGAAGCGAAGATTTCGATGAACGAAGCGTATTTTTTCCGCAGGGCGACGCGAAATTCACTAGGCGATACGAAATTCACGCTCTGTCAGAACTAAGCTTAAGTCGTGGAAAATGTGTACGGCGATTTTATCAGTTACGAGAAGAAATTGATCTGTTAATGAATCTACCTTACTCCTATTACCTCAAAGAATTTAAACTTGAATCCCTTTCTTCCCGCAGGGAAAAATTATGCCAAAGATTTGGCTCCTCCCTCCTCCAACATCCCATCTACCGATCATTCCTTCCCCCACCGTTTGTCCCTATAAAATCTCGTCCCCCAGGGCAGTGGCTGAGAAGGTTCCGAAACTGACCCCAGTCCACTGTAACACCATACGCTACAGTAAAAGCTTTGTGCCAAGCTTTGCGAAATATTACAATGATCTCTAGTATTTTTATTCTTTAGTTTATTTTATCCTGACGAAGTTTTATCAGACAATTTTATTCTCAATCTGAAGTGCTTTTATCCTTTAGTTTATTTGTTCTGACGAAGTTTTATCAGACAACTTTATTTTTCTATTTATGACCAAGAGACATCATATTTGGGCTTTGCCCACGAGAGCTATGTCTTGTTTTTGAATCAAACGAATTTGAATTTGAAATTTGAATGACAAACGACAAAAAATAAATGACAAACTAAGGTATGTGCCAGAATTAAGAAATGATGAGTGGTTATTAGATTTATGCTTTTTAGTGGATATTGTCAACAAACTCAATGAATTGAATAAATCATTGCAAGGAAAAGATAACCTCATAGTCGAAACATTTAATCACATCAGAGCATTTCAGAAGAAATTATTGTTCTTTAAATCACAATTGAAAATTAATAATGTTCACCACTTTCCATTGTTGAAAGAGTTTAAGAAATCAAAATGTAACAATTATATCAAATATGCCACAGAAATAAGAAAACTTGTAGATGCTTTTGAAAGCTTATTCATCTCCTTTTCATGTTGAAATTGAGTCTGTCCCAGAATATCTCCAAATGAATCTGATTGACATACAGTGTAATAATGAATTAAAACGCATATTTAAAAATCCATAACCAAAAATAGATATTTTTTTTAATATTTACGTCACAAAAGAAAAATTATTCAATTTAAGAAATTTGGCACAAAAAGTTGTTAGAGCTTTTGGTTCAACTTACACCTGCGAATCGTTTTTTTTTTCGAAAACGAAATTGATCAAACACAAAACACGCTCAAACATAAGGGGCACTAACCTGCAACACCAATTACGATATGCATATACCCAAATTGAGACCGAATTGCAAAAGTTAAGTGAAAAAGTTAAGAAATAAGTATTGCACTAGTGAAACAAACATTTTTCTATTATTTTATTTTTTTATTTCGTTATCTTTTTATTGTTAGTGTTATGTATTTTTTACAATGTGCGTTTAATATCATCATTATTATTTTAATCTATGTTTATATGTACAAATAATAGTAAACATAATTAATAAAAATTCATTATTCCTCAATTTATCACTCCAAAAAATATCTATAATAGGTGTAAATCTTATATGTATATATATAATTTTATATGCGGCCCGCGGAGTTATGATGCATGTCCCAAGTGGCCCGCAAGATAATTTGGGTTGGCCACCCCTGCTCCAGATAAAAAAAATGTACATAACTTGTTTACAAGCTGTAGATAAATTTAACTTTTACCCTTCTACGAAAGAAAAGCAATATTTCTTGCAAATTGTGTCACCATTTGTATCAGCTGTCAGCACACTTTTGCATCAGCGTACAAAATCAGCTGATACAAAACAATTCCATCGGCGTATAGGGAAACACAGAAAATGCAAATTGTGTCACCATTTGTATCAGCTGTCAGCACACTTTTGCATCAGCGTACAAAATCAGCTGATACAAAACAATTCCATCGGCGTATAGGGAAACACAGAAAATCCAAATTATATATATTTACCCAGTAGTACATTTACCACTCTATTCCTTCTATATTTACCCAGTGGTACAACAGTGTATTGGTGCTTTTCTTAGCAACACAGAGCCAGGAATTGATCCCGGCCTAGGTGGGGCGATAAGGTTGTTACTTGTAACTGTAAAAAAGACTCATTAACGGTCGTTTTGACGCCCTATGCGCCAGCAATGGCTCTGGAGGATCTCTGACATTCTATGTTTAATCGGTACTTGTGTCTTATAGCCACCACACTCAAGTTCTGTCGAGAAGTAAAGTTTGGTTAATGCCAATGAAATAGAACAAAATATGATGAAAATATAATGCTTTATCAAAAAAAAATATGAAAACTACAACAAAGAATTATGGAAGGGGGGCCACCCAGTCCGCATTATATTAAATACGTAACCTAAACTAACCTAACCATAATACCAACTAAATATTTCATTAAAATATAGCTACAATGTAGTTTCCCACCGATCCGAAGATAATATTGTCGGGTATAAAGACCATGAAAACCGGTTATTGTCTCATGTTAGCGATTCAAGATCTTGAGTGTGGTGACTATAAGGCAAAAGAACCATTTAATCTTCAAAATATTTTGTATTTTAGATAAAGAGGCCTCAATTAATAAATAATGTAAACTAATACAACAATTGACCCCATTGCTACCTCAGAAGTGTTTAGTCAGTGATTGTTACAAAGTTGATTGTTGAAAAAATCAAAATCCAGCAAACAATGAATAAGCAAAAAGTGGATACATCATTTGAAAGAGATAACACAAAATAGGGTTCATCGACCTCCTGACTACACTTGTATTTACATAAAGAGGTTAAATTTATCATTTTGTACGACATTTTCAAAGTAAAAAAGGCTTATAGCTATTGACAGTTTCTGCAAAAGAGAAGAAAAAACACCAATTTAATTTGAAATGAAAACAGGAGTTACTTTCCCGGCTTGACGGATTGGCAGAAAAAAAACCGAAGACATTGCTTTTCGTGCAAAACTAATGAAAATAGAAAAGAGGACATCGATGGATTCTAGAAAATGTACGCTTGCAGATCTGCTGAAAATACCAGCATCAAAACTTGTTCATGAATTTGTATAAGATGCATTTTAGCGGTTTTTATGTCAGATATGCCCTCATTCGTGGAAAGTTTTGACGAACATTTTTGCGTAGAGCGAGAACATACAAGATTTTTTTTTTTTTTACGGAGAGCGTAAACGTTTATTTGGGTTGTATACGGGATAGCATGAGTTTTAAGAGACATTAGTGAAGTTCCTGTTTTTATACAGAATGTAATTTAATCTGGATGTTACCAAATTGCATTTTCAAATTCAAAACCATACAATTTCCGTTTGAGATAAAATGACGCAATTAAAAATTAACTTTTTATCAAAAGAGAGTTAACAGGAAAAACAAATAAACACCCAAAATAGCATTGGAAGGAATGATGAATAGGATGCTACATAGAATAAAAAGAAAAAAAGATTACGATAATTCTTAAAAAAAACTAAACTACCATGACGTTATTTTACACATATTCAACGTTTGTTGTAGGTCTTAAGCTTGTCGATATTAAAATATTATCTGATTGTGATCGTTCATGGCCTCGATAGGTTGAATACTGCGAGATTTCATGAACCGATTTTGACCTCAGGTGACAACGGATCTTCCCATCCTTCAGAGCAAGTTGGAATGCAACTTCAAAAGCTTGTCCAAGAGTCATTATTATTTCAGTCGCTACGTCCTGGAAAGAGAATTGTTTTTACCAGCAACACGATTATGACTAACGATTAAGCAGCCAACAGGTAACCCAGCTGGTGAAGCAAGCCTGGCTTGCTTCACCAGCTTTCCAGCTACCTCCTGGAAAGAGAATTGTTTTTACCAGCAACACGATTATGACTAACGATTAAGCAGCCAACAGGTGGCCTAGCTGGTGAAGCAAGCCTAGCTTACTTCAAAAAAAAAAAAAAAAAACAAAAAAAAAACGAAGAACAGTTTTGCTAGCCAAAAGCACAAAAGGCGAGATTCTGGGCTTGTCTTCTTTTTCTACATCCCTTCTTATCCACATGCAATCCAGCATTGGGGAGTACATTTACAAAAAAAAAAAACTGTCAAAACTACAATATTTATATGAAATAGAAAAACGATATTGGAATCACGAGAACAGTAAAACGCTACATAACCTTTAGAATTGAAAATGAAACAAAAAAAGAAAAGAAAAATTCGACTTTGGATAATATATGTACTACCAAAACTGCTGGCCATGTCAGTTTTTCTGACTTTGTCACTTCCTCCACTCGCTTAGGCCTTCGTCTAAAGCATAGTGGTCGTCGTTTCGCTCACAACTCATAACTCTGTACTCACAACTTTGCCACTTGCACACAATCATATATATCAGTTGACTCTACTGAACTCTAATAATAGTCAAAAATGCATCTTTATTAAAACACAAGGAAGAGAGAAAAAGAAGAAGAAAAGTTCATTTGTTTCTTCTATTCTATTTTTATAAAAACAGGCAAACAATGGAACCGCAGAGGCATACATTATATGATTTGTAGTGATAAATTTAATTTCCGAACATGGCAGCACATAATGAAACAAATAGCCTATTTTCTTTTTTCTGCTTGGCAGTTTCTACAAACATTAATTATAAAGAAAAATTCCGAAAAAAACATTTTCAAAAAAAGTACAGAGTACATTAAACATAAAACGAGCAAAAATAAAGTCCTATAACATTTCTAACTTATAACAACCAGAAATTACTATCAAAAAATAAAAGGAACAAAAAAAAAAATCAAAAAAAAAAAAAAATCACATCAAACATACTGATATAGATGAATAAATATATTAAAAAACCAGTAAAATTAAAAGAATACTCAAGTCAAACTTGAAAAATAAAAACAATTACTACAAATAGGAGCTTGGCTACAGCCCTCCTCCCCCTCCCCCAACTGTAAAAGCTCTAAAGCCTGTTATGTAATTTGTTTTTACTGAAAACTATACATATATTTTGAACAATCTGGTCTAATTTCCCAAAACATCAAAGAAAAATAAATAAATCTGCTAATCATGTAGACTGAAAAAAAACTAACGAAAATGAACTGAAAATTTTACAAATAATAATATTAATTCCAGGAAATATCAGCAATTCAAGATTTTATTTAACTTTTTTTTTATGTTACAAATATAAAAGAAAAAGTTTATAACATTATTTTCAGTAAATTGCAAATGATGAACAGGCTTAAGAGTTTTGACGGTTAGGGAAGGGGGCAGTAGCCAAACTCCTGTTTGTAGAAAATTCTGTTCGCTTCAAGTTTGATTTATACTATTCAACTTAATTTTCACTCGTTTAAAGATTTATTTATTCATCTATATCAGTATCTGTTATCTTCATGTCTGATTTCAGTTCGTCTTGGATTTCATTTATTCTTTGATATTTTTTTTTCTTGTTGTTTAAGTTTGAATTGTTACAAGACCTTATTTCTGCTCGTTTTAAATGTAGCATATCTTTATACTTTTCTTCGAAAAACTTATTTTTTGAGACTTCTTTTTTAATTAATTTTTGATCGTTTTTGAATGCAGAAGTTTTATCATTGGGTAATATCATGAATATTTCTCCTATTTCCAGGCTTTCGGCTTAACAATTAAAGTATCTGATTCTGATTCATCAAATTCTTAAGTTGCGAAAGGTGATATGAGCTTTGTCTTTGCCAACTAATCTCAGGAACACCCCGAGAAAGTTTCCCTAATCTGCCCTATCTCATAAGAAAGCGATAGATGATAGTCTTCAGAATTTTTTAAGATTCATGACTAAAGTTGAATATAACCCGAACAAATTGTTCTTCAGATTTTCTCAAAATATGCGTTTAGACGTTTACAGCAACAGTCTTCCATCATCGCAATAGACTGTCTATGGCCAGGGAAATTATGATTTTATTGGACAACAAAATAAAATCGATTTACATATAACCAAGACCCTTGTCGCAAACAATACATTGTATAAAAGGGAAAATTTGTTTTCGTGCCGGGAACAATGAGGTGCACCTTACTTTTCAGACTTGTCTGTCACAATGTCAGATATGAATATCTTCTCCTTTGTCAGAATGAAAGTAAGACTTATCTTTTTTGCATAGACAGTTTTCATTTGCAGATTTAAAAGGGGGAAATCCTTAAAATTAGAGTGTGCACCAAAATGTGCATATTTTCTTAACTATATAAATATATTCCAATGGGCTATAAAAGGGGAAATACTGATCAATGGGCTATAAATATATCTATACTGATGTATTTAATATAAAATAAACTTACCAATGTCGCTGCTCTGAAAACTTGACAAAAATGATCACCAGATCCCCGTCTGTCCTCGGTTATATAGGCAAAATGAGTCATGTCATCTGCATCTTGACAGGCACAATGGATGTTTCGAATTGCATGTTCACAGATCGCTTCCTACAAAGAAAAGAATGAGTTGAATTTAATATCAAAATGCAGTACAGTGTAGTGATATGCTGAGTCACATTAATATAAAAAAAAGTACACGTTTTAAGGCTTGGTACTACAGCTAAGGCATGCCTGCAAAAGCAACTACAAGGTCTACAAGGGGGAGGGGAAAACGAGATTTTTTAGGAAGGTGAGAAAATTTGAAAATAAGAAGAGGAAAATATGGAATTACGTGGAGTCCTCGAGATTTCACGAAAACCAACTCCCCCCCTACTCGTGTATATTGCGCACCTGCTGTAACCAAACTTGGGAAAATAAATTTGAAAAAAAAAACAAAGGGTAAAGCATATGATTAATATAAGAAATTACTGGAAGATTTCTATACATCTCAAAATTTTCATAGAGGTGCAAGTACAAAACTTTCACCCCTTTCCTGGTATATACACAGTTTTCCGAAAAAATTTGAGGTAAAATTTCAGTAATCAAGCTTTACTTGGGGTAAGTTTTCCTAGTGAAAGTTTTCAGGCCGTGAGTTTTCAAGGACAAGTTTACCGGGAGGATTATTTCCTGTTACGCTTAATGGAACCTACCGTATGATGAGACAACCAAGATTATATGCTACACGGGACAGCAGACCATCCAATAAGTCCTGATTTCTGTTAATGTATCTGGAATGCAGACGATAAAAGTGCATGTAACATTATACAATAAATAGCAATAATTTTTTCGTAATTACTTTCTATTCGATAAGAGTTACTAACTACATCAAGCTATAATCAAACAGCTTTGTTGGGATATGTTTAACTATCCGGACATGGAGATCGTGAAGGAAGCTATCCTCAATAAACCATGGCTTTTTCGTAAATCCAAAGAAAAATAATAAGGAGAATTAGAAAAAAAAGGTCGAAGACCAACGGAATTCAAAAAAGCAAAATAAACTGCGGATAGTTATCGAGATGTCTAATCCAGGAAGCACCCAAAATAAAATTAAACTAGACTTTTGTTGCCTGAGGAATATGAAGTATTTCAGCAATCTATGGTTAGCATAAGTGTTGCAGAACCAGCCCTTTTTGTGTTTTTTTTCTTCTTTTAGTAAAAATTAGACGCTTTTATCATGAGCCCCCGAAACTTCTAAAAATAAACTTTTTTTCACAAAAGAAATTTGTTCTTAAAAAGACTAAATAAATAAAATAGTAATAATAAGGCTAATAGTAATCAAAGTAATCAAATTATAAAATTCTTGAAACACAATCACTTTCAAATATGCACAATCTATGCAAGCTAATGCTGTGTTGTTCAGCAAAAAATATATACTTAGCACAGCCTAGTCATTCGGAGAGAAAGTAAAGCTCATCTGAACTCGATGCCCAGTCTGCAGTCAGATATATGAATAAACAAACAAACTGCACATGGATGAGACTGAATATTAGCAATACGACGTTTTGCATAAAACATATTATAAATGGCATATAGGCCTATCATTAAAATTGAAGTTCTTCACGCTCATGTCTCGTGATATAGTGAATCATATTTATACATATAGGTCCTGCAAAACTATCGTTTTAAATCGCAAGTTGATAACCATTTAACACAGAAACTTATTTTTACCGAAAATTACAGAGTGAAAGAAGGGGATGGTGCTCCCTTACCTTACTCTGATAGCTTTCTTCAGCCAGTTCTAAATGCTCTCATCTAAGCAGACATTGCAGAAGAGAAGATGTTAACGCTAATGTTAACTAGATTTTGAATACCTGATGGAGAACGAAGAAAGAATAGAAAAAACAAGTGGATTTTGGTGAAGCACTTATTGATAAAACTCTTAACAAGGAACCCCTCTCTTATGTAGAAGCATAGACTCTTATGTAGAAATAAATATTAGTTGTAGTTTCTCACTTTTTTATTCTTAAATAATTTTTGTTCAATTTAAAAAAAAATTTCTACCTTTGTTTAATTTTATTCCATTAGGACGAACAAAACAATAAATAAATAAATAAATGTTAGAATGCAGAAAAATTTGTTGTCCATTTAGTAATATCCTTCATTACCTCCATTTCGCTGTATAGGGGCAGAAGTCAATCAAGTACTTTACAGTTTTGCCAACGCTTTGAAATAAACTGTGCCAGTTTTCCGATTAAAATTATACCACAAGAAAGTAATTTGTACCATCAGAACAATAGGTTAAAAATTTGCCATAACAGTATGAAAATTTTTAATAAACTAAAACTTAGAACAGATATTTGAGTCAAAAAGGAGCAAGTAAAACCTAATTGCACCAGGAAATCTGATTGTACCAAAAAATTTCCAAATGTACTCCACTGTACCAGGACCTCTAAATTGTACCAAAAACGGTACAACTGTACCACGTTGGCAACGCTGGTGCTCTACTACTGAAATTATAAAATTAGCTTCTCCCTAAGGTTATTCTAAATATCCTTCAATTAGTAGAACAACAACTTAAAAAGTACTTCATTTTTGGTTTCTGAACATCTTATCGAAAACAAATCATCTGTTACCACCCCAACCCCCGCCTCCCCTATCATCGGACCTTAGCACACCTACGGTTAAAGACTTGATGAGTTTCAGAGTGCAGATGGATTTATAACAACGGTGGAGTCTGAATTATAGAAAATAAAAAGTATCGACTTGTTTCATTCTATTTATGTACAATAGTCTAAAATTAAGTGAGTAATTTCAACTGCACATTGGAGTTAAATCTGAACATTCCCCATTGAAGCAAAAAAAATTATAATTTCCTACCGATGTCTTAGTTTTTACAACTTCTTAACATTTCCTTGTAATTTTTATATAATTCACCTTTTCGGCAATTTCCAAAGAGTTAGGACTTTATAAGTAAATTATTGCTTAGGGACCAACTGCCAGTATTTCTCCATGAAATTCTGCTTCCCAAAACAGAATTGTCGCGTATCTGACTCGATCTTACGATTTAATGCTGATCATAATTGACCCCTAGTTTCCTAATACTACTACTACTAGCAACAACTTACAGCAACACCAGGACACCAACACAGCTACGCAGACTCCTCCTCCATTCCAATCTATTGAGAGCATCTCTCTTTCTCTTTACACCTTCCCGGGAAGTACTCATTTCCCTTCAATCTTTCCTTGCGACATACCCCCCCCCCCAATCGGGGACGACCCACTTTTCCTTTGGCCCTAGACGGTGGGGCAGGTTTCTACCTGCCCCACCGCTTAAAATCGGGTCTGTTGTACTAGAGGAGATTGAAGAGTTCAAGTACCTTGGTAGTGTCATTAAATATAATGGTAGCCTTGAGCGGGAAATTACCACACGGATTACATGCGCAGAAAGCGCCTTCAATAAACTAAGAAATGTGTGGAGGAATCCAGCATACTCCCTACAGCTCAAGCTCTGGCTTTTCAATAGTAACGTCCTCTCCGTACTAATGTACGGCTGCGAATCTTGGGCGTTGACTAAGCAGCTGGAAAACCGTATCCAGAGTTTTGAGAACATCTATCTTCGGCGTATCCTTGGTATCCTGTGGACTGATAAGCTAACCAACGCCTCTATACGTGAAAAGACAAAGCATCCGCTCGTGATCCATAGAATTGTGACTAACCGATGGCGATATTGGGGTCACATGGTGCGGATGGGCGAGGGCCGCCTACCCCACGATGTGTGGTGTTGGGTTCCTTCTGGCATCAGAAGACGTGGGTGACAGAAGACAACACTGGGAAAATGCCTTGAGAAGAATGCTGCGCTTTTGAGATAGTCGCTCGAAGAACTTTGGTCAAAAGCACAAGAGAGATCGTCATGGAGAGGCACCTTTGTCGCCTTATGCGCCAGCCGACGTGGGAAGACCTAAGTCTAAGTAAGTAAGTAGACGGTTGGGCAACAAGGACGATCTCCTAATCATTGGCTATAATCAACCTAACGATGAACTAGTAGCATCTACACTTTAAGAGTGCAGGTCAAGTGCTTTAACATTCAAATTTAACAATTATTTAAAAATTGGATTTGCTCAGCTTCTGAAAGGTATCAAATAGTTCGTGGCAACAAACTGTAAGCAAGGAGCAGCTCGGCTCAATAGCAACCCAAACTCTAAAAAAAACTTTTCTGGTGATTCCAAATATACAAGATTCATTAAGTTCAGTGTTTTGCATCAGAAGCTGCGAGCCTGAGAAAATTTGCCTGATTTTTGAGAAAAGGAGGAAACAACCACGAAAAGTCAAAGAATCCTAATGAAAATCAAACTATCAAAATCAGCGTATCAGAAAACCCTGCTATAGAGGTTTTAAGTTCCAATCGGCAGAAATAAGGAATTTTGTATTTTTTTTTTGCCGGAAGAAAGATCACAGATGGGAGTTTGTTTATTTTTTTCCCACGGGTAATCGCATCGAATCAATGGTCCTAAAATATCGGGACAGGGCTCATTCAAACAGAAGTTAAAAGTTATAGTGCCCCTCAGAAGTGATTAAAGGGATTGGAGGGCAACTAGCCCCCTCCCCCACACATCTTTTCCTCAAAGTAGTCCGATCAAAATTTTGAGATAGCTAGTTTGTTCAGCATAATTGAAAGGTCCAATAACTACGCCTTTGGGGATAACACGACTCCCCCACAGCCCCTGGAGAAATCGCTGTAAGTTATGAAATTTGACAATTGTTTACGTATGGTATTTGTTATTGGGAAGTAAACAGGCCTTTTTTCGGGGAAGATTGGAGAATTTTTGGATGGTGGTAAATTCAAAAGAGACTTTTCTGTGGGGGTGATTTTCAGGGGCTGAACTTTCCTGAGGAAATTTGCCAAAATTTTTATACGAAATTCTTTCTATTTCTCTTACTTTCTCTTTGCCGACTCAATTGTACATGTAGAGAGGTTCCGAGGTAATTGCCCAGCAAATATTTCCAGCAGGGTCGGGATTACCTGGATAATTTTTTCCGTGTGTGGGGGGGGGGGGGGTCCGAGGGACAAATTGTCTATGGGAAAATATTCTGCGAGAGGAATTCTCCATAGGAGAATTTTCCACGGGAGCAACTTTCCGTTGCGGGGGGGGGGGGGGTAACCGGCATGAGTTAAAAAACGATGAGAAATTAGTCATTTTTCATTTGAAAGTATGCTAAGAAGTATTTTTCAAGCAAAATCGTCCGAGAAAAATTTTCCGGGGGGGGGATTTTTAGCGAGAGTCGAATTATCCAGGGGACTGTCAGGGGAGGGGGTATTTTAAATGGGAGGAGCTTTCCATGAAGGAATTTTCCATGAGGGGAGGGAATCTTCCATGGAGGGGGAGCCGGCATTATTTGAAAAACGATCAGAAATTAAATTGAAGAATTTTGTTCCAACTGAAAGTAAGGAGCAACATTAAAAGATGAACAAACACAAATTAGTCACTACATGAAGGTGGTGGCCTTCCCTCAATACCTCGCTCTTTACGCTACAGTTCGACCTTTTGGGCCAATTCTTTAAGAACGACTCCTGAAACACAAGGGCCGTTTAGTCACAAGAAGCTTCGTTATAAGTGCTAAAAACTTTAGTGTAAAGAGCGAGGTATTGAGTAGGGGCAATCCCTCTCACATACGGTATAATTTCAGTCCATTTTAAGTTTTAATGTTGCTCCTTATATTTCAATTTAAAAACCGATAGTTGATAGATTCAAATGGGAAAAGAAAGAAAAATGGATTTCTTCTGTCCCATAGAACTACTGTCTTAAGAAAATTTAATCTTTTAGATCTAAAATATAAGATCGAGATTAGATCTTATAGATCTAGTCTCGTATAATGAACCTGTATATTAAGGTAATATTGTCTAATCCTTCAGGAAGGTGACTGTCGTTTGCTATTTAAAAAAAGGTCTGTATAGTCTGTTCACATATTGATAAAAATAAAACTTTTCTTTTACTTTATCTAAAAGAAAATAAAAATCCGCCAATCCCTTTTTGAAATTTTGAATGATCTTTAGGTCTTAATTAATTTAAAAAAGCAAAGTGTTTTGAGGGAAGTAAAGAGCGAAATTCAAACTAAAAACGAACAAAGTTTATTGCTTCAGAGTCATCTAACATATATCAATAAAACTAGTACAAATAAACCAACTAATTATATTTCCCTATGTTTGTAGGATTATAGAAAACTAGCGCTTTGCTGAAAACACAGAAACCAAGTATAAAATACAAGAAGGTTGATTTATTAAATAAAGGTGAATATGTAGCCTGACAACAACAAACTAATCTATAAAGCTTTTCATAGTCTTACACCAGTTGTGATATCAGTAATTTTCAGTAAAAAATTAAAATCATCTTAAAAAAATAAGCATAAAAATAAAAAAAAATTCAATAGCCGCAAAGTCATTGAACAGCATACAGAAATATTGGATTGATTTATCAGGTTGCATTTTGGTCTCGCCAGCTATAATACCAACAGTGAGTAATATACAATAATAAATTGTAAGAAATACGCTTAAGTATTACTCAAAATGAAGATCAAATAAGTTATAATATGAACTCTTTAAGTCCGGTAATTTCTCTCTATACAACAGAAAATTTCAAGTTCAACTATCAAGATGGTTTCACTTCGAACTTATCTACAAACTAATCATGACATGCCCTTTTCAGAACCAAAACGAGAACCAATCATTGGACTGAACCATTGGGCAGAAGTATTACCAAATTAAACGAAAAGAGAAATTAAGCAATAATGCTAAAATGTTTTTTTTTATACTGTGAAAAGTGTCCTTAATCGGTTTACTTTTACTGTACCCCAACTCCTATATTGTTTTTGTGTTTTCAGTAAAGCGCTAGTTTTCTATAATACTACAAACATAGGGAAATATGATTATTTGGTTTATTTGTAATAGTTTTATTGATATATCTTAGATAGACTCTGAAGCAGTAATTTTTGTTCGTTTAAGTTTCAACTTCGCTCTTTACTTCCCTCAAATAACTTTTTTCTTAATTAATCTTTGCCCGTTTTAATCTAAAATTTAATACAGAAGCAACACTGCAATGATCTTTTTAATTTTTTCGAGGGGGGAGGGCAGCACCCTCGAATACGGAATAATTTCTGTTCGTTTTAAGTTTTAATATCGCTCCTTACTTTCAGTTGAAAAAATTATTTAATTCCCGATCGTTTTTCAAATAATTCCGAGAAATCCATGATACAAAAAAGGGTGTATACAATTTTTTGACGGTGGGCAACCTCGGCAGCTAGGAAAGAGTAAATATTTATCTAAAGAAGATTTTTAAGGTTTTCAAAACCTAAGCAAAATGTTGGTATGTCTAACTTATTTCACTAAACATCCCCTCGTCCTGATAAACACCAAAAACACATTAGACATACAGGTGTGGAATAGCAAAAACCAAGAAAAAGTTGGAAAGTAATCTGACAACCAGAAAAATATCACAGAAAAAAAAATACAAATAGGTTCTTAGCGCTATGATTTCCCTATATACAATACAAATAGTTTTATTCTGTCTATTAAACAGTAAAAGAAGAAAATAATATGAATAAATAAATATAACAATAAGTAATCCTTTGAAGATACAACTTTGAGAGGTTCTAGAACCATGTGCATACACTTCTCCAATCCCTAAGTGGAAAGGGGTTGGGGTTCGGGGCGTAATTTGTTCCAAAATATTGCATGGAATAGTTCACAATTCACAAAAAAATTAACAAAAATAGTGAATTAGTTGAAAAATAATCATATACAAGGCACAAATCCACGAGTGAAATGAAAATGCCGGAAAAGAACTGAACCTTTCAATTCTGTCTGTCAGTTCTGAAAAGAACTGAACCCTTGCCATTCTGATTCAAAGTCTAACGCGCTAGTAACTAAACTACGGCGGCTGATGATCGAATTCAACCTATTTGTTCTTGTAGGACCAAGTTGTGTAACTTACAACCCTTTCCCCAAAGACTGGAGAGTTATGTCATCACCAAAAGCATAGTTACTGGACCTTATTCAGCAAATACATTTGTAATTGCTATTATAAAACATGGAGCTAATAAAAGCTTCTATTATGTAGATAATTTCGGAGACCACACTGCCTTTCCATGACGATAAATAAAAGTTCAAATAGGGATAAAATCCTTTTAATAGACAGTGACGATGATAACAGTGATAGAAATTCACAAAAATACTAGATATTTCGGTTACATATGCAGTGACTGTTATCAGTAGTAAAACCAGTTTTATTACTGATGACGGTCACTGCACATGTGACCGAAATATCTAGTATTTTTGTGAATTTCCATCACTGTTATTATCATCACTGTCTATTAAAAAGATTTTATCCCTATTTGAACTTTTATTTAAAGCTTCTATTATAAAGAGTGAGAGCATTAAACAATATCTCAAGAAGCTGAACTTTTGCGAACAGGAGGAGGGGAGGGGGTACGTCAAAGAATAGTCATTTGAAATTTCAAGATTCAACTATTTGTTTTTTCTATGAATTTCTACCTCTTAAGAACATTGAATATTTTAAAAATCATTTTGCGAGCCTCAACGTCGGCTGACCGTGTTAAAGAGTACATAATGAATTCTCCCAGCGGACTAATGAGACTTACTAAGGGGGAGTATACGGGAGGGGCTCTTGTAAATCTCCAGTTAAGGGTTTTGGACCATAACTATTTATATTTCCAATCTTTACCACTTTAGAAGTGGCACCAAAAGTGCCATTTTTAGCGCTAAATGGCACTTACGGATGATAGAACTGATAAAAAACATGTAGATATGAGCAATAGCTTTCAAAATGAGCCATTAAATATATCTTTAAGAAGTTCTGGATGCACACTAGCCCCAGCTTTTCCACTTGAGACATGTCACCAATAGTGCCATTTGGCACTTGCAGATGGTGGAATTTATAAAAGCACGTAGATGTGAGAAATAGCTTTTGAATGAACCATTAAGAATCTCTCTATGATGTTCTGGTAAACCGCTAGCCCTGGAGAAAAAAAAAAAAAAAAATCGGGAGACATCGGTGCTACCCATGCAAAAAAGTGATTTTCCTTGTTGTTCAAGTTTGGGGACTGTGATTTCCCTGTATAAGGTTTTCGACTATGCTGATTCCAATGTTACACATTTAATTTTGCTATCTGACGCCATTTCCAAGGGGTTTCATCCTTTTTTTCGAAATCACCACAAATTTCTTTTCGCAATGAAGTTTTACTTTTAAGACGAACCGAAATAATAGTTAATATTCCTGAATCCGTGTCAGATGGCGATTTTTTTTTTACACTACGCAGTTTTTTTTCTAAGCACGTTTTCAAACTTAGGGTTACTATGGGCTGTTGTTCGCTCTTTACTAGGTTGCAGCTACTGCTGCAACCATGGTAACTTAGCGAGTTTTTAGTAGTTTTTGTATTTTTCTTGTATCATGTTAATAGTAGATTTATTTTAGCAATTTTCTTGTAATTTTTAATCATTTGTTTATCCCGCTTCAGTATTTTCTTTTCCAACTACTTCAAAATGTATTAGTAACTGTTAAAATTAAACACGAACTAGTTAGTAGAAGGGCCTTATTGACTACAGAACGAACCACGTGGTTTATGGTCCAAATATGGGCATAGAGTCCCTAGGGGAGATGGATTTCTGAGAAATTGATTGCGTAATCAAAGTGTGTCAACAACAACAACAACATCGACCTTGACATTCGCTGAGAGCGTGCACTTACAACAACAACAACAACATCGACCTTGGAACACCTGTGCTATCGACCTCAATTCACCTATCGTGAATCAATAATTCCCCATAGAAACAACAAATTAATTTCCCCTTTCATGACAGATCAATCAATCAATGACATCATCTGTCAGACTTTAAAAATTTCCGCCTAGAAACGATTCTCCAGGAATAGATCCAAGTCATTAATGTCTTTGACTCGGAAACAACTCTTTGGAGTTCGAACAAAAGGATATTAATAGCCAAAGGCCATGGAAACAATTCTCCAAGAAACATCTTAGCGATGAATTGTTTTAGCGCGCGAAAGGGTTTCTTTTGTAATTTCAAATGTGAAAGCACAGGGATGCCAAACAAAAGGAACACGCTGAAATTACGTTTAGGGATTATTTGGGCGAAACTGTTTTAGACAGGTTATGGAACTATTTCGGCGAAACAGTTAGAGACATTTTAAAAGATGATTTTTGAAGAGATTTTAGAAGAGAATTTAATGGTGAAACTCTGTGGTCTTTATAATACACAAGTTTCATTTGAACAGTGTTGTGAGGTCCTATAACCCAACCCCAAAGGGTTCCAATCCTCCTACCCCAACCCCGAAGGAAGCCCCCGGTCCTCAAAGGTCCCCCAAGCTCCCAAAGGGCCACCGGCGCCCCCAAAGGCCCACCCAGACCACCAAAGGCCATCCCCGGGCCCCCCAAAGGCCCATCGAGCTCCCAAAGGACCAACGGGCTCCCAAAGGCCCTCCACCGGTCCCCAACTGCCCCCCCCCGGACCCCCAAAGGCCCTCACTGTGCCACAAAGGCCCTCCATGTACCCCAAAGGCCCTCCCCCGGCCCCCAAAGGTCCCCCGGTCCCCAAAGGTCCACTGGGCTCCCAAAGGCCCTCCCCGGTCCCCAAAGGTCCCCCCGGGCTCTCAAAAGACCACTCAATCCTCAAGGGCCCCCGGATCCCCAAACGTCCTCCCTGGGTCCCAAAGGTCCTCCCCCGGTCCCCCGTCGTTCGTTGATGTGTGTCTGAAACCTATGATTTGGGATGTGTAGTTTGCTACTTCAGGCTTTTCTGAGCTAAGGTTTCCTAGTATTTCCTAGGTGAATGTTGTCTGAAACCAATAGTTTGGGATGAGTAGTTTGCTTTTTCAGGCTTTTATGAGCTAGGTTTCTTAGCCTTTCGTTGGTGTGTGTTGACTGAAACTTATGATTTGGGATGTGTAGTTTGCTATTTTTGACTTTTCTGAGTTGGTTTTCTTAGTCTTTCATAGGTGTGTGGTGTCTGAAACCTATGATTTGGGATGTGTAGTTTGCTATTTTCGACTTTTCTGAGCTAGGTTTCTTAGCCTTTCATAGATATGTGTTGTTAGAAAATTATGATTTGGGATGTTTAGTTTGCTATTTCAGGCTTTTCTGAGCTAAAGTTTTCTAGTATTTCGTAGGTGAATGTTGTCTGAAACCAATAGTTTGGGATGAGTAGTTTGCTATTTTTGACTTTTCTGAGCTAGGTTTCTTAGTCTTTCGTTGGTGTGTGTTGACTGAAACCTATGATTTGGGATAGTTAATTTGCTATTTTTGACTTTTCTGAGCTAGATTTCTTAGCCTTTCATAGGTGTGTCCTTTCTGAAAATTATGATTTGGGAGGTGTAGTTTGCTTTTTGGACTTTTCAGAGCTAGGATTCTTAGTCACTCATAGGTGTTTGTTGTCTGAAACTTTGAGTTTGGGATGAGTAGTTGGCTATTTCAGACTTTTCTGAGCTAAGGTTTCTTAGTATTTCGTAGGTGAATGCAGTCTGAAACTTATGATTTGGGATATGTAAATTACTATTTCGGGCTTCTTTGAGTTGGATTTCTTAGTCTTTCACACGTGTGTGGTGACTGAAACTTATGATATGGGATATGTAGTTTGCTATTTGGACTTTTCAGAGTTATGATTCTTAGTCTTTCATAGGTGTGTGGTGTCTGAAACCTATGATTTGGGATGTGTAGTTTGCTATTTTCGACTTTTCTGAGCTAGGTTTCTTAGCCTTTCATAGATATGTGTTGTTAGAAAATTATGATTTGGGATGTTTAGTTTGCTATTTCAGGCTTTTCTGAGCTAAAGTTTTCTAGTATTTCGTAGGTGAATGTTGTCTGAAACCAATAGTTTGGGATGAGTATTTGCTATTGGGATGAGTAGTACACACACACACACACACACACACACACACACACACACACACACACACACACACACACACACACCACACACACACACACACACACCCACACACACACCACACACACACACACACACACACACACACACACACACACACACACACACACACACACACACACACACACACACACACACACACACACACACACACACACACACACACACACACACACACACACACACACCACACACACACACACACACACACACACACACACACACACACACACACACACAACACACACACACACACACACACACACACACACACACACACACACACACACACACACACACACACACACACACACACACACACACACACACACACACACCACACACACACACACACACACACACACACACACACACACACACACACACACACACACACACACACACACACACACACACACACACACACACACACACACACACACACACACACACACACACACACACACCACACACACACACACACACACACACACACACACACACACACACACACACACACACACACACACACACACACACACACACACACCACACACACACACACACACACACACACACACACACACACACACACCACACACACACACACACACACACACACACACACACACACCACACACACACACACACACACACCACACACACACACACACACACACACACACACACACACACACACACACACACACACACACACACACACACACACACACACACACACACACACACACACACACACACACACACACACACACACACACACACACACACACACACACACACACACACACACACACACACACACACACACACACACACACACACACACCACACACACACACACACACACACACACACACACACACACACACACACACACACACACACACACACACACACACACACAACTCACACACACACACACATACACACGAAAACTTACACACACACACGCCAAAACTTACACACACACAAAAACTTACACACACACACACACACACACACACAAAAAAACTTACACACAACAAAAACTCACACACACATGCACAAAAACTTACGCACACACACACACATACAAAACTT
>CM051257.1:66749651-66762151 GCA_027921565.1 Artemia sinica | reverse complement strand
CATTCACCAACGAAATACTAGGAAACCTTATCTCAGAAAAGCCTGAAATAGCAAACTATTCATCCCAAACTAGAAGTTTCAGTCAACAAACGCCTATGAGAGATTAAGAATCATAACTCTGAAAAGTCCAAAAAGCAAACTAAACCTCCCAAATCATGATTTTCTGACAACACACACCTATGAAAGGCTAAGAAATCTAGCTCAGAAAAGTCAAAAATAGCAAATTAACCATCCCAAATCATAGGTTTCAGTCAACACACACCTACGAATGGCTAAGAAACCTAGCTCAGAAAAGTCAAAAAATAGCAACCCACACATCCCAAATCATAGGTTTCAGACACCACACACCTATGAAAGACTAAGAAATCTGGTTATGAAAAGTCAGAAATAGTAATTTACATATCCCAAATCATAAGTTTCAGACAACACTCACCTATGAACGGCTAAGAAACCTAGCTCAGAAAAGTCAAAAATAGCAAACTAGTCATCCCAAACTATAGGTTTCAGACAACAAACACCTATGAGTGACTAAGAAATCCAGCTCAGAAAAGTCAAAAGTAGCAATCCACCCATCCCAAATCATAGGTTTCAGACAACACACACCTATGAAAGACTAAGAAATCCAGCTCAGAAAAGTCAAAAATAGCAAACTACATATCCCAAATCATAGGTTTCAGTCAACACACACCAACGAAAGACTAAGAAACCTAGCTCAGAAAAGTCAAAAATAGCAAACTGCTCATCCCAAACTATTGGTTTCAGACAACATTCACCTACGAAATACTAGAAAACCTTAGCTCAGAAAAGCCTGAAATAGCAAACTACACATCCCAAATCATAATGTTCTAACAACACATACCTATGAAAGGCTAAGAAACCTAGCTCAGAAAAGTCAAAAATAGCAAACTACACATCCCAAATCATAGGTTTCAGACACCACACACCTAAGAAAGACTAAGAAATCCAACTCAAAAAAGCCCGAAATAGTAATTTACATATCCCAAATCATAAGTTTCAGACAGCATTCACCTACGAAATACTAAGAAACCTTAGCTCAGAAAAGTCTGAAATAACCAACTACTCATCCCAAACTCGAAGTTTCAGACAACAAACACCTATGAGTGACTAAGAATCCTAGCTCTGAAAAGTTTAAAAAGCAAACTACACCTCCCAAATCATAATTTTCAGAAAGGACACACCTATGAAAGGCTAAGAAATCTAGCTCAGAAAAGTCAAAAATAGCAAATTAACCATCCCAAATCATAGGTTTCAGTCAACACACACCAACGATAGACTAAGAAACCTAGCTCAGAAAAGTCAAAAATAGCAAACTACTCATCCCAAACTATTGGTTTCAGACAACATTCACCTACGAAATACTAGAAAACTTTAGCTCAGAAAAGCCTGAAATAGCAAACTAAACATCCCAAATCACAATTTTCTAACAACACATATCTATGAAAGGCTAAGAAACCTAGCTCAGAAAAGTCGAAAATAGCAAACTACACATCCCAAATCATAGGTTTCAGACACCACACACCTATGAAAGACTAAGAATCATAACTCTGAAAAGTCCAAATAGCAAACTACATATCCCATATCATAAGTTTCAGTCACCACACACCTGTGAAAGACTAAGAAATCCAACTCAAAAAAGCCCGAAATAGTAATTTACATATCCCAAATCATAAGTTTCAGACTGCATTCACCTACGAAATACTAAGAAACCTTAGCTCAGAAAAGTCTGAAATAGCCAACTACTCATCCCAAACTCGAAGTTTCAGACAACAAACACCTATGAGTGACTAAGAATCCTAGCTCTGAAAAGTCCAAAAAGCAAACTACACCTCCCAAATCATAATTTTCAGAAAGGACACACCTATGAAAGGCTAAGAAATCTAGCTCAGAAAAGTCAAAAATAGCAAATTAACCATCCCAAATCATAGGTTTCAGTCAACACACACCAACGAAAGACTAAGAAACCTAGCTCAGAAAAGTCAAAAATAGCAAACTACTCATCCCAAACTATTGGTTTCAGACAACATTCACCTACGAAATACTAGAAAACTTTAGCTCAGAAAAGCCTGAAATAGCAAACTAAACATCCCAAATCATAATTTTCTAACAATACATATCTATGAAAGGCTAAGAAACCTAGCTCAGAAAAGTCGAAAATAGCAAACTACACATCCCAAATCATAGGTTTCAGACACCACACACCTATGAAAGACTAAGAAAACCAACTCAGAAAAGTCAAAAATAGCAAACTACACATCCCAAATCATAAGTTTCAGTCAACACACACCAACGAAAGGCTAAGAAACCTAGCTCATAAAAGCCTGAAAAAGCAAACTACTCATCCCAAACTATTGGTTTCAGACAACATTCACCTAGGAAATACTAGGAAACCTTAGCTCAGAAAAGCCTGAAGTAGCAAACTACACATCCCAAATCATAGGTTTCAGACACACATCAACGAACGACGGGGGACCGGGGGAGGACCTTTGGGACCCAGGGAGGACGTTTGGGGATCCGGGGGCCCTTGAGGATTGAGTGGTCTTTTGAGAGCCCGGGGGGACCTTTGGGGACCGGGGAGGGCCTTTGGGAGCCCAGTGGACCTTTGGGGACCGGGGGACCTTTGGGGGCCGGGGGAGGGCCTTTGGGGTACATGGAGGGCCTTTGTGGCACAGTGAGGGCCTTTGGGGGTCCGGGGGGGGGCAGTTGGGGACCGGTGGAGGGCCTTTGGGAGCCCGTTGGTCCTTTGGGAGCTCGATGGGCCTTTGGGGGGCCCGGGGATGGCCTTTGGTGGTCTGGGTGGGCCTTTGGGGGCGCCGGTGGCCCTTTGGGAGCTTGGGGGACCTTTGAGGACCGGGGGCTTCCTTCGGGGTTGGGGTAGGAGGATTGGAACCCTTTGGGGTTGGGTTATAGGACCTCACAACACTGTTCAAATGAAAATTGTGTATTATAACGACCACAGAGTTTCACCATTAAATTCTCTTCTAAAATCTCTTCAAAAATCATCTTTTAAAATGTCTCTAACTGTTTCGCCGAAATAGTTCCATAACCTGTCTAAAACAGTTTCGCCCAAATAATCCCTAAACGTAATTTCAGCGTGTTCCTTTTGTTTGGCATCCCTGTGCTTTCACATTTGAAATTACAAAAGAAACCCTTTCGCGCGCTAAAACAATTCATCGCTAAGATGTTTCTTGGAGAATTGTTTCCATGGCCTTTGGCTATTAATATCCTTTTGGTCGAACTCCAAAGAGTTGTTTCCGAGTCAAAGACATTAATGACTTGGATCTATTCCTGGAGAATCGTTTCTAGGCGGAAATTTTTAAAGTCTGACAGATGATGTCATTGATTGATTGATCTGTCATGAAAGGGGAAATTAATTTGTTGTTTCTATGGGGAATTATTGATTCACGATAGGTGAATTGAGGTCGATAGCACAGGTGTTCCAAGGTCGATGTTGTTGTTGTTGTTGTAAGTGCACGCTCTCAGCGAATGTCAAGGTCGATGTTGTTGTTGTTGTTGACACACTTTGATTACGCAATCAATTTCTCAGAAATCCATCTCCCCTAGGGACTCTATGCCCATATTTGGACCATAAACCACGTGGTTCGTTCTGTAGTCAATAAGGCCCTTCTACTCTAGTTTCAAAAGCGGAAAACAGGTACTTTGGGCAAAAATCAAAAAAGAACCGAAACTTTAAAGCTCGAGCCTCCCAAGAAATTTACTATTTTTTTATGACTTAAGCAAAATGGACAGACCACACTGGTAGGACTTGGTTTCTAGTTGCTGTGTTTCCCATCGAGTCCTCTTCAATATTGACCTATTAATTCCTTCTCTCTAGCCGATCTTCGGCGGCACAATTGCTAGCACCACAGCAGACATTGAGGTAAGGCTGGTGATACAGTCAAGGGCAATGAGTCAGAACCAAAAGTAAAAGACAAAGCTGGAAGTATTAGGATAGGATTGAGCTTTTAGGCTTGATTAGCATTCTTAGACCAGAGGCATTGAGGTTAGAAAGGAGGTAGAGAATCAGAGGAAGTGGGTTAGAGAAAGAACTGGAGGCAATGCAAATAATTGGAAACATGGGATCACAATAAAATCCCGCAGGTAGAGCTGGAGAACAAAAATAGCTTTAATACCAACAATTAATAAAATAACTAAATGCATAGCTATAATTAGCAATGTGTCGTTTAGTAAAGATAAAAGCAGTCAAACAAGTTGTGAGTCAATGTTTAAGATAAATGTTAGTCACGAAGGTAAACCACTGGTGGTTTAATCATAGCTGTATGCAAGCCTACTACAATTCTATTTTTTTTATCCTATATTCAGATTTGTCCTGTGTCTACGCAGAAATTTGCGGCTTACTGAGATTCCGCATAAATAGCGACGAATACCACCCTGTCTTTCTATCATAAACAACAAGTAGAACAATAGGGAAATTTTCTCTAAGACAGTGGAATACAACTTTAAATGAATATTTCGGCCCTATGTCCACAGCACGACACAATAAAAAATATATAAAAGAAACCTACATTAAAATGCGACCTTTAAAACTAAAAATACTTTTAAAAGACTTTCAACAGCCCTAGTTTTAGCATTTTAATGTTTCTTTTTTATATTTTTGCTTGTGTTGTGCTGAGGACGGCCCTTGGACATAGGGCCGAAATGTTCATTTAAAGTTATATTCCACTGTCTTTTGGCTGCTCAAGATGTTCCAACAGTCAGTGTCCAAGGAAAAGTGCTTTATAGGACGGAAAGGTGTGGTATAGGGTTTTAGGGATAATTTTTCTGATATTTTGGTCTCGGCAGAAGTGCTCCAAATGCTAAATTAAAATCGACAATGGTATGATTTTCTAAATTTTATTATAAAATAAACAAACCTCATAGTCAGGGTGTGAAAAACTGACTCCTTCAATAGAGACTTTTAACAAAACCATTCTCGAAGTGTCCTTTTTATTTGCATATTTCTTCTTCAACTTTTCTATTGAGCACTTTGTTGATTCTGTACCTTTTAGCTCAATCAGGCGTGTTGTACCCAAATACTAGAAGCAATAAATACCAAAAGTTAATTCACAATTCAGGACAAGAAATGTTAAAGTTTTGTCACTTTCACTTATGATTTAAAGTTAATCCTGGAAAACTTTGTCATTCACAAGTAACTTCTTGCTTTCTAAATCACCCTAAAGACGAGGGCAACGATGTTTCGTAATTTAGAAAAGATAAGTTTTAGAAAATGATTGTTTCGGTTTATCGTGGATTTAGGGGAATGAAAGCCATATTCGAAATAACGATAGCCATCGAAATAACGATACCCTGCAAGAAACAGTGGAAAAATAGTCAGTCAATGACTTTCTAATGTCGAAAGAGTCTAAGACCACTTAACAATGGTAATTCGGTTTATTTTGGTACATCCTTCTGTGAAAAGTAATAAGATGGGCAGGTTTGTATTTTGATAGGGTTTTGTTTATGAAAGTTCCTACAGTCGCAAACTTGCCCCTGCAGGGCAGGGATGTAATTTCGTCGAAATCAGAGGGGGGGGGGGGAAGTTGCAGCAAATTTTCACAAGTGAAATGAAGATGACTATGTGAAAAATGAGCCATAATGTACCATAAAGGAAAAGGTATACTAAAGAAAACTGATCTGTTTCTGTGGATGATTGAATTACCTAGGCTTTTCTTAGTTTTGACAAGCTTTTGACGACACTAAATTTCAGCGGGGGGGATTTGGGTCTGGGAGTGTGTGTGGGGAGGGGGTGTTGTTACCCACCCTGCTTCATAGCAAAGAGCACCCCTGATGCAAGGCCACACCTATCGTTTTTATTTGCATAACAGAAACGTGAGCTTGACGTAAACTATGGAAATGAAGCAAAAAATTGAGAGGGGTTCTGACGCTAGCTGAAGATAACCGAGTGATTTTCTTACCTATTTTTAAAGCGAGTTTTTTCTTATGCTGTCAATCAGCTCGTGTTAAAGCAATAAAAAGTTGTTGCCTTTCCAAAACGTATAACAAGGGAGAAAGAATTCTTCTGGTGGGTTTTTATCTACCTGTGTGAGGCTCGTTTACTTCATAAGAGGTCGTAGATAGCATCCAGCATGATTAGGACAAAATTTTCATTGCTTCTACCTTATAGCCTATGAACACAAATTTTCTGCCCAATATTATAAAATGAAGTTGCAATTTTCAGCTGTACAGTGTATATGATAAAAAATAGAATCCCCGAAGGCCGCGTAAGAAATTTAAATATCATGTTTCCACTTCCACCGGGGGAGGGAGAATCCTATTAAAATGTACAAAAAATACGAAAATCAGAAATAGTTCCATTTAAATCATGGTAAAAACAAAACTCCTAGTAGCGCCTTTCCTCATCCTTGGGAAAATTCTTGTTGGTGCTCACGTTTGTTCTACATAGAAATATGAACAGTAATAATTCATTCTGGTTATGACGACATGCTCTTTATAATCTGATAGCTAAAATATAACTGTTTAGAAAAACTGTAGCCTACTATCTTACATATGACAAAAGATTCAAGAAACATTTTTTACCTCAACTAGATACCGCGGTTCTCCTTTTACAATCGAAGACACTGAATGTTTCCATTCTGAGATTCCTGGAGCCGAAAACCCAATTAATAAATCCTTTGGACCACGTATAGTTAGCTCATCTATATTCAAGCTTTCATGATCCTTTTTTCCAGGATCGACCGGTGGCAGGGGAGCCGGACGATTTTTCCTTCTCCCCAAGGTGTTTCTTCCCAAGGTGCCAAAAGATTTCCTTGATGTCTCTTCTGGCAGCCTCTTGGTTATCTCATCTTTGAGCTTTTCAACACTCAAGCCCTGGGAAGATAAAAACACTATTTCAAGACATCACTTTTTCGTCCTATTAAGAGGGACAGAGTACAAAATCAAAAATATGATAAAAAAAACAGGTAATGATACAATTAATAATTATGAACAAAATATTAGTAAAGTGCAGCCAGGAATCTAAATAAGGCTAAAATCTTATGACACCTTCAGAGATAAAAGATATAGAGCAAGTCGCCCTGTTTAAACCGTAAGTTATTCTCCCCCGAAATAATTCCCTATTATTCTAGGATCCCATAGAAGCATCCAATAGAAACAGTAGATAAGAATACAGGACGGGAACTTGTTTAGGCGACATAAATTATAATATTCTTCTTCTTTTTTTTTTTTTGGGGGGGGGGGGGGGTAAAACTTTCACTCTTATCCTTCACGACACATTAAAAGAAAGGACCGTATTCCCCCGACTCGTATAATAGTTGCAAAAATGGAAGTAAAAAGACTATACAATCGAAATACAAAAAATATTTTCTGAATCGTAATTGGTCTTAAGACACAGGTAAAAACCCTCAAATCCCACACCCAACAAAGTATCCCCTCCCCCCCAAAAAAATTTTGGGATTCCACCCCTTTGAATAATTATCCTGGACACGGCCCTGCTACACGATACAGATGCATAACATGCCATAATAGGGAGCAGGGGCGTCCCGAGGGGGGCGGGGAGGGGCGCGCCGCCCCTCCAACGTTTTTGGCATTCGGTAAAATTTTCACCGAAGGCATAAATTTCGGCAGAAATTTTGTAAAATTGCCCGAAATTTAGCAAAATTCTTGATTTCTGCAGAAAATTCGGCATAAATCAGGTAGCGATTCGGTAAAATTTACGAAGATCACCCCTCCAATGAAATGAGTCTCGGGACGCCCCTGATAGTGAGTCCATATTACGGTGATTTCGAAGCTTGTGCATATAAAATGGTTTATGATTGATCAGCTAAAATAACCATCCATCATGAACAAGTTCACATAATTGAGCTCCGTAGTATAATTTTACGTTGCACTGTAAAGCCACTCTTAAACTAGGCTATGGGCTGCTAAGGATAGAGGTGGGGGGGGGGTAGTAGATGATTCCTAAAAAAATATATACCCACCCAGTCCTCCTATGCACAGAACTGAACTGACAAATGTTATTAGGCTAGTTGTTAGAAACTACCGTGAATGTCCAAATCCGGTTAATGTCGACATTCACCGGAGAATGTCCGAAATTCCTTTTTCTGTGCTTGGATTCAATTAACTCTGCGAGTCAGCTTTTTCAGTCTTTTGCAAGCAATCATGATACAAGTTAAAGTAAGGTTAGATTATGTTAGTTTTAGGTTAAATTTGGTTATAAATATCAGAAATGGATTAAAAACCTTACCCAAGCTACCTAACCCAACCTAACCTAACCAAACCTAACCTTTCACCGTTAAACCTTGCATTAAACTGAAAAAGTTGACTTGAATTGCACAGTCAATTTTGAAGAGAGGATTAGATATATCATATCGAACAAGGGGCTTTTTTTTAGCCATTTGGTCGCAACAAATGGTGTCCAAACAAAGCCGGAATATTGGTAGAAATTTCTAACAGCATAACAATTTTTTATATATAGGAATTTAATTAATAACATCGATAAATTAAGAATATATTATTGGCTTTCTCAAAAAGAAGAAGAAACGATCATCATACATGGTACATTTATACCGGAATCTTTCTTGTGGAAGGGGGGGGGGTTCATTGATTTTGGATGGGCTATTTCACTTTAGGACTAACCCATAAAATGTTTTACAGGAAATAATAATACCCAACTCTAATCCATAAAAAATGTTTTGAATATACCTACCAATTCTGACAGTCCACTATCGGAAATCCTCAGGTTTGTATCGTTATTCAGCGACGTTTTATTTTTCAGAACTTTAAATTGAAATCGATTTTGAGAGTCCAAACTAAACAATATCCTTCGTATATGACCATATTTCACAATTTCCAAGACAGTCACTAATTCTATTTCCCATAACTTTACTACCTTGTCCATATCACAGCAAAAATTCTTTTTAAAATTATCAATATACTGACTCAGATTTAAAGAGGCAAGCCATTGTTCAACTGACGACGGTAGAGGTTTAATAAAATCTGATGTAAGCTGCGATGCTGCACTTGCAATAGCATGGCGATGTGCAGAGTTAACTACACCAATTTCTAATAGCACATCTTCCGGTAGCAGGCCAGAGCCCTATGGGAAAATTAAAAGCTTTAAGCAGCAACACTACAAATGCTACAAATTGGTAAGCGATAAGGTACAGAAACACGCTGATAGAAAAAAGTTACAAATCATAATAAGGCACTGTCAAATAAAAATAGAGAAAAACTACCCAAAGGAAGCAGCCGAGATTTTTCATGTACACCAATTCAACCGGGGATAGGGAGAAAGATTACCCCCCCCCCCACCCCCAAGGAAGAACAGTTTGGTAACCCCTTTACCTATGTGAAACACATACCTGTTAGCATCTTTGCTAATAAAAATAACTTTCACCACAAATTCGTGGTTAACTTCCAAGAAATTTATTACATTATAAAAAAATTAGTAGACAGTTGCTGGAAATACTAAATGTAATAAATAAGAATCAGTAAATTAATAATAGTAAGGTATCCTTACCCTTCAAGTTTAATCAAAATTGGAACTATACAAATACTTGTCTGATGAAAACAAAATTATATCAGACTACATCACTATTCTTCTTCATTGTTTTCTCAACAGTTAAGAAAAAAGTCAATAAGGAATTAAGAAAAAAGGCAATAAGGAATAGCGAGAAAGGAAAAGGATTAAAAGCAATAAACCAGGACTAGTAGACATAGAATAGTAAAAAACATATTTCTAGCTTCAGGTAGTTTAAGAACAGAAAATATCTATAGACAAATCAAAAACAAGTCTCTTATGTGCCACCCCTAAATAAAATTACATCAGATATACACCAAGATTACATAAACGGCAAGGAGGCCCTGGTCCAGCCTCCAATTCTTGGATACATAAATTTGCCTTCATTAAATGACTAGATACACTATGTGTATTATATAGACAGAATAAGACAGAACTTTTCATATCATTCACGATTCTGTTCTGGGCCGTTAGTTGGGGGGGGGGGGGGATCGAACCCCAATTTTTGTTCCCCCTCCATATTTAAAAAAAATTTCAATATCCTTATTGATTTTTTTTTTGTATTTTCAACAAAAACAAAACAAAAGAAATTCTCCGCCCCCCTAGATTTTAAAAAATGCATCCCCTTCACTACATTTTCACGAACTGACTCGGTTTGATAAAAGATTCCTCCAACATGCACAGTCGCTAAAACTTTTTATTTACAAAATTAATGTTTGCGTTAGTGTACTGTTTATTTTCATACTGTGGAAAGATTCAGTCACAGGAACAAAATGGTGCTTACAGTTCTACTCGTATATGTTAATATTTTAGTTCTAATTAGTAAGCAAGAAAATTTTGAACGCCAAAGAACCACATTGGCATTATTCACGAGATACACAGGTATCAAAATTCTTAGAAGAATGAAATAAAGATGACGTGAGATGAACAAAAGCACGCTCCGAAAGCGGACTGAGCAAAAAGCAAAGAACAAAAACACGATTACTTTCTAAATTGTTGGAGTTTATAAAATAAGCATATGTATTGTTTTTCGTTTCTTTTTTGTTATTAGCAAAATTGTAGAAAAAAAAAATACTTGTTTGAACTTAGGTTCGAGTTTTTTAAAATGACGGTAAATCATGAACCCTTAAAATTTTCCCCTCAGATGAGAACTCAACTCACCTCCATTAGTTCATTTGATATTTTTCCTTTACTTCTTTTTTTTGGATTAGTATGCAGACGCTTTCGCGCAATCTCGACACCGGAATCAGAATCAGAACCATGCAGTGCATTGCTACATCTGAGTTCGAACACGGGTCCGGGTCCCGTATTAGCAACAGTGAGATCAATTCCACTGTGCCGCTACTACTACTACTACTAACTGCTCACCGCAGCAACAAGCCACCTGAGGCCAACACAGCTACGCAAGCTCCTCCACCATCCCAATAGATTCAAAGCCATCCTCTTTATACCCTCCTGGGAATTTCCCATTTCCCTTAAATCTTTCTTTATGACATCCTCCCATCCCAACCGCAGACGAAATGCTTTCTGTTTAGCCCTAGATGGTTGACCGAAAAGGACAATCTTCGGCAATCTGCCATCCTTCATCCGCAGAACATGTCCTAGCCATCTCAACCTGACTCTCATTATAGCCCTAGAAAGCGGGACTGAACCATACCTTTCGTACAGCCTACTGTTTAAAATACGGTCAGTAAGCCGGGTTCCCAGAACAATCCGTAGAAAGTTTCTCTGGAAGACATCTAGCAAATCTTCTTCTGTTTTTCGCAGCGCCCATGCTTCAGAACTACATTTGACCACTGTCATCACTGTAACTTCTAATATTCTAATCTTGGTTTGCAGACTTATCTCGTAATCTTCCAATTTTTTTTCAACTATAGAAAAACACCCTAAGCCGGCTCACCCCCTGAGCCTTGGCTATTCTACTTTTAACATCTTTACAGCTCCCACCGTCTATGCTAATAATACTACCTAGGTAAGTAAAGCTGCCCACCTGATCAATCTTTTCGTTACCCAACGTCACCTTTTCATCTTCACTTATTATTAGCCTTAGCGATGTAGTCTTCTTTATATTAATTTTCAAACCTATTCTAAGACCATGAACTCGTAAAACCTCTAAAAGTTCATTCATTGGCTCAAACTTTCACCTAGGATTTAAATAATCAGCATAATCTAAGTCTAGGAAAGGTTTTTCTCCCCATTTGATTCCATGTTCTCCCGTTGCCTTCCTTATGCTCCTTAACACAAAGTCCATCAAAATTATCAATATAAAGGGGAATAAAACACAACCCTGTTTAACTTTGATTTAATACGAAACCAGCTGCTAACCTCATTTCCTACCTTAACCACAGTAGTGTTATTCTTGTATATAGCACTAATCACTTTAATGTATTCGTCTGGTATACCACGTTTACCCATAATCTATAAAACTGAGGACTAAAGATGTTTAATAACTCAGGCACTTCTCGATTATTAACCTAAAAACGAAAATTTGGTCGACACATCCTCTACCCTTTCGTAAACCGCACTGTTCTTCCCTTATAACTTTGTCTACAGCGTCTCTCAGTCTAAAAAGTATCAGATTACTAAGTAATTTGCTACCTACAGAGACCAGGCTATTGCCTCGATAAATACCACACCCACTCTTATCACCTTTCTTATACAGTGGTTTAGTTAGAATTTTCCCAAAATCGCTAGGTACTTCCCCATTTTCAAAAATCATGTTCATAATCTTCAGTAACTAATTTCTAGCCTCAGAGCCACCTTATTTAAGAAACTCGTTTACCACACTATCTGCACCTAGGTCTTATTATTTTTTGAACCTTTTAGTACTGTCGCTAATTCTTCCTCACAAAGCAAATCTTCCTTCACATTCAGATTTAGCACATTTTCAAAATGCTCTTTAACTCTTTCCTTATCAATAATTGTAGCCCCATTCCAAGCTTCAACTGGAACAAGTCCGGACTGACTACTCCCTCTCAATTTATTAACACACCAGTACAATATT
>CM051257.1:66712151-66744651 GCA_027921565.1 Artemia sinica | reverse complement strand
GACATTTTAAGCTTTTGGAGGGTGGCATACCTACCATTATTGGCGGTAATGCGTTATCCACTTCCATTTGGGCTCGTTTTAAGTTTTATTTCTTCCTCCATATATATTTCTGTTAGTGTCAAGTTTCTAATTCGCTCTTTAGTTTTCATGATTATTTTTCTACTTAATCGCTAAGAAAGAGCTTTTATACAGGAAAAAAAACAAAAAAAACTGTGACTAATATTTTAGAATACAGGCTTAAATCCAAGTTACAACGGGGATTTATAAAGACAAAGATAAATTGCAAAAATTACCTTGCACCTTTCAAGTACTAAAGTGTCAAATACAAGTGAGAAAAAACTTTGTTCAAAGCAAAACTTTTAAACTCAGACAACCCCCCTCTTATCAGGCACACTGTGCTGGACATAACCTAATAAACATGGGTGGGTGGTGGTTAATTCCAAGAGAATTAACTAAAAATAAGGTCTATATTGTTTGTTTTAATAATTTAAGAAAATTTGAGGGAAACATTACAAAAAACTAATTATTGTCTTTTTTTCATTTTACGTTTAAAAAAAGCTTAAGGTTTATGTTCTCCGCGCAAGTATTTGACATGTTATTTTTCTGCAGTTCTACGATTTTAATGCTTCAAAGACTAAAGCTTTGCTATCACTCGATACCTGAAATTCAGCTTTATCAATCTACCCAATTGAATGTTGAAATTTACCTTGTATTTTTTTTTAGACTGAAGAATATAGTTAAAACTACTTGAAAATCATTGAAAAGGGAAACTTTCCTATTTTTATGCAATTAAGGATCATTCTCAAAGAAAAAGTCGAAGTAGTGTTATAGTTCCAACTTGGGGATGTTAAACCAATAAGTCCAACGATGCGAGTGTCTTGTCCTTTCAGAGAAATTTAAAGCTGTAGGTTTGTCGCAAAAGTATGTATTTCACTGGGTCTGAATATTTTACATTACGAAGTAAAGCCACCTAAGAAAAGGCAGTTGACATCAATGTAAATATTACTTACCCAGTCTATCCTGAAATTCTTTCTGGATGTCCTTCAAAAGGAGCGAATCTCTTCCAAGCTTTTCCCCAAACGTTCCTAGAATTTCGGTAATTTTAGCCCATTCATCCTGTTCATCAAAGGGACTGAGTATGGTCAAACTATTGTCCCGGTTCAGTTTCGATCGCCGTGACAGGTCTGTATTCGTCCCAGATTCAACTTTTGATGGAGAATGAGACATACCAGACGGAGTTGGGAACGATAAAGTGTCTGCAATACTTTCTATTCGTCCAATTGAACAACGTACTAAACCTAGAAACAGAATACATAGAGTAAATGAATGATAGAGACTTACAACTAGATAACAGCTTTCATATCTCACAAAGCTATCAAATCGACATTTCGAAGCCATTGAGAAAAAGGGTAACAAACGCCCAACACAATTATTGGGGCAATTTCAACTGAGCATTTCGAGTTAATTGTCTATTAGAAGTTAATAGTACAACAAACATTATTATTGCAATAACTGATTTGTCAATAAAACATTTTTTTTTGGTTTCTGGAGAATTTGGCACTATGGAATATCATCCTTTAAGATTCAACTCTATTTCAATCGCAAAAACAAAACCGCTTTTCCAATACTGAATTCAGCCCATTTCGAAAACTGATATTAACTGATGTTAGTTTTCAGATTTTACCATTTACAATGTATGATTTAAACAATGAAATCAATTAATACAATAATTATCCCATGTATTGTCAGTAGGAACCCATTATTGACCCCAGGGCTAAGTTTATAACATTGCCAGATAAGAGCGAGTCTAAAGGGACAAGATCACGTGTCTCTTTCTAGGCGTGTTTGCTGGTTATGTTAATGTTGTTTCATGGTTCTGTTCTGTTTGCTGATGGTTATGTTTCATAGATGTTTCTAAGCAAGGCCGTATCCAGGGGTGGTTACCGGTTTGAACCTACCCCCCCCCCCCCCCGAAATTTTTGACCGAGTCGAAAATAAGTCGAAAATTAATAAAACATAGGTAAAAATCAGTAAAATTAGTCGAAAACTGAGTCAAAATTAGTAACCCCCCGAAAAAAAAATCCTGGATCCACCCTTGTTTCTAAGCCTATTGAATACGGGGCTAAGTTTACATCATTGCCAGATAAGAGCGAGTCTAACTGTTCAAGATCAGGCCTCTTTCTAGGCCTGTTTGCTGGTTATGTTAATGTTGTTTCTTAGTTCTGTTCTGTTTGTTGATGCTTATGTGGTTTGATGTTTTATAGATGTTTCTAAGCCTATTGAATACAGGGCTAAGTTTACATCATTGCCAGATAAGAGCGTCTATGGTTATGTGGTTTGATGTTGTTTCTTAGTTCTGTTATGTTTGTTGATAGTTATGTGGTTTGATGTTTCTATTGAATACAGACAGAAGTTTACAATATTGCCAGATAAGAGAGTTTATGCTATATTGATGATGTTTCATGGTTTTGTAGTTTGATGGTTATGAGTGCTGTTTCATGGTTATGTGGTTTGATGGTTATGTGATTTGATGTTTCATAGATGTTTCTAAGCCTATTGAATACAGACAGAAGTTTACATCATTGCCAGATAAGAGCGTCTATGGTTATGTGGTTTGATGTTGTTTCTTAGTTCTGTTGTGTTTGTTGATGGCTATGTGGTTTGAAGTTTAATAGATGTGTCTGAGCCTAATTGATACAGGGAGAAGTTTACATCATTGCCAGATAAGAGCGTCTAACAGGAACAAGATCACGTGTCTCTTTCTAGGCCAATGGATTTACGTAAGGTTTCTCTTACATCACAATTCAACCTTGAGATTTTGTCTATAATGAACACACTTTGTGGTTAAAGTAACATATCGTTTCATGACACAATGGAGCAAACAACGAATACTGTGAATTTAGAAGTTTTAGCTACACAGATAAAATCTTTTTTTGTAGTCCCCCACCCCCTCCAATATATTCAAATTCATTGTATACCCCCCCAAAAAAAATCTTTATGCTTTGTTTCAAAATATACTCTTTTTTCCACTATGTAAAAACCCACACACCCCTCCCTCCCTCCCACCATTCGTCACCAATTAATTCTTTCAATTGAAGTTATTACTCAAAAGTGCCATTTTCACATGCATTTAAAACCATCAAAATCTTCACACTTGCGATTTAACCTAACCTGTGTGTGAATATGTCTCAAGAGGGATGATTTCGTAAACAAATCTTTTCGCACGTGCATTATCTAGATTAAACAAGGGTGGTAGCTAGTCAATGAAATGATTAAGGCTACAGGCTTTGCGTAATTCTAGACGGTTTCTTTTATATTCTCAGGGGGGGAGCGTGAAAACTATGGTTTTAACTCTGATAGTATTAGACTAGAAAGCAAATTCTCTAGGAGTTACATGAAGACTTTATTAAGTGTAAATTGGCTAGCATTTTCACCTCTGATCGCCAATTTTAGGCCTATTTTCTGGGTTAACGATCTTTTATATCTAATTTAAAGCATATATCCAAATACCCCCTGTTTCTTGAGCTTATAACATTTCGAAAGTTATGCTATGGGTTTGTAGCCTACGGAACTATCTAAATTTGACAATTTATCCCCCTTAATTGGGGGTTTTAGCATTTTTTTGGCCCTGGTTTTTTCTAGAAACATGATTGTTTCACAACGCTTTTTCACAACGCTTTTTTCATTAGCTACAAAAAATATAATTTAATTTCTTTTAAGGACAATTTTGAGCATTGCTCCCCTCATTAAAAGAGGGCTAGGGGCACCGACCCAACCCCCATGCAGTGTTTGGAGATAGCTGGCACATCCAGGAGCGTTCTATACCAGTCCCCTGTCCCTCTTCAAATCACCGCGCCCTCTATGAAATCTCTCCCTTGGACATTCAAGGTTGCAGTAGAAGTGCCAAGGGGACATCGACTAGCCCTAGAATGGGATGAATATACCCGTGATGTATTAAATGACATTGAGAATAAGAAGGAGATCCCTCATATCACCAAGGAAATTAAAGACATTGTGTCATAGATTTCAGAAATAAAGTTTCATATATTTATTATTATTTTCTTAGGCTTAAGGGTCGAGGTTTGAGAATTTTAAGAGACTATTTTCCCTATTTTAATATATTTATCCAGATGACTGCTGACTCAATATGGGTACAACCTCATAACCATAATTCAGTATTTGTTATCTACCAGAAACTTCACAGAAAATAGGCACCTTTCCTCCTACTGGTAAAGGTTAGGTTAGATCGTTTTCAGACAGGACAATGCAAATGGGAAAAACATGAAATGGGTTATAAAAGAATAAAATAAAAAACAATAACACGCGCAATTTAAGGAAAATGAGGGGAGAGGACTCCAGGAGAGGAGGGAGCGTCTTTGAGGGACAGAGGGCCGTTTTTGTTCAACAGCTCAACATTAACTTTTTCCCGCTGTTATATTTATAATTTATTTTTCGTTGCGCAAAGCAGTAATTTTCAAGTGAGAATTTAATGTTATCCAGCCTCCTTAAGTGAAAATGAATTATTCTAAGCAAGTGAGCTGTATTTGTTAGAGTGTCAGAAACATTACATATTTATTTAATTTAAGCCCTTTTTCAGCTATAATAATGTTTGGTGTGATTGACACGGAATATATTGGTCTGAAACATTCCTTAACTGGCATTATTTTCGAAGCAGCTTTCTTACTGCTAGACGAACAACGGCGTGAAGTTCATAGCTATAAATGGAACGTCAGATACAATATGCATAAGTACGAGAAAAACAGATGGAGTCCTACATTAAATTTTAAAAATCGAAACAGCTTTTACGTTAAAACCATAAAACCACGTAATGAAAATGACTATGAAATAAAACATGTACAAGAGGAAATTCAGGAAACATAAAGTTTTTTCGGTGTGCAAGCTGTATATGTTAAGGGAAACGTGCCAACTGATAAACTCTTACTAGAAAAATGTGATAAAGACATAGTATTATTCAATTTAGAAGACTTCAAATGTAGAAATACCTGCATTCAGTACATGATCCGGAAGATGAAGTTAGATATTTCACTCAATGCGTGCCGGAAAAGATACCTGACATGGAAAAATGCATCAGATATCCAAAGACCTAAACTCATGCTTCTCCTCATATCAAATGGATTAAGCTATTTTTTAATTACGTCAATATGTATATATTACAAGTATTTTTGTTTGTTGAATATATTTTTAAGCAATAAACATGGCTTAGCTTACTTTACTTTAAGTACTATTATTATGTAAATATGTATTTTTTCAAAATGTTTTTTAATATGTATAAGCAATAAACATCTTAAGCCCCAGCCGTCTTTATTCTTTAGAATATTTCATCGCCATGAAAATTATACTTTCAGATTCAGCATGTCAGGGAACACACTTTCAGGTTCAGCATGTTGGATAACCCTAAATGATCATCCCTAAAAAGGTAAGTTAACCCTAAAAGGTTAAAGAATTTTTCTGAAATTACAATTTCAGATCCAGCATGTCAGGAAACACACTTTCAGGTTCAGCATGTTGGATAACCCTAAATGATCATCCCTAAAAAGGTAAGTTAACCCTAAAAGGTTAAAGAATTTCTCTGAAATTACACTTTCAGATCCAGCATGCCGGAGAACACCAAATTTCCGCAATGCAAAAGAAATATTTTACAGATCAATTCTAATTTTTTCCTGGGAAAATAAAAAGGTTCCACTTCAGTTCCAAATCTATCATAAAAGATAGAAAAAGTTATACTTTGTTCGTGAATATTCGCCATGAAGATAAGGAGGTCTACTTTAATTCTGAGTTTTCTCGAAGAAGCGCAAAATTGTCCAAGTTCTCTTCTGAACTTTCTTAAAGAAGAGAAAAAGTTAGCTCAATTCTGAATTTTACAACAGAAAATGAAAAAAAGCTTCCACTTCAGCTCTTAATTTCTCAAAGACATAAAAAATTTAAAGTTCTGTTCTAAATTTTTCCGTAGAAGATAGGAAAGGTTATACTATGATTGTGATTATTTTCCATGAAGATAAAAAGTTTCACTTTAATTCTAAATTTTCTTAAATTCAGTTCCAATTTTTCTCAAAGAGATGAAAAAATTTAAAGTTCTGTACCAAATTTTTCGTAGAAGATAGAAAAAACTTATACTTTGATCGTGAATATTCACCATGAAGATAAGGAGTTCCACTTTAATTCTGAGTTTTCTCGAAGAAGTGCAAAATGTTCAAGATCACTCCTGAATTTTCTTAAAGAAGAGATAAAGTTAGCTCAATTCTGAAATTTACCAAAAAAATGAAAAAAAGCTTCCACTTCAGTTCTCAATTTCTCAAAGACATAAAAAATTTTAAGTTCTGTTTTAAATTTTTCCATAGAAGATAGAAAGTTATACTATGATTGTGAATATTGTCCATGAAGATAAAAAGCTTCACATTAATTGCAAATTTTCTCAATGAAGGGAAGAAAAGTTCAAGTTCTCTTCTGAATTTTCTCAATGAAAAAGAAATTAGTTACAGATCAATTCTATTTTTTCCAAGAAAATAAGAAGGTTCCACTTCAGTTCTGATTTTTCTCAAAAAGATGAAAAAATTTAAAGATATGTTCTAAATTTTTCCATAGAAGATAGAAAAAGTTATACCTTAGTTGTGAATATTTTCAATGAAGCTAAAAAGTTCCACTTAAATTCTAAATGTTCTCAATGAAGTGATTCAAGCTCTCTTCTGAATTTTCTCAATGAAAAAGAAATTAGTTACAAATCAATTCTATTTTTTCCAAGAAAATAAAAAGCTTCCACTTCAGTTCTGATTTTTCTCAAAGAGATTAAACAATTTAAAGTTCTGTTCTAAACTTTACCATAGATACTTAGATTCTGAATTTTTCCTCCAAGAAGAGAAAAGGTTCTGCTTTAATTCTATATTTTCACAAAGAAGTGAAGAAAAGTTCAAGTTCTCTTCTGAATGTTTTCCCTGAGAAGAGAAAAGGTTCCACTTTAATTCTGAATTTTCACAGCGAAGTGAAGAAAAGTTCAAGTTCTCTTCTGAATTTTCTCAAAGAAAAGAAAAAAGTTATAGTCCAATTCTAATTTTTCCAAAGAAAATAAAAAATCTCCGACTTTTTAATAAACATTCTAAGCGTTTGACATGCTAACACATCCTAAAATAATAGAAATACAACAAAGTAATGCATAAAATATTTTTATTGAAATAACAACAAGTAGAATATTAACATAAAAATATGTTACAGACGTTATTATACATTATTAACATCATTGAACAACTTTGGACATTTTGAATCTGTTCCATAAAATAATTTATCATCTTCTCTCTTGATACTACAGTTACTCGCTTCTCTTAGTTCATAACCACTAGAATAATCATTCATCCATTTTGAGTCATATGCAATTTTTACTGGGAAGCCACCTACTGGTTCAATACACGTTTCATTCTTGGTATTATTTGATTCATTGACTATATGATCAATAGTAGTAATAATGCTCACTTGTGCTTCATTTTCCATCAATTTATCACTATATTCATTAGTGATATTGTCTGCCAATGCTCTTTTTATTTTTCCGGCAATTTCACTGTCTATTATCACTTTATTTTTACAGAGGTAATAATTCTGGCACGTTGACAAGATATGATTTATAATGTTGGTGCAGCAGTAGGCCTTTCTTTTCCTCTCTGCTTTCATTCGAATGCTAACACCGGAAAGATGGCAATAAGATCTATCAACGGCTAACATGTTACCAGAACCATTAGCTAGAAGTTGCCCCTCTTCATCAACTATTATTTTTATGTTGGCATTCTCTTTGAGTACTAATTTCTCTGGAAATGTAACTTTCACATATCCACCTTTTGAATGAAGGAAATTCTTGAGTACTCCAAAGAAATTTAACTCCTCACTGTCAGGACAATGTAGGCATACATTCCCAATAAGATCTCCACTACTACTTGTTTCATAGTTCAAATATATCAATTTGTCAGCATTCAAGGCAACAATGACTTTATCATGTGCACACACTTTCCTCGAATAATTCATTTTCACTTCTTTTTTTTAAATATGATGTCGGTGTTTATCCCTCCAATGGGTAAAAATTACTGATTTAATACACGCAATAAACTAGATAGTCTCGAACACCTACCATGGAGTACCAATGGGAAAGCCGCTTCCAATGTAAGAGCAACCATAGAGTACGTTTGCTACAGCCGCAAGCATACATAGTGAGAGAGACATGCAAAGTCGAAATAGATGATTACTAAAAAAAAGCTCTAATCAGGCATAATCCTTCTTCTGGCAAAAAAATACAATGTTTCGAATGAACACTATGTGATATTCTAGGACCACTGGGTCGATTCTATAACGACCCTTGTGTTTCAGGAGTCGTTCTTAAGGAATTAGGACAGAATTCGAACTTTTGCGTAAAGAGCTAGGTGTTGAGGAGGGGACAATAGACATAGATGACAGTACACAATTGAAACATCAAATACAAAATTCCACGTTTTTGCACGGAAATACAAAACCATAGGTTAGGTTATGTTAGCTTACGTGTGCCCTACAGTGTGTTGCTACAGCTGAATCCGAACTCTGGATCCCGTAATATCAAGCTGAGATCAAACCAACTGCGCCAATAAAGAACAAAAAAAACTTGTTTCTTTACTGGCGGTTGGTGTTACTCAACCCATTTCATTTATATGTTAAATAAAGAAATAAGTTTTTCAAACAAAAATAAGAAGAATATCAAAACTGAAAATGAACAAAAATGATGCTCCTGAAAGTTATCCTAGACTGCAACAACTGCTGCAACCATGATTATATATGTCTTGATAGCACAAAGGAGAAAGCCTATGGCTTTTCTTACTTGGAATAGTAAAAGACGAACCACAGAGAATCAGGCAGCGAAATCAGTCCAAAATCCAGTTTTTTCTAAAAAATTGATTTTATTCTAAAAGTTATATTATATTAATTACGAAAGCGAGTATATATCAAAATTCCCTACATCTCTATATGATGTTCTGATAGCCCGCTAGCCCAGGAGGAAAAAATAAGAAGAAAAAACATGAGACATCAGCGCTACAAACGGAAAAAAGTGGTTTTTCTTGTTGTTCAAGGTGGGGGACTGTAATTCTCCTAATTAAGGTTTTCGACCACGCTGATTTCAATGGTGCACTTTTCATTTCGATAAGAAATCCTTTTTCTAGGGATTTCAGTTTTTTAAAATCACCATAAATTTCTTTCCGTTATAAACTTTTACTTTTAAGATTAACCGGAATAAAATTTAACATTCCTGAATCAGTGTCAGAGAGCAATATTTTCCCATTAGGCAGTCTTTTTTCAAAACACATTTTTTAACTTTTGGTTACTATGAACAGCAGTTCATCTTTTACTAGATTGCAGCTACAGCTGCAAGCATGATATGTCAACTGCATATTCAGCCCTTTCCCCAGGGAACTTACAGCCCTTTCCCCAAGGATTATGGGGGCAAGGGTCCTGTCATCCCCAAAGGAATAGTTATTGAACCTTTCAACTATACTGAATAACATAGCTATCTCAAAATTGATTGGATACGTTTGGGAAAAAAGGGGCGTGGGAGGGGGCTAATTGTCCTCCAATCTTTTCAGTGACGTGAAAACGGCAATAAAAGTTCTGATTTTCGTTCAAATAAGCACCCTCCTGATCTTCTAGGACCGTTGGTTCGATACGATTACCCCTGGAAAAAATAATAAATAGAAAAACACTGATCCGTGATCTTTCTCCGGGCAATTTTTTTTTTTTACAAAATTCCACATTTTTGCAGATATCAGCTTGAAACCTCTGTAGCATGCTTATGTGATTTTCAATAAAATCCTTTACTTTTTGGGAGTGCACCCCCTTTCAAGAAATTGGGCAAATTTTTGCCGGCTCGTAGCTTTTGACGGGTAAATTTAAACTTTATGATTTGTGAACTTTAAACTTTATGATTATTTTCTTCCTCCTGACATCCTAGTTACCCTCTTTTATTCCTTTATTTTTCCTTACCTTTCTTATTGCGGATCAGTTTTTAGGATATACAAACCGGTCTTTCACTAAAAAACTCAAATTTGCCCAAAACCGTGCCATTAAAGCAGTTTTTTCGGCTTCCCCGTCTATATCCAACCCGTGATTTGTATTCAGATTTCGGCATAGCTCCACTTGATCAAATCATACAAAAACTAAACTTATCGCTTGCTTACTCTGCTTTCCACAATAATCTTCCACCTCAACTACTAACCTATTATAACATTAATAATTCGAAAGCCCACTGTGTCCGTTCATCCAATAGAGCCTTTATAATTCCTATATGTGTTTCTAGTGCTGCCCAGCAATCTCCCATTTACAAATCTATTATTCAATGGAACAAAATGCCCTCCAGTGTTGAACTAGCCACAAGTTTCTGCAAGCTGTATAAAAATGTAACAAAACTGTATAATATAATTTAATCTTTCAATTTTCAACCAATTTGCTTTAATTACCCATGTTTTATTCTTCTATCTTCTTTTTTCAGTGTTATTTTAATTTTTTCTTTTTTTGGTCCTTAACAAGTTCTCTTCTAGGATCTTTATTGTTATTGATGTTTGTGTTATGTTTTTATTCGAATAAATTGAATTGAATTGAATAATTGTCCTTACTTACAGTTCGTTACCACAAACTGTTTGATTATACTTGAAACACAGGACTGCAAGAGTAAAAATATAGGCTTCTTCTGTCACCAACTGTCAACTAAGAATGTTAGCAACCAGTTTTCCGTATGCCCATAGAAACAACAGTTTTAACCAACATAGATTGTTAGCTAATAATTATCAAAAACGTATTAATCGGGCAGGAACAAAAAAAAACAAAAAAAAACAACTAGGCAAGCCACTAGCGGCATCAAAGAGTTCGTGGTAACGAACTGTAAGTATGGAGCGACTCAATAGTAACCAAAACTCTAAAAGAAGGACTTTTAATACAAGTAGATATACCAAAAGAATCAGCTTATTCTGCTGATTCCCAATATATAAAATTTATCAACTTTAGTGTTACTCATCAACAGTTACAAGATCTGCACGAGAAATTTGCTGAGAAAATTTGCCCGATTTTCGAAAAATGGGGGAAACACCCACTAAAAGTCAATGAATCTTAATCACACCAGTAGTAACCAAGGTACTATTTTGCTTAGACATATAGCAATTTCAATGTTATTCTGGACCTTTACGTTCCTTGACCTTTTCAAAGAGATTCAGGGCTCCCTCACATGGCCTTCTGGATTTGCTCGGAGGTATAGCAATTTCAATGTTATTCTGGGCCTTTACGTTCCTTCCTATGATGTTCTGGGCCTTCGTTATACTATGTTCCGTCTTGTACTTGTTACATAACATGTTATGAAGGACAAGTTGTTCTGGCGCAATTTAGCAGATTTCTAGTTCATGATATATATGTCTTTTTAGGGATAAACCTGTATTATAAAACCAGCGAGTCTTGTTTCGCTGTTAATATATTCAATTATTTTTTGTATATATTCAGGTTTCAAATTAGGATTTTCAAACAGTTTGAATACATCATTCAACCTATCAGTACCGGTATTTTTGCGATAATTTACATAGATATAGAAAATTCTAAGCAACTTCTGGTGAGTAAAATTTTCTCATTATTATAAAAAAAAGAAATTGTCTCGTCATTAAGTTAAGGAAGAATTACCTTCCCTATGTTTTTTTTTTTCACTGTGTTGTTACCTCTTTTAAAAAGCTTCCTTCTTTTAAATATTAAACGATCCATGTATTTCAATTTTAGTAAATATTCAAAAAAAGAGAGGCATGTTCACTTTGATTTTGGCTCGTTGTATATGAAAAATTAAAATAGAATTTGAATATAATTGTCAACTTTTTTGTGTTTCGATACTATGGGATTGAGGGTTCAATGCCCCCTGTTAATATTTTGAATAAGTAAGAATTGAGCTAGCTAATTAAATTTTGTCTTTTTTTTATTTCAAATTTTGGGGAGTTTAGTACCATGATATTCGTATGTACGCGAAGGAACATTTGAGCAGAAAAATATTGATTTGTAAAAAGTAGCAGGCATTCTAAAGCACTAATAGATTGAGCGCTACAAGTTTCAGAATCGACTTTATAGGTCAAATTATATCACGGGAAGAGGGGTTTTAAAATTCCCCTTCCCTCCAAACTCAAAATTTTCCAAAATTCTACTTCAGAAGCTTTTTTAAATATTTGTAAAGCTTTAAGACATAGAGCATTACAAACATCAGAATTGACTTTATAGGTCAAATTATATTATGGGGAGATGTTTTTGAAATCACCCTCCCCTCCTTCCCTTCCCTCCAAACTCAAAATTGTCAAAAATTTATTTTAAAAGCTTTTTAAATATTTCTAAAGTGCTACAAATACCAGAATAAACTTTAGAGGGCAATTTATCTGTAAAAGAGGGCTTATTACTAATTTTTTCTTCTTTTTTTTAAGGATGTTGAGATGGATTCATGCCCTCCCTCTGAAAAGAGACCAAGATGGGATGATATCACATCAATGCAAGCTGCAAGGTCAACAGTAATCAGATTTGCTAGTTCGCTGGACCAGCCAGGAGTCTCTATGAAACCTAGCAAGAAATTCGAGTCAGCCTCATCTGATCAAGATGGAGGGAACACTCCTCTTCACGCCTTGCCAGGGACTTCTGATGTACAAGTGCAGCCAGAACTTGTAAATGTATATATTTTTTTTCTTTTACGTATTTTTTTGTCAAAAATAAGACAAATTTTTTCTCAACTGCGTAACTTTTGATGAGTAAAACTTAAATTTGTTTCTAAACTATTCTATAATAATAATCCTATTTCATTTTCTTTCATTAACCAAATTAGCAATATATAAAAGAGTGATTATAACACACAGAAGAGAAAAAAGGATTCTTAAAGGTTGTTTTCGAAAAGAATTTGAGACTGAAATTCTAGGGTCGTTATAATACACAAGTTCTATTTGAATGGTATTGTGAAGTCCTCTACCCTAACTCGAAAGAGCTCCAATCCTTCTACTCCAAAGGAAGCTCCCAGACCCCAAAGGTCACCCCCCTCCCTGTGTGAGTGGTACATGTGCCGCTTTTTTCCGTATATCCGATAATTCCAATGCTTCACTAAATATCAACTGAATTGTATTTTAACCCGTCAGAAATTATGAGAAAATTAAGAATTTTTGAAGTAGAAATTCAAATATCGCATAAATTGTTTCCACAGCGCATTTCTATCTGACGCTGTTTTCGCAGCACGTTATAGACTAAGGGGTTAGAAACACAATTTCAAGCTGTAAGAATATTTCAGCATGTGTGTGTGTGTGTGTATGTGTGTGTGTGTGTGTGTATGTGTGCGCATGTGTGCGTGTGTGTCAGTGTGCGTGTGTGTGTGTGTTTGTGTGTGTGTGTGTGTGTGTGTGTGTGTGTGCGTGTGTGTGTATGTGTGTGTGTGCGTGTGTGTGTGTGTGTGTGTGTGCGTGTGTGCGTGTGTGTGTGTGTGTGTGTGTGTGTGTGTGTGTGTGTGTGTGTGTGTGTGTGTGTGTTATTAACAAAATTTGTAATTTATTATACATTGTTTTGTAAATAATGCTATAAGCAAAAATTTCTAATTTATTATGCATTTCGTCAAAGAAAAAAAAACTTAATCCATTCATTTTCTAGTTTCAGGGGGAAGCTGTGAAAACTTCTGCCTTCCCTGGTCCAGGACTTCAAAGTATCATGGGTAATTGTCCTCTCTCGCCGGATGGTGTTAGTGAAGGTACGTTATTTGATATCCCCCTGGATTTTCAATTTACAGCTGAAGAAATGGACAGTCTTATGCAAATTGTTGGGCCTAATTCTTCCGGGGACATTTTTAACGACAACTTTACTATTAGTGAATTGGATCCTGTACAAATAGGTACAGGACTTGAAAATAGTGCTATGTCCTCGGAATTGCGTGAATTTTATTTATTAGAATCTGCTCTAAGTCATTTGCAAACATACAGGGTAGATTTTAGCTCTCCCGAGGAAAACGCTGGCATTATTTTAACTGACCCCGTGAAAGTTCTCCATAGCTATATCGACAGAATTCGAGCAAAAATTGAGATTCAGATTCAGAATTGGGGAGGTCAGGGGGGAATTAAAGCATCAGTGAATCAAAAAGTTTATTTACAAAAGGGGACATCCGGGGATATTTTTATTTTCATTTTTCAAGTGGCAACCAGACTTTTTACCCAGGTCTAAACGAATTTGAAGACAACTTTTCCAACTGGGTAAATAAACTAATTTCAACTTTGGACACGTTTCATGAGAGGGGTAGTGGGTCCACAATTTTATACATTGAACGCATGGATCTGAATCTCAGTAGATTTAAAAAAAACTTTATTTTAAGGGGAGGGCGAGGTAACAAAATGAAATGCCGCCCAGATTTGACGGCTACAGGAGTTCAGGGTTTCAATTTTGAAACCGGGCTGCAATGCTTTAAATATGCATTTTTAGCAGCAGCCCATAAAACATTAAAAAATGATTCAACAATGAAAAATCTCGACAGACTTGCGCGTAATGGCGGAAAAAATTTCCCTAAAGTAAATTTTGACTGTTTAGAGGGAAAGTATCCGGTGTCCTTGAAAGAAATAAGCATATTTGAAAAATCAAATGAAAATCTTGGGGTGGGGGTGGTTGTTCTCCAGTATGACACTGAATTTGTAGATGGGAGAAAAAAACCAAATATAAAAGGAGTTTTGTATTCAGTGAGGACACCGTCAGTAGATAATGTTAAAAATTGGGTATGGATTATTTACGAGCCTCCCAAAGATGTAAATTCCTATGGTCATTTTTTTCCCGTTACTGCAATAAGTCGACTCTTATCTCAAGACAAGAACAAAGGGGAACGTTTCTATTGCCCCATGTGCCTTTCCCCATTTAGATCTGAGCGAACATTCTCAGACCACATGGGGCATTGCAAAATTCATGGGAATCAAAGAATTGAAATGCCGGCAGAAGGCAAAGACACTTTACAATTTAAAAATTTCCAAAATTCCCTGCTACAATCTGATAAAGTGTCTTTAGACTGTGAAACAAGACTGGTTGAGGTATCGGACCCATCAAGGCCAAATATAGTCAAGGAACACAAACTAGTTGCGTGTTCCTATGCGCATGCTCGTCGTGATTCCAACAATAAAATGCAATTGGAAGAGTTTTTTTTTACTATGGACGAGGAGGGCAGTATGGAAAAGTTATTGGTTTCTTTAATAAAAACAGCAAACAGTGCAATTTCACGATTACGTCATACCAATTACCCAATGACATTGTCAGATAAAGAGCAACTGGCACTGGAAAAGGGGACAATTTGCTGGGTATGTAGGGGTGCCCTTGCCCCAAAAGACGCGGTCCAGGACCACAATCACCTTATTGACCCCAATTCAACGGGAAAAAGTAACTTTCGTGGGTGGGCTCACAATTCGTGTAATTTAAAAATTAAACAGCAACTTTTTCTACCTGTTTTTATACATAATGCTAACTACGATCTAAAGTATGTGCTACCTGCATTGGCGTATCTTCAAAGAAATGGAACAATAGATGATGCATGGGTGATAGACAGCTTTACGTACAAAATCATACCTAAATCAGCGGAAAAGTTGCTTGTTTTGGAATTTATGTGGAAATTTGTTGAAGCCGGCGTTGAGTATATGAATAAAATTCGCTTTTTAGATTCATACAGTTTTTTCCCTGAATCATTGAGCGAATTAATTCAAGTGCAGAAAAACGACGACGGTTGCAATGCTTTCCCCCTTCTCAAGCAACAATTTCCAAATGATTTATATGATTTGTTAACGGTCAAGGGCATATATCCTTATGACTATTATTGTTCCATGTCGAGATTCGCCGAGGAAACTATTCCTCCAATTGAATCATTTTACGACAGTCTTCACGATCGTAGTTGCACCCCCAAGGAATACAGTTTTGCTAAAAAAGTTTGGGCAGAGGGAGGGTGTAAAAATGGGTTTGACTACTGCAAGCTGTATTTTTCGAGTGACGTGTTAACCCTGTTAGACATTATGTGTAAAAATACGGATAAAATCTATGAGGAGTTTAATCTTGATTTGGGCTATTATTTTTCTTCGCCTCATCTAGTGATGGACCTCATCCTAAAAATTAGTGGGGAAAAATTGGGCTAATTACTGACATTGATCAGCACGTGTTCATAGAAAGATCAATGAGGGGGGGGGTTTGTTTTTCACGGGGACCGTATTTTGGAAACTGATCCAACAGGAGAGAAGACGGGGACAAAATCGGATGCAGTTTTCCTCGATATGAATTCTCTCTACTCCTCGGCCATGTCCCATTATGCACTACCTTGCGGTGACTATAAATGGCTCAATGACCCTCAAGCTCCCCATTTCCCCAACATTGACAGTGTTGAGGAGAATGGCCCGGTTGGATGGTTTTTTGAAATTGATGGAGAGATACCAGTCGAGCTTCACGATTCAGTAAAGGATTTTGTTTTCCCGTGCATCAATAGACCTGTGACTAAGGACTCTTTGAGCCCTCGCAATAGGCGTTTAGTCGAGGTGGACGGATTGCATTGGTCACCTTCAAAACAAAAACTTATTGCTGACCTTCTGCCAAAAAAAACATAGTTGTACATCATGTAGCTTTAAAATGGATGTGCAACAACGGTTTCAACGTCACAAAGGTTCACTGAGCACTCCAGTTTAGTCAAAAACCCTATTTGAAAACGTTTGTTGACACTTCTGTCAACAAACGTTCTGCAGCGCAGACGAAGGCTGAAAAAGAAATTTATAAACTCATTTTGAATTCGGCTTTCGGCAAAATGTGTGAGTGTTCGTAATAGGAATCGTTGTGACGTCGTGACCAATCCCGAACAATGTGCTCGAATTATTGCCGATCCAAATTACACTTCCTTCACAATCATTGGCCCGGACATGGTACTTTTGAATAGGAAAAAAAGACGCATTGTCTTGAATAAAAATATTGCTGCAGGCAGTGCGATCTTGGAGATCTCTAAAAAGCTCATGTTGGAATTCTACTACAATGTGGCTAGGGTACAGTGGCCGGAAAAGGGGCAAGTAGAGGTCTGCTACGGGGACACGGATTCTCTACTGTTAAAAGTAAAAACCCCAAATCTAATTGATGATTTGGTGCACGGTGAAATTATCAGCTCACGGATGGACTACACCAATTGGGGTGGTCTTTACCCAGAGCTAGTGTGACTACCCTCCCCCTTGGACACTATTTAACTTCAGACCGGGCCGAATGTATTGCCCATAGGGAAAGTCTCGGTTTAAATAAAGTCCTGTAAATTATTTCCTAAAAACCTTTGGGGGGGGGCCTCACGGCCCAGGGGGGGGGGGCCTCGCGGCCGGGGGGGGGGGGGGGCCTCACGGCCCGGGGGGGGGGGCGGCCGCCACCAGCGGGGGGCGCACCGCCACAATATCAAAGTTATCTTTTTGACTTAGAGCAGATTTTTTGTAAATGTTTCATTCAAAAAAAGTGCTTTAATCTAATGATGTATTTTTTCTCTATAAATAAACAAAAAAAAGTGTTTTTTCTCTGTGTACCCATGTAAATGTTGTATTTTTTTTATAAATAAATTTAAAAAAGTGTATTTTTTTAGTATTGTTACTTTTTATGTATATAATAAAAGAAAAATATGATTCTTTATTCGTCTTCTTCTTGAAGAACAGAGTAGTAGTAGGGAAATTATTTAGTCATTAGACAATTAGGGTCTACAGTTAGTTGTCCAGGTGAACTGTTGAAGGGAACATGTATCAATTTAAAACACCATTCAGCTCGTTTCTGTGTGGGCCCTCAATGTCGGGCAAAACAACACTCTTAACTAAAATAATTAAAAATTGTGATAAAATGTTTGTGGAAAAGCCGAAAAAAATATACTATTGCTATAGTATTTGGCAGGAGTCATACAATAAAATAAAAGCAATTGCTGCCACCATGGGATTGGTGCAGATACAGTTCATACAGGGACTTGATGTTTTCAAAATTATTGAACCAAACTCTTGGCTGATCATTGACGATCTGGCTGAATCTATTGAACAATGGTCCCAGCAAATGCTGCAATTGTTCACTGTTCGCTCTCATCATGAACAGATTTCCGTTACTCTGGTTCTACACAATCTCTTTCATCAGAGCAAATGTATGCGAACATTTGCTTTGAACTGCACCTACTATATCATCTACAGAGTTGTTCGTGATTCTAGCTCGCTAATAACCCTCAATAAACAAATCTATCCAGGTGCCCCTAAATTTCTGCTCTCAGCATACAATCAGGCAACTAATAAACCCCACGGTTATATCCTATTGGATCTTAATCAAAATACACCCGAGGATCTGCGTGTAGTCACAGATATTTTCGACAATGAAATTACAGTATATCTCCCCGTGAACACTAAAAAGACCTATTAGTCGCTATCATGACACTGAAGAAACTACATCAAAATAGACATTTGTTTTCAGTTCTAAGCACTTCAAAACCTCAGCTTAGAAAAGCAATACTCAAACATGGTATTGACAATGATTTCATTAATCTAATATCTGAACTTTGTTTAAATTTGACCGAGGGTAATGTTCAACTACCAGAAGTAGTTAAGCAACAGGCAAAGCAACATCGTTCCATTGTACGTACATTGGCCTCTAAAAAGAAAGGAAAGAATTTTAAAAGGATACGACTTCTTCAGGCAGGCGGTAGCTTTTTCAAACTTTTACTGCCAATAATTGCAGGACTTGTAAACAGTTTTCTCTAGATGGCAAAACCCTATAAATTAACTCCAATAGAACTCGCTCTCTCACCCGTGGAACACTTTGAGGACAATCTGAGTAAATTCCTTGACAATGAAACTATTGAGGATGATAAAAAACTGATTTTACTTCAAGATGCACTTCACCGAGTGGACAAACACAGGTCCTATCGATCGAAGCCCACTGCTGCTGCTGATCCCAAAAAAGAATCATCTCCTCAAGAGTCTGCTGCTGCTGCTGGAACCCAATTAAAGAAGGAGGAATTGGATTCAATTGTATTGAAAATTGGAAATCTAATGCCCCTCTCATATCGTGAACAAAGTAAACGACTCCTAACCTATCTCTTGGAAAGTGGTCAAATTCAAGTTGAGAGCAATGGGGAAAAGATTATAATTCAGGGCAAGAGCTATAATCTACTTGATTTAATGTATGACATGGTTACAAATCGTAAAGGACTATTATCATTTGACACTCATCTATACAACTTTCTAAATACATTAAACTTCCCCAAAAGTCTTATTGGTAATAGACAAATTCTAAAAAAATTAAATGAACATGCATCATCATCATCAACATTGACACCATTAAAATATGAACTTGAAGAAGAAGAAGATTTTAAATCAATTTTGGAAAATACTAGCACACTACTGATAGCTAGACAAAAGCGAAGACGTATCAAGTGAACGTCACCACCACCACCAACAGCCAGTATACAAAGGGTAGCGGACATTACACAACGTGTTTACGTTCAAAATGGCTGAAGTTCTGAAAGGTGTTTATGAAAATATTGGCGAGGCGGGGAGTTTAAGTTCCCCCACCACTCTTTCCAAATTCACGGGTGTTCGCACTAAAAGTGTACGAGACTATCTACAAAATGAACCAAGTTACACTCTGCATAGAAATCATAGACTTCGTGCCAATCAATATCGAAAAACTAAAGCCTTTTACCCATTGCATATAATGCAAGCAGATCTCCTGACTCTAGATGAGCTTCAAAGACGTCACAATATACCGTACAAGTACATTCTACTTGCAATCAGTGTTTCTAGTCGCTATGCATATGCAATTCCATTGCGATCAAAGAGAGGTGTTGAAGTTGCTCAGGCCATTGAAAGTATTCTCGAAAAGGATTCATATAAAAAAATTCAAACGGGTCGCGGTAGTGAATTTGTTAATCCTCATGTTGCAAAAGTACTAGAGAAATATAGTACGCTGCTCTATCATAGTCACAGTCCTATAAAGGCTGCATTGGCCGAACGATTGATAAGAACTATTCGATTTTTAATTTCAAGATATTGTACATTGAAAAATACATCGACTTTTATTCATGATCTAGATAAAATCATGTTGATTTATAATCAACGACCTCATCGATCATTGTCCAACTCTACACCAACGGAAGTTCATCATTCTGATCGTGATACATTGACACCTTTCTTAAACAATATTCCAATGAATCAAAAGTCAAGAAGAAGAAAAATAAATTCAATGTTGGTGATACTGTTCGAATTAATAGAACAACTAATGTTTTTGAAAAGGGGAATTACTTGTGGTCCACCGAACTTTTTAAAGTGGCAAAAATCCTAGACACTAAACCCATAACTTATCGCCTGCGTGATGCCAAAGATGAAGGGATTCTCGGCGGCTTTTATGACTATGAATTGCAAAAAGTTAAAAATGCTAGTGAAATCTACCAAATTGAAAAGATATTAAAGACACGTACTCGCAGGGGTAAAAAACAGTTACTTGTTCGGTGGCTAGCATACAACTCTGATTTTGATTCTTGGATCGGTGTTGAAGATATTGACAATGCCCAATGATTTCTATGTAACTTTCATGTCCAACGTTTCGATCCTCTCTACAATGACTTGAATACGACAAGTGATTTTTGGACAAAACTCTCCCCCACCATCAAATTTGACGGTGCATATGAAGTGGCTCTTGTCGACTGTATTCTCAAAAATACCTATGACATCCTGAGAAAGGATCGTGTGTATGATATAAAAGTTATACCATTCGATTGGACTATGAATGGGTTGGGCTATGCCGACTATGAATGGGTTGAAGCACTTAAATCTAGTGACTATCCACATGTCAGATTGAAATATATTGAATATGATAATATGAGGGATTTGTGTCGTACAATCAATAGAAAAATCTCATATCGTCGGAATGGTACATTCCATTTTAATTATTCATTGGAACATGATAGGATTTACATTAGCTCACCTGTTGACACTGAAACAATTATTCTCAATGATAATCTGAGAGATGTTCTTGGCTTTAAACAGAATATGATCCATGGGAAAAATGCTGGCACCGTTTACGGGATGGATCAAGTTATTTTTGCTGATTATCCACCTGGCTTTGCCTCGGACTCTTGCATATTTCTCTATGCATCCTTTGTGGAAACGTCGAGAGTCGGTAATTCAAATGTCCCCCTCCTACGTGTTCTTGAACGAAAAACAACTCATGAACTTGTTCATCACTATAATATAAAGCATCTTCAGTATGTTCCTGTAAACACTTCATATTTGTAACTCTGTCAGTTAACACTAAGAAGTGAATTGGGTGATCCTCTAGCAATAACAAAAGGCTTAGCAGTGATTACATGTCATTTTCGACCCACTGTCAACGACGACGGTACAACCACCTAAAATGAACAATAGAAGAATTCCATTTGTCTGTCCCGATATTGACTGTTATGTTGGTGCTTTGAGTCCACGTCAAATAGGCAATGGATTGGACTACTACAAGGGGCGTACTACAATGTCTGGCTATGGTCTTGGTAGCTGGTTTGCTAGGCTATTTCGTTCTGCACTACCCCTTGCCAGAAAATATCTTGTACCTGCTGCATCAAATTTTGCTGCCTCCACACTACAGGACTGGGGGTCGGGCAAGAATTTCAAGGAGAGTGTTAAGGAAAATATTAGATCTTCAGCAAGAGCCGTTGGTGAACAATTAAAATCTCGACAAAATGGTGAGGGATTGAAAAGGATGCGTTCGCGTCATTCACTCATCAGTCTCTACCCAGGCAGGAAGCAAAGGACATCAACAAGGACTTTGAGAAATAAAACAACGAAGGCCAATAAGAAGAAGAAAAAGAAAAAGATTGTTAGATCAAAGAAGGATTTCTTCTCTTAAGATGACTTATCTCCCCCACAAGGAATCATATCCATCAATCAGTTCCTCATTGAATCTATTCAATGCTGAAAATGTTGATGTCAGTGTCAATTATGGCTACTATGAACAATTTCATCCCCAATAACCCCTCTCGGAAAATATACACTTTCAAATATTTTCCTATGAAGACTATTTCATTTATTTGTCGTCAACATTTATTGATTTAAATGTTGTGGTGAAGAAAAAGTCAGATAATACAACTCCAAATGCCGGCGATGGTCTCTCCTATGAAAACTGTATTCTACACAACCTATTCAAACAAATTAATGCATTTATTAATGGAACATTGGTGAGCACTAGCAATAATTTATCAAACTATGCAAGCTACATACAATTTATGATGATGACGCCAAAGGCGTACAAGGAGATGAGAGGACAATCATTGGGCTATGAATATCGAACAGGTGTTGATACTGACGGTGAGTTGACTACTGCAGTGACCCAGGAGTATCATCTAGTTGGAAAATTAAATCATGAGATATTCAATATATCCCAATGGCTACCCCCCAATGTCAAGATTGACATAAAGTTACAGATGGCCCCATCGAATTTCATTTTGAGAAAAACACTTCCTGCAGCACCCGATGCAAATGTCATTATCACATCGGCAATTCTCCATGTCCGAAAACAACAAGTTATGAGCTCTGTTGCATTGGCAGTGGAAAAGCTAAGAGCCAATGGCAACAACATTAAACTTCTTGTCCCCCATACAATCACCAATCAACGTCACATTGCCGCCGGTTCTCGTAGCTATAGCGATTCATCATTTATCAATGGAGAAATCCCATCAAAATTGGCTTTGGCCTTTGTGAAGAGTGGCAGTGCCGTTGGATCCTGGACTGAATCCCCCAATGATTTTAATTTTTTCGGTCTATCTAGCCTTGTGTGCAAAGTGAATGATATTCCACTGTACACTCTATCATTTGACAAAAAATCTTACAGAACTCTGTACGAGTTGACCATGCAGTCCCTAGATCATGACTCTCAACTATTTGAAAATGGAATAACCGATTCAATGTTTTCGAAAAATCATGGGGTTATTGTTTTGGACTTGTGAGGCACACAGGATATGAGTATAGTACGAACAGGGAATGTACGTTTAGAGTGTACATTTGCCAATGCTCTGGCTGAGAGTATCACGCTAATATCACTGAGTCAATTTGAAACCTATTGGGAAATCACACCCGACGGCAGTGTTCTACTAGATCTTGCACCATGAACACAAATCAAATAATCAATGTATTTAGTATGGATCCATACATGTCCCAGTGCAAGTCCTATTGCATACCTTCGGACTTCACTGAAAAAATTCCAAGTGTTAACAATACTCTAATCATTGTTAATAGCAGTCCATCGACTTTGAAGACCGGTCATTGGCTATGCATCTTTCAAACAGCGAAGAATATTGAATTTTTGATCCTCTTGGCCTATCGTATAAATTCTACACGCCACACATCAGCAACTTTATTGAAAGCAGTGGGAAAACCATTATTCAAAATCAACGAAGAGTACAGAATTTAACGACTAAGACATGTGGCTTTCATGCACTGCTCTTTTTCATGTTCAGATGTCGTGGTTATACCTACAAGCAGTTTCTCAACATCTACGTTGACTTACCTCGATTGAACGACTTTCTAGTGGAGAATATACTTACAAGTGTATTTAATATTGATTTTAGTGCCCTAAGAATAAAAAGTTCTAAAGATGTATGTGAAATTGTTTATTAATAAAAAAAAAAATTATATACATGATAAAACGACTTTTCTACTCTTTAGATTTCATCCACTACTAGGTATTTGTCGACAACAACTAGTGCAGGTAGATTATCTGAATTCACAGTGTACTGATCATGATGTACTGCAAAGTCAGGGTCACATTTTCTACAGTAGAGTGTGACTTCACTCTTGTCATATCTCTTTGTATAGTCAATGATACTATTCTCATTCATTCTATAGAATTCACATGTTTCAATTTGCGTATTTGAAGCAATTTCATAAACAGTGTCCTCAAGTGTCGAATCACATTCCGTCACAGCCAAATAAAAATCAGTGGCTTATAATCGAAACACCCATTGTCTTCACAACAATGACGTAGAAACCATATTCTTTTGTTATTCCAACAGCTGAATCACTGACCTGGTTCCTCCTCCCAGAACAATCTAAAACCACGACGATACCAATCTCGTAGCAATAAACTAAAATCACGGTTAGGATTCTTTCCAATCATACCGGGATATGTACTCTCCCACTGCTTACATTTATCATAATGACAATTGGAGCATAGGTAACCTCTAGGATGAGAGTCACACACCTCTTCAAGACAGGAATTACAACCTTTAATTTGTACAGCATATCCTCTATGCAATTTACACGGGTTGCATAATCTACACTTTTCATCATACTCATCAATCATTGTGCAATTCTCACATGATGACCAGCTGCCCAGTGAGTACATACATAGCGGACACGTATGGAACATTTTGTCATGTGTTGACACTCTCACTGCCACAATGAAACTGAGCTAGCAACATCAAAAATTGTCTGAGATAGAGAGAGAGAGAGAGAGAGGAGTAAATCATCCTTGAGCACCATCTTTCTCATGAAAAAAGTCCTAAATTTCTAAACTAATGTTTAAAAGCATATCCACAATATCATTTTGCCGTGTCGTGACCAATATATCAATAAATTGTGTAAATGCATTTGGACCACAATGTAGAAGCTTCATACAATAGTCTAATGATGGAGAATCAGTTTTCATTATATCTACAAGCATTCCTCGAGAAAATATCTTCCTTTGAATAGACAACTCTAGAAAATTGTCATCTAGAACCAAATGTTTTTCCATAAGAACTAGATTCCTCATGATTCGATCTTTCTCGAATCTATCCATTTTTTAGAGTCCTAACTCTCTCACAACCAACTTCAGACTAACCAGAATTTTTTTTTCTACTCTAAAAAAATATACGCTAGTCTACTATAGAAAGAAAAAAAAAATACCATTGATTTAGAAACAATTTTATTGAACATAATTACAATAATAACATTCATTGATGCATTTTGTTCTCATCAATATATTTCGATAGGACATCTAATGCCGACCGAAGTTTATTTATATGGAGAATATTCACTTTTCCAGCAAAACATAGCTGCTCCTCCTGCTCAAGTTTGCTTAATGATATCATGTATCTAGCATACATAGTGTGCCATTCAAGACATAGTCTACAACCAGCAGTTATTTCCACAGCCACATTAGGTACTCGTGCATCACTGCTGCTGTTGTCAGCTCCATCATTAATCTCCAATAATGTAAATGCACCACTCATTTTTCTCTACTAATATCTTCGCAAATAAACTATTCTCTTTGAATTCAATTCTCTTACTAATATGAATTGTAAAGAAAACTATTCCTTTTATTCAAATCCCAATCACCAATCAAGTTATACTCACTCCCTTTGAAAAGGTGTATACAAGGTCCAGAATAACATTGAAATTGCTATACCTCCGAGCAAATCCAGAAGGCCATGTGAGGGAGCCCTGAATCTCTTTGAAAAGGTCAAGGAACGTAAAGGCCCAGAATAACATTGAAATTGCTATACCTCCGAGCAAATCCAGAAGGCCATGTGAGGGAGCCCTGAATCTCTTTGAAAAGGTCAAGGAACGTAAAGGTCCAGAATAACATTGAAATTGCTATATGTCCCAGCAAATAACATGGTATTTGCTATATGTCTACGCAAATAACATGGTAATTGCTATATGTCTAAGCAAAATAGTACCTTGGTTACTACTCACACCATCAGATTCGGAGTATCAGAGAACTCTACTGCGGAAGTTTAATGCTCCTATATAGAAAAATGTGAAATTTTACATTTTTTTCCAGAAGAAAGATAACAGATGCGTGATTATTATTTTTTTTTCTCAGGGCTGATCTTATCAAAATAGGGGTCCTAGAAGATCGGCAGATGGTGCATTCGAACGGAAATTAAATTTCTAGTGCCCTTTATAAGTGACCAAACAAATTGGAGGGCAAAAAGCCGCCTTTCATGCCCCTTTTTTCCCGAAGTTGTCCAATCAAAATTTTGAGTCATTTTGTTCAATATAGTTGAAGCATTCAATAATTATGTCTTTACAGGTAACATGAAACCCACAGCCCTTGGGGAGAGGCCTGTAAATTATGATATTTGCCCATTGTTTACTATAGCATTTTTTATTGGGAAGTATAAAGACATTTATTGGGGGAGGGAATTTTGTGCTTGGGGTGGGTTTTCATAGGGAGGATTTTCCGGGGTGAACTTTCCAGGGAATATTCTACACTGGGGGGACTTTGGCAGAATTCCTATACGAAATTCCTTTCATTTGTGAAACTTTCTTTTTGCCACCTCGATTTTGCATGTGGAGATGTTCCGCCTGAATTATCCGGAAGCTATTTTCAGCGTTTTTGGATTTTCCGGGCAAAAGTTTCCATGAAAGGGGGGATTTCCGGAATGATCAGGGGAAAAAAAAATTAGAGATTAGGGTCCCTTTCAAATGAAAGTATGCTAAGGAGAATTTTTCAGGCATAATTATCCACAAGAAATTTTATGGCGGGGGGATTTTCAGCGAGGATGGAATACCCGGAGGAAATTTTACAGGAGAATTACCCGGAGGGAATCTTAAGGGTGGGGTGTATTTTACGCGTGAGGAACTTTCCACAGAGGAGTTGTCCGTGAGGGGAGAGGATTTATCATAAAGTCTGAGCCAGATTCACCGGCATTATTTGAAAAACAATCAGAAATTAAATTAAAAACAACGCGTCAGTAAACTTTTGGATATAGACTGGGGCTATATCCAAGAATTAGGGGGGAGGGGACAGGTTCGGATTCAGTAAAACAGAAAAAACTCACAAAATTCTACGAATTGAATTTTTCTGATTGCAATGAAGTAAGAATTTAATTGTGGTACTTTTTAGTTAGAAAAGAAGAGTTACATTAAAACTGCCGAAAGTTGAAGAGCCTCTGTAGTAATAAACTCATATAGTCTTAATTATTGGCAAACAGAAAGTATATAAAAACGGCCAGCGTAAATCTTAAATCTGGCCACCACCCTCCACTAACCCCAAAAACGTTGGTGAGATCTTTATTAAAAATATGGTTAGAAGTAGAATTGAAAGAGAAATTATAGACCAGTTGAAAACAGCCCAACTGTTATGGGAACAGCTTGAAAAACTGAGCTAAGAACTCTGTTATTTTTATTTTAACAGTTTTGAAAAGCGGAAATAAAAAATGCAACTAAAATTCAGATAAAATTGAAGATTAGAAGTCGAGTACAAAAATTAAAAAAATTAACAAAAAAATTCTCAGAAGCGTATCAATCGTGCGGAAATACAAAAAAAAAATGTGTAAGCTTGGAAAAAAAAATCTTTACAGTCTACTGCGCTAGGCTATCCCTTAAAATATTTTCAAGAAGTCAGAAAAAAACGAAAAAAATAAATCTAAGCCATCCCACAACGATTTTCATGCAGTCACCACGTTCTGGGAAAAAAGAGGGAAGCATCCAACTGTCTGTTTTTCGTCACCGTGTTTGCGACGATAGCAATTTCAATGGTGCACTTTTATTTCGGTTTGACACTATGTCATCCATATTAGGAGACTATAAATCATCATTTCTGGGTTGTAAATTATTGTGATTTCAATGGGGTATTTTTTTTTTTACTACTCTTCTCTACTCCAGAAATGACATCAAAAAGCCCCATTTTTGGTCTCACATGTCGCTTTAATCTGGCTTCATTTTGACAAAATTATAAAGCACGTCAATATGAGCAAGAAATTTTAAATGAGTCCCTAACCACCCCTGTATGTTTTCCAGTTACATGCAATCTTTGGCAAAAAAAAAGAAAGAAAAAAAGTGAGACACGTCACTACTAACCATGCGAAAGAGCAATATTCCTCTTTTTTTAACAATAAGAGTTCCAATAGTGCATACATTTAGTTAAATCTTTAATTATTCAATCTCCAGATAGATTTACAAATGGAATAAATAATCTTTAATAATCTCCAAATGGAATACAAAATTCCCAAGAGTAAATTTTTATTCCACGAAAGAAAAAAAAAGTGTAAGAGGTTTTTAGTGCGTGTAATAATTACACATTGCGTATTAGACGAAGTAAGGAAGGACAAGGAGGATACCTTTGTTAAGGTCAAAGACAAAGATTAACTGGTCAAAGGTCATGAAAGGTCAAAGAACTGGTGTTCTCGACAGATATTTCCCGTGATTTTACATACCCATGCCACAGAGCAATGTTCCTTGTTTTCCAAGGTAAACCCCTCCCGTTCGAGATTTTCAACGACGATGATTTCAATGATTTATTCTTACTTTAGTTCGAACTCATGCTTGAGAAGTTTCTGGCTCTTTTCCAAAATCCACAAAGTTTTATATGATAATTACAAACTAATATTCTATTGAAACTAAATAAGATTCCTTATTTCATAAGCAGCATCTATTGAGAAACTTTCCTCATGAGACAGTTACTTAGAAAAAGCGTTTTTGATTTTCGGGTACCGTATGCTATGGCACGCTCTTTACTAGGCTGCAGCTATTCCTGCAACCACGTTGTCTCAGCTTAAAGAAGAAAAAAAACGACAAGGCTATGAGTATGGTTCTTCTGGATCAAAGTTAAGGAGATTCCTAGGATTCCATGGTAAACTTGAATTTTCTTCAAAACAAATACTTTATTTCTCATTAGGTTCTAACTCAATGGAAACACTCAGGCCTTATAATTAGGGTGGATACAATTTGAAACAAAATATATTGCGTAAGAGACAGACAGCGAGAGAGAGAGAGAGAGAGAGAGAGAGAGAGAGAGAGAGAGAGAGAGAGAGAGAGAGAGAGAGAGAGAGAGAGAGAGAGAGAGAGAGAGAGAGAGAGAGAGAGAGAGAGAGAGAGAGAGATAGAGAGAGAGAGAGAGAGAGAGAGAGAGAGAGAGAGAGAGAGAGAGAGAGAGAGAGAGAGAGAGAGAGAGAGAGAGAGAGAGAGAGAGAGAGAGAGAGAGAGAGAGAGAGAGAGAGAGAGAGAGAGAGAGAGAGAGAGAGAGAGAGAGAGAGAGAGAGAGAGAGAGAGAGAGAGAGAGAGAGAGAGAGAGAGAGAGAGAGCGAAGAAACAGAGAGGGAGGGAAAAGTACAACAATTTGTTTGTGCAAAGCGTAATCTGGGGTATTCCCCCTCCCCCATATAGCTTGCAAGGACGCTAGACTTCGGAAGAATACCTGGCATTAGGGACATCCTATAAAACAAAAAAAGACTTACCAATACTATATACCACATCTCATAATCAGAATCGGACACATTGGCAAGAACCAACGAATTAGCGAAAAAAAAAAAAAAAAAACATTTAGCACAATACTTAAGCGAGATAACTGAAATACTGACTGATTACTATATCTGTATTGAGGTCTTATTTTTTCAAAATTGTGGTTGGAACGAAAGATAAGCCCGGAGAAACAAGAGTAATTTTTATTATTCAACTAGAAGACATCCATATAAAAAGTCATGCACTGGAGTTAAATCACGTATTTACATAGGTCATATATGCCTATGCAAAGATGCATAAATAATTGTAGGTCTACTTGAATTAATCACGACATGAGATGCCCATTCTTAGTAGGCTTAACGGAACAGATTAAAATTCTAATAAAAGAAACAGGTATGAATAATTATCTTCATAATTCATGGACTGATAGAAAATACCACGAGTTATAATCAAGAACTTCGATTGCAAAAGATCAATTGTAAGAAGGGTGTCAACTATCCGCTTCCAACGTAAAAACGATACCGGGGAGTCTTATCCCTAAAAAGACTGTCTGAGAACCTTTAAACTTGAAGGATATTTGGTTATAATAATAAGCCTGCTGCAAAATAGAGCTGAAAATGGCATTTGTCACAATAGTGTCTTTTCCTCGACATAACAAAGGGCACTTGAACTTGGGATGTTCTGTTTAATGAATAGGCTAATCTCATTAAAACCTCATTTCCACTCACAAGATTATACTGTCATTAAATCGATGTGATCAGACACGTACACAGAAAGCGGAAAGGATAGAATATAGAGGTCTTTACGATTTTATATATAATTTTTTCTAATTCGTTTTGTCATGTTTTTCAATTAGCTCCCTCTTCCCAATCGAAATAAAATGGTTTGTCCCTGCCTGGATACGATAAACAAGAAAAAACCCGTTTTTTAAACCATCTTTGTGGACAAGTGCAATTTTTTTTTGTTTTGCTTTAGGTATGCGCGGATGGACTCTGCAATACAGCTCCTTAGCATTACTGTATTCAACGGCACATTTTCATAAAAAATGGCCACAACTTTTGAACACTTCAGCCCCTTTCTATTTTTCAAGGGAAGAGAGGGCTTTGGATAAATTTTGGAACGGGGGAAGTCTCCTGCAATCTCTTTCCCCGTGTAAGCTATGCGTAAAAATGTAATCATCCACGTTGCAGTCAAAAATTTTCCGCAGTAAAAGGGGTTGCTATAATCCTGCCTGCATTCTTTCTTATTTCCTTTCTAAAATTTAAATATTTTTGTTTTCTTTAGGGAATGTGAAACCTTTATAACAAAGTTCTTAGCATTACTGAATTTTGAACTTTTCTGGTTATTACTTTTTTTGGGGTGAAGGGTGATATGTGAACAGTCTTGGAAAAGAAGAATTCTCTCCGATTTTTCCTCCCCAGAGTGCCTATAGGATAGTTGTTTAAGGCTACTTAGAAAATTGCGTCAGAGAAATACTTTCTCCGATACTTTCTCTAATAATGTCTTTCTCAAAACAGCTTTAATTTCATTTATTTTATTATATAAAATATGTCTATAAAAGTATCCCTCTGCGTTTACAAAAACAGGGGTTGCTAAGAACCAGCATTGTCTTTCCTTTTTTGTATATTTCTAAATTTCTTTTTATAGAAAACAAAAGTAAGAATTGGCTGCATGATGGTCAAATTAGTAGAATGGGGGGGTACCAGCGCGGACAGCACACCATATATGGGCATAGAGTCATTAGGGAGAACATGTGGTTAATGGGGTCAATGACCTCTTTTTCCAAGTGTGTCAACAACAACAACATCGACCTTGACATTCGCTGAGAGCGTGCACTTACAACAACAACAACATCGACCTTGGAACACCTGTGCTGTCGACCTCAATTCCCCTATCGTGAATCAATAATTCCCCTTAGAAACAACAAATTAATTCCCCTTTCTTGACAGATCAATCAACCAATGACATCATCTGTCAGACTTTAAAAATTTTCGCCTAGAAACGATTCTCCAGGAATAGATCCAAGTCATTAATGTCATTGCCTCGGAAACAACTCTTTTGGTCGAACTCCAAAGGATATTAATAACCAAAGGCCATGGAAACAATTCTCCAAGAAATATCTTAGCGATGAATTGTTTTAGCGTGGGAATCAGGTTTCTTATTAATTTGAAATGCATTAGCGCAGAGATGCCAAAAACAAAAGGAACACGCTGAATTACGTTTAGGGATTATTTGGGCGAAACTGTTTTAGACAGGTTATGGAATTACTTCGGCGAAACAGCTAGAGACATTTTAAAAGATGATTTTTGAAGAGATTTTGGAAGAGAATTTGAGGGTGAAACTCTGTGGTCGTTATAATACACAAGTTTCATTTGAACAGTGTTGTGAGGTCCTCTATTCCAACCCCAAAGGGTACCGATCCCCCTACCACAACCCCGAAGGAAGCCCCCGGTACTCAAAGGTCCCCCAAGCTCCCAAAGAGCCCCAGCCCCCCAAACGCCCTCCTCAGACCCTCAAAGGCCCTCCCCTGGTCCTCAAAGGTCCCCCGGGCCCGAGAAGCGCCGCGGGCCAGGAAAGCGCCGCATGGGGATGCGCCGCAGGAGGATGCGCCGCGGGTCGGGGGAAGCGCCGCAGGGGATGCGCCGCAGGGAGGTACCGCAGGGATGCGCCGCAGGAATGCGCCGCAAAAAGTAAACTAAAAAGTAAAAATTTCGAAATGTTATCCCCCAAACGCCCTCCTCAGACCCCCAAAGGCCCTCCCCTGGTCCTCAAAGGTCCCCCGGGCTCCCAAAGGGCCAACCGGCCCCCAAGGGTCCCCCGAGCCTCCAAAGGTCCTCCCCCGGTCCCCAAAGGTCCACTGGGCTCCCAAAAGACCACCCAATCCTCAAGGGCCCCGGATCCCCAAACGCCCTCCCTGGGTCCCAAAGGCCCTCCCCCGGTCCCCATACATGCACACAAAAACTTACACACACACAAAAACTTACACACACACACACAAAAACTTACACACACACACGAAAACTTACACACACACACACACACACAAAAACTTACACACACACACACACACACACACACACACACACAAAAAACTTACACATGCACACGAAAACTTACATGCACACAAAAACTTACACACACACACACACACACAAAACTTACACACACACACACACGAAAACTCACACACACACGCCAAAACTTACACACACACAAAAACTTACACACACACACACACACACAAAAACTTACACATGAACACAAAAAAAAACTCACACACACACGCA
>CM051257.1:66642151-66704651 GCA_027921565.1 Artemia sinica | reverse complement strand
TCGTGTGTGTGTGTGTGTGTAAGTTTTGTGTGTGTGTGTGTGTGTAAGTTTTTGTGTGCATGTAAGTTTTTGTGTGCATGTAAGTTTTCGTGTGCATGTGTAAGTTTTTGTGTGTGTGTGTGTGTGTAAGTTTTTGTGTGTGTGTGTGTGTAAGTTTTGGCGTGTGTGTGTAAGTTTTGGCGTGTGTGTGTAAGTTTTCATGTGTGTGTGTGTAAGTTTTTGTGTGTGTGTGTGTAAGTTTTTGTGCGTGTGTGTAAGTTTTTGTGTGTGTGTAAGTTTTTGTGTGCATGTAAGTTTTTGTGTGCATGTAAGTTTTTGCGTGTGGGTCTAAGTTTTTGTGTGTGTGTGTGTGTAAGTTTTTGTGTGTCTAAGCTTTTGTGTGTGGATGTAAGTTTTTTGTGTGTGTGTGTAAGTTTGTGTGTGTGTGTGTGTGTGTGTGTGTGTGTGTGTGTAAGTTTTTGTGTGTGTAAGTTTTTGTGTGTGTGTGTAAGTTTTCGTGTGTGTGTGTAAGTTTTTGTGTGTGTGTGTAAGTTTTCGTGTGTGTGTGTAAGTTTTTGTGTGTGTGTGTGTAAGTTTTTGTGTGTGTGTAAGTTTTTGTGTGCATGTATGGGGACCGGGGGAGGGCCTTTGGGACCCAGGGAGGGCGTTTGGGGATCCGGGGCCCTTGAGGATTGGGTGGTCTTTTGGGAGCCCAGTGGACCTTTGGGGACCGGGGGAGGACCTTTGGGGGCCCGGGGGACCCTTGGGGGCCGGTTGGCCCTTTGGGAGCCCGGGGGACCTTTGAGGACCAGGGGAGGGCCTTTGGGGGTCTGAGGAGGGCGTTTGGGGGATAACATTTCGAAATTTTTACTTTTAGTTTACTTTTTGCGGCGCATTCCTGCAGCGCATTCCTGCGACGCATCCCTGCGACGCCTCCCTGCGGCGCATCCCCTGCGGCGCTTCCCCCGACCCGCGGCGCATCCTCCTGCGGCGCATCCCCATGCGGCGCTTTCCTGGCCCGCGGCGCTTCTCGGGCCCGGGGGACCTTTGAGGACCAGGGGAGGGCCTTTGAGGGTCTGAGGAGGGCGTTTGGGGGGCTGGGGCTCTTTGGGAGCTTGGGGGACCTTTGAGTACCGGGGGCTTCCTTCGGGGTTGTGGTAGGGGGATCGGTACCCTTTGGGGTTGGGATAGAGGACCTCACAACACTGTTCAAATGAAACTTGTGTATTATAACGACCACAGAGTTTCACCCTCAAATTCTCTTCCAAAATCTCTTCAAAAATCATCTTTTAAAATGTCTCTAGCTGTTTCGCCGAAATAATTCCATAACCTGTCTAAAACAGTTTCGCCCAAATAATCCCTAAACGTAATTCAGCGTGTTCCTTTTGTTTTTGGCATCTCTGCGCTAATGCATTTCAAATTAATAAGAAACCTGATTCCCGCGCTAAAACAATTCATCGCTAAGATGTTTCTTGGAGAATTGTTTCCATGGCCTTTGGTTATTAATATCCTTTGGAGTTCGACCAAAAGAGTTGTTTCCGAGGCAATGACATTAATGACTTGGATCTATTCCTGGAGAATCGTTTCTAGGCGAAAATTTTTAAAGTCTGACAGATGATGTCATTGGTTGATTGATCTGTCAAGAAAGGGGAATTAATTTGTTGTTTCTAAGGGGAATTATTGATTCACGATAGGGGAATTGAGGTCGACAGCACAGGTGTTCCAAGGTCGATGTTGTTGTTGTTGTAAGTGCACGCTCTCAGCGAATGTCAAGGTCGATGTTGTTGTTGTTGACACACTTGGAAAAAGAGGTCATTGACCCCATTAACCACGTGTTCTCCCTAATGACTCTATGCCCATATATGGTGTGCTGTCCGCGCTGGTACCCCCCATTCTACTCAAATTTATCCATCTATTGGAAAGTCCTATCCACTTAGCTTCCTTTTCTCTTACAGTAACTATCATTTTTCAAAACATTTGGTTGACTAATCTTATGGTATCGTTTTCTTTACAGATCGCTTGTTGGTTACAAGGGGCGGACCCCAAGGGGTTCCCGTTCCTATCGCAGGTGCCCACGTTAGGGTATATATTATAAATTAGGCATCAGCTTTGTATTTTACGGTGACAGCCACATTATGGTTGCGTGTGTGCGGCTTCAGATACGACCTAGAAAAGGAAAAACTAGCTCATAGCAACCGCGAAAAAACGAAGAAAAATCACCAAGCGAGGAAAAATCACTCTTTGAAGCTGATTCAGGAATTGTGACTATTGTTTCGATTAATCTTAATAGTGAAAGTTTATTCCGAATACAAATTTACGAGAATTCCGAAAAATAGCCTGAAACCCTATGAAAATGGTACAGTTCCTCATCTTCAGCAACAAGGACAATCACTTTCAAACAGTTCGTGGTAACGAACTGTAAGTAAGGAGTGACCCAGCTCAATGGTAACCAAAACTCTAGAAAACGGGTTTTTGATACCAATAGATACATCAAAAGAATCAGATTTCAATGCTGATTTCAAATATATAACTTTCATCAAGTTTAGTGCTACCCATCAAAAGTTACGCGCCTGAGAAAATTTGGCTGATTTTCAAAAAAAGGGGGAAAGACCCCCTAAAAGTTTTAGAACCTTAATGAAAATCACACCATCATATTCAGCGTATCAGAGAACCCTACTGTAGAGGTTTCAAGCTCCTATCTACAAAATGTGGAATTTTGCATTTTTTGCCAGAAGAAAGATCACGGATGCGTGTTTATTTGTTTTTTTGTTCCTTGTTTTTTTTTTCCCCAGGGGTGATCGTATCGAACCAGTGCTCCTAGAATACCGTGGGTGGGCTCATTGGAACGGAAATTAAAAGTTCTAGTGCCCTTTTTAAGTGACCAAAAAAATAGAGGGCAACTAGGCCCCCTCCAACGTACATTTTTTTTCCCAAACTCATCCGATCAAAATTTGGAGATAGCCATTTTATTCAGCATGGTCGAAAATATGATAAATATGTATTTAAGGATGACTTAATTCCCCGAAGTCCTCGGGGGGAGGGCTGAAAGTTATGAGCTTTACCCAATGTTAACATATGGTATTGGTTATTGGGAAGTATAAAGACGTTTTCAGGGGGGATTTTTTCTGGTAGTGGGGGAGGGGGTGGGTTGGGGGTTATGTGGGAGGATCTTTCCATGAAGGAAATTTCATGGGGGAAGGGACATTGCTATGAAGGGGGCGCCAGATTTCCCAGCATTCTTTAAAAAAAGACCAGAAATCAAATAAAAAAAAGAAGTTTTTCAACTGAAAGTAAGGAGCAACATCACAACTTAAAACGAACAGAAAATATTACGTATATAATTGGGTTCACCCCCTAGTCAATACCTCCCTCTTTAAGCCAAAGATGTTTTAGTACTTTCATAGGAGCTATTTATTCAAATTAACGGTTTTTATGATTAAGGGTCATTTTTAAAGAACAAAATTCGAAATTTAGCTTAAAGAGCAAGGTATTGACTAGGGGGTGAATTCTCTAATATACGTATTAAGAATATATGAATATAGAAGTTCGTTACGTAAGTTAATTCGTAAGTTACGTATATTTATTGCTAATAAAAACGTTCGTAAATAAAATTAAACAAGTTTCGAGAAAGCCATTTAACCTAATAAAAGTAAAATTAATATGAAAATTTTGTTGTAATTATTCATGTACGGTGAGCCAAAATCAAAACCTGTATTAATTCAAAACCGTTCAAAAATTAAATAAAAAAAACAAGTTTTTTTAACTGAAAGTAAGGAACGGCGTTAAAACTTAAAACGAACAGAAATTATTCCGTATAGAAAGGGGCTGTCCCCTCCTCAACGCCTCGCTCTTTACGTTAAAGTTTGACTTTCTCACAACTCTATTTTTTAAACAATAAAAAAATTTAGCGTAAAGAGCGAGGCGTTGAGGAGGAGACAGCCCCTTTCATACACGGAATAATTTCTGCATTGGTATTTCTGTATAGTATTGGTTTTGGTTTATTGGAAAGCCATTTAGCACAAGAAAAGCAAAATTAATATGCAAATTTTGTTTTACTTATTCAGTGACGATAAGCCAAAATAAAAGCTGCATTAACTAAAATACGATCAGAAATTAAAAAAAAAAAAGTTTTTTTAACTGAAAGTAAGGAGCGACATTAAAACTTAAAACGAACAGAAATTATTCCGTATATGGAAGGGGCTGTCCCCTCCTCAACGCCTCGCTCTTTACGCTAAAGTTTTTTATTGTTTAAAAAATAGAGTTGTAAGAAAGTCAAACTTTAACGTAAAGAGCGAGGCGTTGAGGAGGGGACAGCCCCTTTCATATACGGAATAATTTCTGTTCGTTTTAAGTTTTAATGTCGCTCCTTACTTTCAGTTAAAAAATCTTGTTTTTTTTTTTTTAATTACGCACAGGAGGCAGTGACGTGTCTCCTTTTTTGTTGCCCCTAGTGGGTATTAAAACATAATTGAGAGATAATAACGGGCTCATTTGAAAGCAACGTTTTATATCTATGAGGTTATTGTAAGTAATACATCATTTTATATATGAAGTTTCAGTTTTGTTCAAAATTGCATTTTATTTTAATATCAGGTTTTGTCAAACAGTTCGTCGTGACGAACCGTAAGTAAGAAGGACTCGGCTCAATAGTAACCGAAACTAAAAAAAAAGGAATTTTGACATCAATAGATACATCGAAAGAATTGGTTTATTATGCTGATATCAACTACATATGATTCATCAAGTTTAGTGCTACCCATCAAAAGTTACGAGCCTGAGCAAAATTTGTCTGATATTCGAAAAAGGGAGGAAACACCCCTAAAAATCCAGGAATGTTAATTAAAATCACACCATCAGATTCAGCATATCAGAGCCCTACATTAGAAATTTCAAGCCCCTATACGCAAAAATGTGGAACTTTGCTTTTTTTTTACCAGAAGAAATATCACGGATGTATGTTTATTATTTTTTTTTTCTCCAGGTGTGGTTGTACCGAACTAATGGTCCTAAAAGATCGCAAGAAGGTACAATCAAACGGAAATTTATAGTTCTAGTGATTTATAGGATTTACAGAGAAATTTATAGTTCTTGTATTTTACGTGGAAGGAACTTTCTATTGAGGAGTTTCCCGCGAGGGGGGAATTTTTCACTGAGGGTGAGCAAAATTTACTGGCATTATTTGAAAAATCACAAGAAATTAAATAAAAAAACAAGTTTTTTCAACTGAGAGTAGGTAATATTAAAACTCAAAACAAACAGAAATTATTCAATATAAGAAGGGATTGCCCCCTCCCAAATACCTTGGTCTTTCCACTAAAGTTTGAGTGTGTGTCCCAATTTTTTAAGAAGAATTCCTGAAACACAGGGGCGTTTAATTAGAATAAAAAGCCTTTTTTTAAGTGCTAAAAACTTGAATGTGAAAAGCAAGGTATTGAAAAGGGGGCGACCCCTTCATATACGGAACAATTTCTGTTCGTTTTGAGTCTCAATGTTACTCGTAACTTTTAGTTAAAAAAACTTTTTTTTACCTACAAAAAGCACGTATATAGAACACTTTTCTTTCAAATGAGCCCTTAAACATGTTTATATGATGTTTCAGCGCTACACTAGCTTTGACTAAAAAACAGAACAGAAAACAACAAAAGACAAAGAAGCAAGGCAATGATAAAAAAAAAAACGTTAAAAAGAAGATACATCAATGCTTCACATACAAAAAAAGTTACTTTTTTTGTTGGTCAAGGTAGAGGACTGTAATTCTCCTAAATAGGGTATGATAATCCCAATAGTACAGTCTTCACTTTGATCCGACATCATTTTGTGGATTTACGATTTTTTTCGAAATTCCCATAAATTTGCCTTTGCAACGAATTTTTATCATTATGGTTAATCGAAACTAAATATTCCTGAAACAGCTTCAAAGGCGATTCCTTACTTAACAGTTTTCTTTTTTAAGCATGTTCTTAAGTTTTGGGTCAGCATAAGCAAGGATTAGTTTTTTTTTACAATATTGCCCCTAAGGGGGCAACCATGATGATCACAAGAAAACTTGCCTAATTTTAGTACAAAATACTGTACTTATGCACCTTATTAGCCTTTTCAAAATACTTAAGAAACATTAGACGTCCCCTGAAAGAGGGTCTTAAAAGTCTCGTGACAAAGGTTCCTGGAGATATCAGGCAAACATAATATTGGCACGACGGTTGCATCATAGTATCGATAGTAACGCAAAAATCCCCACCTCCTCCTCATTCGTCACTCAATTTCAGCTTTGTTAATCCTTTGTTAATTTCACCTTTGTTTTATGTTCCCACAATGAAGACTTAAACTTAACAATTCGATCCAAGACGTTCATCCCACACCCAAAATTACATCAGAATTCATCATTACTTGGAGGGGTTCGTACAATCCTGAATGTATCAAAATTGTCCCTCGTTTACCCACATTCCCCCTCTTGCATATTTACCTATAGGTAGATTTTGGTATTTTTTTAATATGTGCTACTCAACGAATTTGTTTTCTTCTCCAAAATAAAAATCCTTATATTTGTTCCAGGTTAGGTTTTTTTTTTTTAATTTACTTTACCAGGCTATAAGACTCACAAGAACACATGAGAAGACATAGGCTAACTGTCTATAAGGTTTATTTTGAATTAATGATAAAATATAGGAACTACCAATATTTCCAGACAAAACGTATGCACATAACAACAATCAATTGAATATATACAGATTACAGATCCTCCAGACATGGTTTGAATGGCTTGAACAATATTACCCTATGAAATGATTTGACAACGCAAAAAGTATGAAACAACACAAAGTGTGGAGTGTTAGGCCGTCTTAAGAAAATTACTGACATTGCAGTGATAAACCTAAACACACACTGTGGCTTTTTGGAGGTATTGATGACACTTCTCTTTTAGCTTGGAGTTTTAAACTGTATTTAGCGTATATAACCTGATATTTAGTCAGTGTTGCCAGTCAACTTTTTCAGTTTTATCCAAGGTTTGATGGTGACAAGTTAGGTTCGGTTGGGTTAAGTTAAGATTTTAACCCAATTCTGAAGTTTATAACCTAATTTAACCTTACCTAACCAGACCTAACCTAACTTTAACTTTTATCATCACAGCTTGCATATGACTGAAAAGGCTGATTCGCAAAGCTAATTGAATCCAAGAAGAGAAAAAAGAATTTCGGACATTAACCGCTGAATGTAAACATTAACGGATTTCAGACATTCACAGTAACATATATATAACACAGAGGAAAAGTCTTTGGCTTTTTCTTAGCTGGAACCTAGTAAAGACCGAACCACATGGAATATGGCTCCGGAGGCTCAACTGTGACATAATACCCCAGAAAAGCAACTTTTCACACGTAAGTTATAGTGGTATATATGTTATATGTGTGATATGTGCGTTATAACATAAAATAAATTACAATATTTCAATGGTAAAGAAAAAGAAGACTATGTTATAATTAATTACTTTTTGATAATGACTAATAAAAGATCTCACTATTGCATGAATTAAAGTTCATTTTTCAAGAAAGACGGTTGGCCGAAAAGAACAATCTTCGGCAATCTGTCATCCTTCATCCGCACAACGTGCCCTAGCCACTTCAACCTTTCTTTCATTATAGCCCGAGAGCGGTATTGAACCACATTTGTCGTATAGCAGGTCGTCCTCGTCTGGGGTGGGAGGACGTCATAAAGAAAAATTTAAAGAAAATGAGAACTTCGTGGGCGGGTGTAAAAAGGGAGGCTTTGAATAGATTGGGATGGAGGAGGAGTGTGCGTAACTGTGTTGGCCTCAGGCGGCTTTTTACTGCGGTGAGTTGTTAGTAGTAGTAGTAGTAGTTTCAAAAAAGAAGAAAAACCGGAAAAATTTATTAAAGAGATGGTAAAATGAGATTGAGCTCTAGATTTCCTAACTTTGCCACACAAGAAAAAAATCTTCTATTAAACGATATGTTGGTGGAATACCACACGAGTTTCAGATGGAATTATACATTGGTCGAAGGTGAGGTAGACTACGCTTGATATTTATTTACAACTAGCAGCGGAGTCTGTCGGACGATAGGTATAAATAAATAAACAAAACATTTGTGAAAAAAAATCAAATAGATATGAGGACTGGATAAAATATACTCACTTGTCCTGATTCAGCCATGTTTGACGAAAACCGGCCGAAAATCTTACAAATCAAAGCTTACGCTGCAAACCAGCACCTGATTGGAGGAAACAACGTGGAGGACAAGCCAAAACTTGGCTCAACACCGTCAAATCTGACCCCGAGCCGATTGGTGGGTTCCGGAGATATGGTCACAGATGGGATCCTTCATGGTTCGAAATTTTTGCCCCATTAATCGAAGACCGTAACCTGTAATATTCAACAGTCTGCCTGATCCTGTCGCCAGAGAGAGCTACATAGCTTGTGTCCTGATCCAAGCACAAGTAAGTAAGATAAGTACTTTGCCCTTATCTTGCCAAAACAATATTCAAATTCACTTATCCTACTCTCCTTCTAAAAAAAAAAAAAAAAAAAAAAAAAAAAAAAAAAAAAAAAAAAAAAAAAAAAAAAAAAAAAAGAAATCCCTAGTGTCAACTCGATACCAGAAAAACCAAAGAGGCCAAAGAGGGAACCAAAGAGGCCAAAGAGAGGGAGACCAACTCAAGACCAAAGAGAGAAGAGCTACCAAAAACTTTGTATAAATTGCATCACCATTTAATGCAACACTGAATACAACATTACTTCCTTTATATGAATCTATATGCAAGCTTCAAATATAAAGCAAAATTTTCAAAGCAATAATAAGAATATCAATAATAATCTTTGATCAAACAAACGAAAAGTAGTTTACCTTCAAATGGTGAATCCGTGATATAATCCTCAACACATTCAGCATTAATACTTGTTTCACTATTACAACGACTTGACCATTCCGGATAGTAACAGCTAAGACTATCGTCTCGGGACAGATCTAAAGGCATGTCGGTTTCAGTCTCAATGTCCCTTGACTTCCTTTTTGGAAGCTGAGCTAATATGTCTTTTTCAGCACAATCTGGAGGTGGCGGTGGATGTTCAGGAGTTGACAGTTGTGTTGAAGAAGGCGTTGATGACACACAATCCAAAACATTTTCATAACTTCGGTTTAAATATTTTCTAGGTAAAGGTACGGGCTTGTTTGATTTGGGAGCATAAAGGAAACTACTAGTACTAGTATAATGAGATTCATCAAAATTTGAACTGGTTGTATCAAGAATAGCTTTACTTGTGTAAATAGGTCTTATACCAATATGCTCAGTGTTCATTTCTTGACAATCTGATTCAGGAATTGAACTGGGATAGTCAATACTGTCAAAACAGCTACTGATCATTCGATTACTATCTGAGCAGTCGAATGATTTGACGGTGGTGATCCCATCTATAGCTCCACTATGAGCAAGATAAATAAGTTCGTATGCTGTTCGTCGGTTCATGTGGTCAGATTCACTGGTATTGACTTTTCGAGGAGGTTTCTGGGGTGCTTTAGCCTGAAAATAAGAAAGACTCCTGATTTTTTAGGACACTAAAATTGCCAAGTCCTATTTAAACAAAACAACTTTTCCTGCTACAAGTTTTCAATCTAATCCAATTTTATACGTTTTTTTCTCGGTTTAAAGGCACTATATCCAGATAATATATTTAAGTGTTGCTTACGTATTTTTTTATTACTTATCAAGATGCTTAACAATAATTAAAATAAAGTTTGAACTCTATTAATATAGCATTCATAGTGCTATATCCCCCCTCTCTCTCTATGCTTTGCAGTTCACTAGGGAGCTATTGAGCTTGTGCCTACCCGCTTGAACTAATTTTTCTATTTGATTACAAAAACATGATCTGAAGAAATGAAAGGACGGAGGAGCAGATTTAGATAGTCGTCATTGATATAAGAATTTGAAACTCTACTTTAACTCATACACCATAGAAGTTTGTTCAAAGACAAATAAAACCCTGTTCCGAGGCCCCAGTAAAAGATTTTCCACAACTTTTTAAATACGTTATACCACTAAATTGACAAATGTAAGATATTTCAGAAATCAGTGTAAAGTCTTGACTGGGTTCAAGACGGATGGTTTTAGTTTAAGTTTGTTCAAGACAAAGGAAAGGCCCAACTTATATACCTCCAAGGATGGCCTAGCCCCAAAGCAACTGGGGGAAGGGATATAATGCAAATAGTTTAAATATAGGTTTTCAGTTGGGAAAAAGGGGCTTGGAATCACCTTTATTTCTTCCTTTTTACTGAGGAAGGCTAGACAAAAGACTTAAAATAGACAAATGACCACTCCCCCCCACTCTTGGTATCTCCGGATTTTAACGGAGAACCAAAATGGCTTTGCAGTCCGTGAAAGAGCCACTCACACGAACCACTTTTCAGTACAAGTTGCTTGAAGTGTAATCGCTGAAAAAATAAATCCTTAGTTGCATTATTCGAAGCACAAGGTGGAGCCGTGGTCCCTCCAGTAGCCCACTCCCTTCCCATCTTTACTACCACTAAGTTTTTAAACAGAAAGATAGGAATGTTACAGCATCCTTTTAGCGAAATCAAATACAGATTACCAATATGTATAATTGAAAAATCAAAGCAGGCCACTGGCCCCTGCAGCATCCCACTGCCTTTACCATCATCAACTTTTCAGCACAAGGGCATGCATGTTGTATACTGTTTGAAGCGGAATCACCCAACAAAAAGACTGATATATTGAACATTTTTCCCATTGGAATCGCACAAGAAAACAATTTACATGGATGACAAGAGAAACAAAGTGGACCATGGCCGGTCTAGCCAAAAAATTAGAAGAAAGGTAGGTATGTTGGACCTTATTTGAAGCAAAATCACGTAAAGATTTTCAATTTTTATGATTAGAAAACCAAGGTGAACCTATGAGCCTTCCATTCCTGTAAAAAAAAATTATCTTTGGCCTTCTAAATTCGCAAAAAAAAGCTTTTCATTAGAAAGCTCGAATTGTAGCTCCTTATTTTAAGTGAAATCTGTGTAATAGGGGGTGTAAAGTGTACTCGTGACCATTCCAACATATTTTCCCCCCATCACCGATATCTCAGCAGAAAGATAATTTTTTTACCAATGGACTTAAAACCTAATTGGCAAGTACCTTGAGTCATTGCCATATAAGAATTACGATTCCCAGAGGTGTTTGACACTTCTCTGACCTTTGCAGGAGAGAGCTCAGATCCGCTTGAAACTTTTGGGGCAAGTATCTTTGACCAAAAGAACAAAGAGGGTGGATTGTCAGAAGCGTACACCACTTCTAAGTCCCACCTTTCTTCTTAAGCTTGGAATTGAGTTTATTTAGACATACACTCTAGCACAAGGTTAACTTACGCAACATATATTAAATCACTACAACTTATTATACACTAACGTATTATAAAGGACAGACAAGTTTCGACACCGCTTTGTCTTGAATTTCATGGGATATAATTTCAGTTTAAACTTAATCCGGACATTCTTTCCAGCATATGGTGGTAAGATGTGGCGGTGCTGAGGCAAGTAAGATTTCCCCAAAAGACATTATCAAGTGATTGGACCTATCTCATAATGATCCAAGCCTCAGATTTCCCAGTGTTTGGACAGGATCTATTATTCTAAGATTATGATTGCTACTGCCCTTTTCTGAATAGCTTCAACTTCGTCGCAAAAGTAGCTTGTATACAAAAGTGCCTGGATTTACTTCAAATCTTGTAGGTCTGTACCTATATATAAGGAAAAATTGCTTACACAGCTTTGGACATTTGATCTTTATAGTAACAGTGGGAGGAGGCTTCAAAATTTCACAGTTTGGAGACTACTTCTCAATCCCGGAGTGACTTGTAGGTAATAATCGTAAAGCCCGTTCATCTTCAGAAGGTGAGGTTGGATACTTGTGCCGTATCCCCACGGCAGAGTAGGTTTGTGATTTTCATGAAGACAAGAAACTTGTTTGTCATTATCACACAGGATCACTTGTAAGCACAGAACTGTTGTTCGCGTATTGTTTAGGAGTGAGAGCGTGTTGTTCAGGAGTGAGATGTTACATAGTTATGCTGTTTGGTGTACTTTTCATTCGTTTTCCATACGTTTTCATGAAAGTGGTCACATATAATAATGTAAAACAATGCCAACTACAACGTTTAAACATTGGTGAAGAGACAAAATGAAAGCATTGCTCGCATAACACTTCCGTTGCCGAAGGCAATCAAATGCCACTTCAGAACTTACGAAATTTAGGAAAAGGAATATCGATATAATTTAAACAAAACAGTTAAAAAACAACAAAAAACTTTGAATGATAAAAATCTGAATATTTCAACCCTAAGTCCGAGATCCTTTATCAACGGTAAAAAATATGGTTAAGTTAAACTAAACGCAATATATAAATAAAGACAACAAAAAAACAAACAAACACACAAAACTCATTCATAAAACTCAAAACTCAACTCAAAACTCCTTGATAAGACTCAATTATTCATGCTGAAAAACACTCCAGTATTTTGGAAGTTATTAAGATGGAAGTTTTATTTATTTATTTGTTTAATTTAATTTAACTTCATTTGTTTTCCCGTTAATAAAGGATCCCAGACATGGAGTCGAAATAATCGAATTTTTATTATTTAGAGTTTGTTGTTGTTGTTTTTTTCTTCTTTTTTGGTCAACTGTTTTACTTAAGTTGTACCTGTTTTCCTATCTCTGAAATTCTACAAAAAATAAATCGCCAAATTAATAATTAGAATCGAAAAAGAAGCAAATGCAATTATACAAAATTTAAAAAGAACGAAGGAATAAACTAAGCTTTCATAAGAATTATTAAAACTTTATTATTAAAAGATATATTAACTTGTAACGATTTGCGGAACAGGAAAGCCTCAGAACGTTATGATTGCATCAATCCCTTCTACAAACATTTCTTTTCCAACTTCCACATTTCATTCCTTTCGGACAAAAATTGGTTTTTAACCACCACAGTGCTTTCATGAAACACTCTTTGTAGTTGTTTATTTTCCACGGAGTCATATATTCTTTACTTATTTATAATTAAAGATACCTTGTAAAAGGAAAAAAAACTGACTATGGCAAGAATAGGTATCTCAATGAAATGTTTTGCATTTTTTTCTACTCCATTTTCTTCCATGATTTTGTTTTTTCGCCATCTAAACAATTATTATCTTCGTCGCGTTACTAACGATAAAAAAAAAATAATGTAGAAATTACCGTCGATCTTCTTGGAACAGAGTCTGTGTGAAGAGTATCCAGACTCCTCCTTTCCACAGAAGAATTCTTTAGTTCTTTCATGCCGCCACAATTGAGACTGGAGTAGGCACGTGACCCGCGTGTAATTTGTCCGCCCTCTTGGCGATCAAGTGTAATTTCTGCGTTAGATCCTTTATTTGCATGATGCAGGCTTGAGTTTTCAGATACGTTGGACCATTTATACGAATCGGCACTGGAAAAGCTCTTATGATGTCGTCTCGGAATGTCTCTGGAATTTTGACTTTGATATTAGAAGCGTAATAATTTAATTAGGATTAATAGTCAAAAGCGTTCGTAAAAGGGGAACTCTTACATCTATTGATCACCTATATTACGAGAATTCGTTTGGCAAGTATGCACTTGAAAACGATTAATAAAAAAAAGTGTTTTAAATAAACCATTACTTAAAAAAATCATTAAACAACAGTATAGTTTATGGTCCCATCTTGGATGCAAACCGACATTTTTTGTGATTGTTATGATATGCATTCTGATTATGCTTCATTGATTGGTTACACATGATCCAGCGATTTCAAACTCAAACTTTGAATAGAAAGATATGTCTACAGTCATCAATTTCAACCGATTTAGAGTTTCAGAGGCGTGGGAAAAAGAAAAGAATTGAATAGGCCGAATCCCGACCATAACATTTACAAAACTTATTCTACTGTTAAATCTTATTTAAAGGGAAAAACAAGAGAAGAAGTCTCGAAATCCCCACCTTACTACCCTTCGAAACTGTCTAATAGGCCCAAGATTCAAAATATAAGATTAAGTTCCAAAGGTCACTCTTTCCCTGCTTTCCATTAATCAATGCGAGCAAGTTCTTCTAAATATTTTTCTTTTGTTGTTCTTAAACGGCTATCGGCAGAGTTAATAACTAATTATACCATATGAACATTGAACATATAGTATATTTTAAACCTAGTGCATTTGACTAGTTGGCACCCCTCCCTCCAGAATATGAAACATGTGATACAAATATGTGCTTTTCAAGCATTTTTTAGCTTAAGAAAGAGTATATAACGAAAAAATAATACAAGAATACAATAGAAAAAAAAGAATAGAAAAAAAATAAAAAAAGTATAAAAAAAAGAACACAAGCCAGATTCAAGCTAGTTTTAATCATTTTTATATTTTTCTATTCCAAATATACAGCGTGACTTTGGGTTAACGGCAAAATTTGACCATAAAATATGGCTAAAACTGATCTCGATTCTTTTTTCTGTCTCTAAGAGAACGAGATCTGCACTGGACTTATTTTAATCATAAAAATATACGACGACAAAAAAAGAGCAATAGTGATGCACAAAAAAGAACTGTGCAAAATAGCATAGACAACATAGTGCATAGCGTACGAGCCCCCTTTTGTTAACATTCTTTTGGCTATAACATCATACATTCTCAAGAGAACAAACTTACATTTTCAAAACCAACAAATTAAAACAAACGCTAAATTTTGTGATAAAGAAGGCTTTCCCCTGTTTGTTCAGGCAGAATAAATGCAGAATTTCCTTGGTAATCTCAGGTAGGACCATGAAATTAAATGACGTTGTTGTTTTAACATGAAGATGTGAAAGATTGTTTTAAACTTATTCGTCATTTAAGCGGGGAAAGGGAAGGGGATAGAATGGCGTTAACAAATGGCAGAAAATCGGTCATAAAAGGCATAGAATAAAATTTTTAATTCATTCGAAAGTTATTATTTCAAGTTTAATTTAAAGTCACTTGGACATCAGCAACATTACCTAGATTAAAGGTACATTACGTGATTTAATGCGGAACTTAACATTAATTAGTTCCGCCTTTTTGCACCCTTTTGCAATTAATTTTGACCCTTTTTGCACCTTTTTGCGCAACAATATACGCCATAAGTAACAGATAAAAGTTATTATTTTGTTAATTTTATGAGTTTGTTACAAGAAGCAAGTGATTTTGTTTTCTATTCAGCGGCAGCCGTTTTTTTTTTTTTTTTTTTTTTTTTTTTTTTTTTTTTTTTTTTTTTTTTTTTTTTTTTTTTTTTTTTTTACATCGAAAGACATTTTAATTATTAGGTTTTAGATTTATTTGGTATAGTCTATGACAGATGAGAAGGAATTTTTAATTTACTGGGGTTTGTTCACAGAAATAAAATAAAACAGAAACGACAAGGTAAGGAGTCGTCACAACGAAGGAAAAGCAGAAGTAGAAGCATTCCAAGAAGCAGATCCATTTCAGGAAGTAGAAGCATTCCAAGAAGCAGAAGAATTTCAAGCAGTAGAAGCATTTCAAGAGGAAGAAGCATTTCAAGAGGCAGAAGCATTTCAAGAAGCAAGGAGAAGAAAAGACGAATTGACATTGAAATAAACCAAATATATTCAAAATTGCTAATACGCAAGTAGGGATAGCTCTGTGCCACGGTTTGTTGATTAAATCACAAGGGGCTCTGCCCTTGGGGTCCCTAACGCCTGTACACTCGTTTGTAGGGCATTTTTGGCCTTTGGCTTGCTTTGACTGTTATCGTGCTTGATGCAAATTTTTCCAGATTCCTGCATACTGTAACTATCGAAGTGCTGAGAGTGCTTATCAACCCCTTTTTAACCTGCTTTGAAACTTAGTGCTGTGCCTGCTTTTGATTTATTTTGCTTGCATAATTTATTTTTGACTGAGGGCTCCACCCCTCTCTGCTTGTAGCCTATTTGTTTAATTTATTTGACATTTTACTTCTTTTGTGATTTTATTTTGTTGTTTTACCTGTTTATTTTTAACCCATTGGTTTTTTTTTATTGTGATGATTGACAGGACAGGTAATAGTCCTGTTACCCCTTACCCAAATAACTCTAGTGTTAGGATTTTGGCTTTAGGTGTTGAAGGTCCAAATGAGACCACTAAATTGTTGATATTGGGTTGTAGAACAATTATTGTTCTACAAAAAAAAAAAAAAAAACTCTTTTTGAACACCTCCAGAATCAAGAGTGCAGGGGCCATTATGGTTCAATGTTAGAAAGACTTGGATCAGATGGCTTCATTATAATAATAGCTGCAAACCAATCAGTAGCTATTGCTATACTTTCAATTTCAGATATAGCAGTAAATGGCTGTAAAGTAAAGTTTGTGCCTGGTCCTAGTTCCAACCCTGCTTTAATCAGAAATAGAAAAAGAATTGTATTTATCCCATCTGAGAAGGTCACACATTTGGACGACTTTGTCAAGGAGGTCCATGTTGACAATAGAATAGAACAAGTGGCATACTCTCTGCTTGTAGCCTATTTGTTTAATTTATTTGACATTTTACTTCTTTTGTGATTTTATTTTGCTGTTTTACCTGTTTATTTTTTACCCATTGGTTTTTTTTTATTGTGATGATTGACAGGACAGGTAATAGTCCTGTTACCCCTGACCCAAATAACTCTAGTGTTAGGATTTTGGCTTTAGGTGTTGAAGGTCCAAATGAGACCACTAAATTGTTGATATTGGGTTGTAGAACAATTATTGTTCTACAAAAAAAAAAAAAAAAAAAAAAACTTTTTGAACACCTCCAGAATCAAGAGTGCAGGGGCCATTATGGTTCAATGTTAGAAAGACTTGGATCAGATGGCTTCATTATAATAATAGCTGCAAACCAATCAGTAGCTATTGCTATTCTTTCAATTTCAGATATAGCAGTAAATGGCTGTAAAGTAAAGTTTGTGCCTGGTTCTAGTTCCAACCCTGCTTTAATCAGAAATAGAAAAAGAATTGTATTTATCCCATCTGAGAAGGTCACACATTTGGACGACTTTGTCAAGGAGGTCCAAGTTGACAATAGAATAGAACAAGTGGCATTGGCCTTTAAAAACCCAAGGCCATCAGTTATACCCCTAGTTTGCACCTTCAATCAGGATGTTCATTTCCCTCTGAGAATCTCTGTTTGGGGTTCAAGGTATACAGTTAAGCAGTTTATCTCCCAGGCAATACAGTGCTTCAATTGCCAAGGTTTCGGTCACATGGCTTCAAACTGCCGCAAAGGCAGAAGATGCCTACTATGTAGTGGACAACATACTCATAATTAATACCTCCAATTCAAAACAATTAAGCAAGATCAGGTACTCAAGTGCCCTAACTGCAGTGGTAACAATGCTGCTAATGCTAGGGAATGCCCAGTATTCATGGAGAAGAAAGCAATTGTAACCTATTCCCTTACTAATAATGTTCCCATGAGGACTGCTGCAGAGGTCCTAAATAAGGGGCTTACAACACAAACAATACATGTCCCTATGGTCCAAATAAAGACTCCTTCCTTCCTTTGACACCTAACCACCATCCAGTTGAGGACCTGAACAAGAAATATATGACCATGTTTGAAGGCGGAGCAAGACAGATCTCTGATCTGACCGAGATAATAACATCACTTTGCAATCTAGTCTCTAAGATACTGCCAGTTGATCTTCAAAATGCAGCCCTTAGTCTGTCCAACATTGCTGAAAACCTAAACAGAGTTGAATCAAGCCCTACAACCAGTAACAAACCTCCACAAACCAGCAGCCCTGCCAAAGTTGAAAGAAAACGTAAAGGAAAGGAGGCTATACCTAGCCCAGAAGTTAGTAGTAATAAGCTACAGAGACCCCGGTTAGCCCCTTATACACAAATGACTAGCTCCCTTTCAGTGTTCCAATTAAATATCCGGGGATTTAACCAAGCCAAAAGAAAAGAACTCCAAAAGATTTTAGTCAGGCAAGAAACTTTCTTAAAACAGAAGACTACTGTCCATGATTTCAAGGGATATAATATTGCCCGTTGGGACAGAGTCCAAAAAACAGGTGGTGGCCTACTGTCACTTGTGAAAAATGACCTAGCTTTTAGAATACATGACCCCAGTCCACAAGGGGAAATGGAGGTAGGCATAATTGACATAAAACTACTGGGAGGCAATAAGTAGATTAGTATTGCCAACTGTTATACTCCAAAGAAAAATAAATTCTCCCTGAAACAATTCAAACTGATTGTGAATGCATGTGGCCTTGTGAAAATAATTAGTGGTGACTTTAACCTACACGACAGAATGTGGGACATTGTATCACCAGAAGATTCAATTGCAACCCCTCAAACCAATTACATCCTGGAACCCATCAATAAGTTGTCCCTTGTCACCCCCAAAGACCTAAATACACGGCTGAACCCATAGATAGGCAAGTACTCAACCATTGACCTTACTTTCACATCAACAGATATTATAAATAATGTAGAAATCCAGAAACCCTGTGACGTGATTCTGACCACGAGGTTCCATCATTGACACTAGAGACCAACCCAGTAAGGTCAAGGTACCAACCAGTGAAATTCTGGAAATTCCAAGACAAACTCTGGAACTCCTGGAAACTAAATTTAGAACAAAAGGCTTCAGAAATTAAGGCAAGTGATGAGTCAGTGGAATCGTCATCTAATACGATTATTTCAGCTATCATAGCTTCTTTAGAGAGAATATTTGGCTACAAACAACCTCATCACAAGAGACAAAATTATACTCCTGGATGGAACAATAAATGCCAGAAAGCCTACCTAGAGAAGAAAAAAAAAGCAAAAAATAACTTCTCTAGATACCCCTCAATTAAGAATAAAATAGCTTTCAAGCAAAAGACAGCAGAATTTAAAAAGACACTAAAGACTGAGACACAAGATATATAGAGAAGGCTCATTGAAGAAAAATTTTGCCACAATATCCCTGTTCAACAGCTATGGAGAAATTTCAAGGTTTTTTAGGTAAAAAAAAAAAAGAAGAACACCCATCCCTGCAGAAATACAGATGGGAAGGACTACAGAATTTTCAACCAATGGGAAACTTAATCTCTTCTTAGAAAAGTTTCTGAATGTAAATACACACACCATTAACTCAATCTCAAAAATGGTACTGTTCCCTTTCCTCACTTCAGCTTTCAGGAAGTTAAAGACACCATTTCAAAGCTCCAGCCTGGTGAAACGGGCCCTAATGGAATTCACAATTTGATTTTGAAAACTTTGCCAGATACATTTGTTGAGCTACTGACAGAGTTATTCAACAGATCTGTCATAGTCATCAATACCTTCTGAATGGAATAAGGCAACAGTGATCCCTCTTCTCAAGGCAGGAAAAGACCCTGAGCTGGTTGATTCATACCGCCCCATATCACTCACCTCTTGTGTTGCAAAACTAATTGAGAGGGTAATAAAACAAAGAATTTTAACCCATTATCAGACTACATCCAAATTGAACAGCTTGGCTTTCTCCCTGGAAGGAGCCCCACAGATGCCCTAGATAGACTAGAGCATCTGATCAAACAAAGCTTCAAAAAAGGAAAAGCAGTTCATGTAATACTTTTTAAACATGGAATCAGCATTTGATAGAGTAGATTTGAGGCAACTAATGAGAAAGCTATCTATAATGGGTTAACCAGATATACTGGTAAATTGGATCCACGAATTCTTGATGGGTAGGGAGGTTCGGGCCTCCTTGGCTCCTACTCAGAGTTTAAGAGGAAAGCCTTTGACATTGGACTCCCTCAAGAGGAAGTTCTAAGTCCACTTCTCTTCTCAGTTTATTGTCATGATATAAGCCTGGAAAACGTCCTTGGAGCAGATCTTTTTCTGTATGCTGATGATATTGCTGTTGCAGTTGTGGGGAGAGACCCTTCATGCTTACAGTCAGCCTTATAAAAAGCTGTAGATATAATATCAATTTGGGCAAAAAGTAATAATATGGCTTGCTCAAGCCATAAGTCAGTTAGTGTGTTTTTCCACAAATGGATAACCTGGCTGCTTTCAAACCACTGGTGAAACTGAATGGACAAGGTATTGTGGTTGCAGAACATGCACGCTTTCTGGGAGTTGTATTTGACCAAAAACTGACATGGAAACCCCATCTGGATGAGCTGATTGGCAGTCTCAAACAAAGAAAAAACTTCATTAATGCTCTCTGCCTTGGAAGAAGAGGAACCCCCCACAGCCTTAGCTTCAACTATTGTCAAATCAGTGGTGATATCCCAGATAGACTATGGATCATTTATATCTGGATCTGCTAAGAAATGTCTCCTGAAGAAACTTGACACTATCTTCCATGCAATTTTACGATATTTTGCAAAGAAGATAAGACTCAAGAACCACATTATCTACAAAGGAATCATTAGCCACAACAACCCTGATGTCCGCTACAAACCAACAGAGACGCCCTCTTTCAGACATTCTTTTGCCTTCCTGGCATAGAAGAGTTCATACAGAAGGGCAGGTTGTCTGTTAATTTGTATGGATGATTCTCCCAGCGCCTCCTAAGGAACTGGGGAACTGATTATTCCTAAGATCAGCATTGGAAAAAAATAGGACCTTCCCCAAGCACTAATGAAAATCATATTCCTGGGAAAGTTGGCAGAATATCAGGACTACATCCAAGTTTACACAGATGGCTCAAAGACAGAAACAAAATGCAGTTGTGCAGTAGTTATACCCTCCCAGAGCCTGTCTCTTTCCTACCGCTTACCCCCCTACCTCACAATTTTCTCTTCAGAACTTATGGCAATTAAGTTTTCTCTTCAAGCCATATCAAGCCAAACAGAGACCAAACATCAGAAGTATATTGTATGCACTGATTCACTGTCAGCTCTGGATTACCTTTCACACCAGCAACAACAAGCAAGAAATGTTGCCATGGAGATTGAAAATTTGGCTACACAACTTGCAATAAAGGGTATATCAGTCATATTTATATCGGTTCCAGCACACTGTGGTATAACTGGAAATGAATTAGCAGACCAGGCTGCTAAACAAGCCTCCCATCTGGGTTTGATCGCTCAAAACCCAATTACTGGTCCTGAATTCCTGTCTTCAATCAATTCAAAAATTTTGGAAGAAGAAGAGGCTAAGCTCCGTTCTTTCCATACCCAGCTCCTGGATCTCTATGATTACAAACAGCCATCAAAAGAAATGTACCCCTCATCTCACATCCTTTCAACTTGTCTCTTTCGTCTTAGATGTGGCCATGCAAAGACAAAATCAACACTATTCCATGGGAAAATTCCCCCTTACCCCAACTACGACACATGTGGAGTGTATGAAAACCTACATCACATCATCTTCAACTGTAGAAAATATGAAAAGGAGAGGGAAGTACAAAGGAATTGCTGTGAGAAGGCATTTAAGGCATTCACAATGTGCTCTGTTCTGGGACACCACACGTCTCCTCCTTGGGCTAGACGACTAAGCAAAAACCTTTTAGGTAGATTTGTTAAGACTACTGGTTTGGTTCATTCACTTTAAGTTTTTTTTTTACCCCTATATTAGCTCATTTGAGAGTCACCACTCTTAGTATATTTTTTCTCTTTTTATCTATGTTTTATCAGCTTTGTTATTTATATTTGGCGTATGTGGCAGGAATGATGTATATTTGCATTATTTATTTTAATTGTGTTGTAAATGTATTTAAATTGTTTTATGACAAAGCAAAGCTGAGCATTTGCTGCAGGTGAATAACGCCCCCACCAATAGCACAATAAGTGATACCTGATCTGGCTCAATGAATATGGACTGAAGTGACACCCAATCAAGCTAGTGATTACAGAAGGCACAGAATAATCGAGTGATACAAACGCATATGACCGATTGGTGAAACGCATCAAACCCCAAACAACAACAACAACATGATGAAGCAAAAAAAATTTCAAGAAAAAAAAAAACATGTCAATAGGAAGAGGCTTTTCAAGGACCCAAACTTTTCCAGAAGCAGAAGTACTTCCCGAAGCAGAAACGACTCTATAACGAAGTAGAAGCTACAAAAACTTCACTGGTTTTCAAATACAGGGGAATATAATTTCATTAAACACGTAAAAGCCATTATAGTTGTTAGCAAAAAAATAGGTTTAGAGATAAAACGTTATAGCACAAACTTACAGAAACTGTAAACTAAAATTCATTTATGTAGAAGCTTTAACGTTAAACAAAGTATACTTAATCTGAACAGAATTAAGAACGAAAAAAAAACAAAAAAAACTGTTGCTTTTGAGTCATAAGTGAACTGAATTCTCAAATAAGAGGAAAGCATCACAGATCGTAAGCAATATTAAAAGTTTTTTACCACAACATAATAGTAACTATGCTCTGTTTAGTAACAAAGGAGTGCAGATGAAACTACGCTACGATAGCAAAGTGCTAAACGGATAAGCTTTCATTACCACGAAATTCTCCCTCGCAAACTGAGTATCTGACAGACACTCTGTTTCAGATTAGGATACGTGTTCAAGCTACATTGCAGCGATGATAAATATGCAACAGACATTGGCTTCATTTTCTACTGAAGGATTATAGATTGCCTTGCACAATGGTAATATACTTCTTGTAGTGACATAAGACAAAAGCAAAAAATGAGATACAAAGAAAAATATGGAATTGTCACAAAGGAAGGGCTAAATCAGCTAAAAATGTTTAGATTTAAACTTTCAGTAATATTTTGGTAATAAAATCTTGATTGCGTAAAAATGTTGACGCAATATTCAATCCGACCTAATCCCTATAGAAACTTGTTAATAATAAAAACAGAAAACTACAGCCTTTCAAGCACTGGTGAAAAAGCGGAACTCCAAACGATGAGAAAAACTTTAAAATTTTAATGGAAGTCATGAATGATTCGGTCATATTTTCGAAAACCCTCCTATCGTTTTCCAGCGACTGCTGCAATTTAGTGAAGCATGAACCATGGACCAATAGCAAACGAGAATTAAAAAACCGCGTTAAAAAAGTGTATATACAGAAAAAATTACTATTTGTGGCTGATTCAGGAATTGTAACTATTAAATCGGTTAGTCTTGAAAGTTTGTTCAAGGATACTACTACTAACTAATCACCTTAGCACCAAGCCACCTGAGGCTAATGCATCTACGCACGCACCTCCTTCATCCCAGACTCTTCAAAGCCTCCCTCTTTACATCCTCCCAAGAAGATCAGGTTTATCACAACTAATATATATACACACACATATATATATATATATATACTATATATATATATATATATATATATATATATTATATATATCTATATAATATATATATATAAGATATATATATATATATATATTATATTATATATTATATATATACTTCACAAAGGTTTATTGCAAAAATAAACTTTAGACGATTTTGCAAAATAGCTCAAAACTTCTTTTAAATTGAGGACCGAAGTAAAAAGTGCATCATTTGTATTATCATGGTCAAAAACCTTTATCTGGAGGTTTTGAGCCTTTTCTGGCAAGGAAAGCTGGATTCTGTAAGGTTGTAAAGAGATGTTTAAATGGACACAAAGAATTTGCGTTAAATGCTGCTTCCCAAATTATTAATTTTTGGATTATAAACCAAGACTACCATTACTAACCATGATTAGTCTTAACGGAAAAATATTATTTTGAAAACAAATTTATGGGCATTTCAAAACAGAGCGGAAACTCTAAAAAATGGTGTCGGATCAAAAAAAAGTACACGATTGGAATCGCCATGGCCAAAAACATACATAAAACTTACAGTTCCCAGGCTTGAACAGCATGGAAAATCACTTTTTTTTATTGGAAGCACTTCTATGGCTTTGTTTTTTTCTTTCTTTTCTCCGCTGCTAGCGGGGGACTTGAACATCACAGAGAGCTGTTTAAGGCCTCATTCGAAAGGAAATTGCAACATCTGCTCACTTTTGTAATTAGCCAAGCAAAATATTAAAAATAAAATTTATTTTTTGACAAAAAACTGTATGGAAAATGGTCCAAATTCACAAAAAGTGAGGGATGAAAAGATTCCATCGATTTTTTTTAACTAAAGAGTTCAAAATTGGACATTTTTGAAGCTGGATGGAATAATTTTAGTAAAATATTTTGTAAAGTAGCAGACGGTGTCTTAGGAAGAAAAGTTAAAAACTTAGCTAGGAATACGAATGAAAATACTTTCAGTTTATCGTGGTTGCAGCGGCAGCTGCATTTGGGAACTAAAACCAATTATGCATAATACATGGAAAAATTGCAAAAATATTTACATTCAGGGAGGAGGGGATTATGAGCCTAATACTATTAAATTACTAAAAGCGAATTGTTTCCGATTGGCAACTTTAAAGTTGATAAGTCATATTTCCAAACCAGTAGAAAAAAAATTTCAAGGATGAAACAAAAACAGTAAAAAACCGAATTTTTTGGGGGGGAAATTCAAAATTTTAAAGTAAGTCAAAAACGGAAATATATTATTTTGAAAACAAATTTATGGGCATTTCAAAACATAGAGCGGAAACTCTAAAAAATGGTGTCGGATCGAAAAAAAGTAAACGATTGGAATCGTCGTGGCCAAAAACATACATAAAACTTACAGTTCCCAGGCTTGAACAGCATGGAAGATCACTTTTTTTATTGGAAGCAATAATGCTTCCAATAAAAAAAAAAAATCTATTTTTTGACAAAAAACTGTATCTTCGCATACAAGATGATGAGTGACGTCATAATCGTAGCTTAGCCAAAAATGAAATTAAAAGTAAAATATAATTATGTGATGACGTAAGTTGCAACTGAGGTTCGGTCTTTACTATATTCAGCCTGTCTGCGATCTTTATGGAAAATGGTCAAAATTCACAAAAAGTGAGGGATGAAAAGATTCTATTGATTTTTTTTAACTAAAGAGTCCAAAATTGGACATTTTTGAAGCTGGATGGAATAATTTTAGTACAATATTTTGTAAAGTAGCAGAGGGTGTCTTAGGAAGAAAAGTTAAAAACTTAGCTAGGAATACAAATGAAAATACTATCAGTTTATCGTGGTTGCAGCGGCAGCTATATCCCAGTAATATCGTACAGTTTAACATTCTAAAACGTTTCTAAAGTATCGAATTTTTTATCGAACAGTATCGAACGTTTTTTGAGTCTAGAAGAGACTTGAACTAAATTTATTAATTTTAAACTTAAAAGAAAAAAGATAATATCGGCAATTCCAGCGATATCAAGGCTTTTCTATAGGGGAGAGGGGGGGGGGCTGGTTGGAGGAGAACAAATTTATACTTCAAATCAGCACGTATCTACACTAACCTTAGGAAATATTCAGTTTCTTAAGTTTTGTAATGTAATTATTGTACTGACTAGGAACTTCACTGCTTTCAACGTTTTAATTAGTTCGATATCGTGAAGATTATGTCGTTTTGCTGAGACGATAAGCTGTATGTTCAAATTCTTCAACTACTGCAATCGTTCTTTCTCCTGTAAAAAAATTAGCATACGTTTGCTAGTAATGCTTACCATTGGACTGACTGAGAATTTCCACGTTTTGAATGTGTTAATATTGTTCGTTATATTGAAATACCTTCTTGTTGAGACGATAGGTTACATATTCTTATTCTTAAACTACTGCAATCAGTCTTATTCTTATTTCTATTTAGCTGCAATATTGCTAATAATGTTTAAGACTATACTGACTAAGTGTCCTGACCTTCCTTCCCTGCCTATCCTTTCCTAACATTGCCTGAAAGTTTCAAACCCACCCCTCAAACTATTCGTGATATATCGAAGAAAAAAAGTAAATAAATACTGTTATTCTTGTAGCCTGGGTGCACATAGGGTGTTTTGTTTTAGCTCTATCTTCTTCCTCAAGTCTTAATTTACCTTCGATTCCCCCCCCCCTCCTCCCCAGCATACTCTGAAAATTTCAGCTTGATTTCCAAACCTGACCCCGAGCTATTGCAGTTCCGCAATCTTTATGACCTGGAAACACATAGCACCTTTTGATTTACCTTGGTAATTAGCAGTGCTCAGATGCTAAGTTCCGTATGGTCTTAAATTAATTAATATTTTGGTAGGCGGGAAACTAAAACTTCTTTACTCCCTTTCCCTAACGTATAATTTAAAGTCTCCTTGGCCCTCCTCCTACCTTTTCATGAGAGTATCTGAAACTTCTAACTCGATCTAGGAGATATTGCAGATAATTTGAAAGCTTGGATTTACATTGGATCTTTAGATTTACCCAGTTACGACTATTACTTCCAGAGTGTATCCTTGGGAAACAGGGAATGATGACCTAGCGAACGATCCCTAACATTTCCTAGCTGGTCAAACAACTAAAATTCAGACCACCTTTTTTCTATTAAACCTTATCTATGAACAATCATAGATAATACTTATCTGTTTTAGTTTCATCATTGAAATTTTTTTCTACTGGTTTTGGAAATATGACTTATCAACTTTAAAGTTGCCAATCAGAAACAATTCGCTTTTAGTAATTTAATAGCATTAGGCTCATAATCCCCTCGTCCCGAATGTAAATGTTTTTGCAATTTTTCCATGTATTACGCATAATTGGTTTTAGTTCCCAAATGGCACTGTTCCCTTTTCTCACTTCAGCTTTCAGGAAGTTAAAGACACCATTTCAAAGCTCCAGCCTGGTGAAACAGGCCCTGATGGAATTCACAATTTGATTTTGAAAAACTTTGCCAGATACATTTGTTGAGCTACTGACAGAGTTATTCAACAGATCTGTCATAGTCATCAATACCATCTGAATGGAATAAGGCAACAGTGATCCCACTTCTCAAGGCAGGAAAAGATCCTGAGCTGGTTGATTCATACCACCCCATATCACTCACCTCTTGTGTTGCAAAACTAATTGAGAGGGTAATAAAACAAAGAATTTTAGCCCCATTATCAGACTACATCCAAATTGAACAGCTTGGCTTTCTCCCTGGAAGGAGCCCCACAGATGCCCAAGTTAGACTAGAGCATCTGATCAAACAAAGCTTCAAAAAAGGAAAAGCAGTTCATGTAATACTTTTCAGACATGTAATCAGTATTTGATAGAGTAGATTTGAGGCAACTAATGAGAAAGCTATCTATAATGGGTTAACCAGATATACTGGTAAATTGGATCCACCAATTCTTGATGGGTAGGGAGGTTCAGGCCTCCTTGGGGGGCTCCTACTCAGAGTTTAAGAGGAAAGCCTTTGACATTGGACTCCCTCAAGGGGCTGTTCTAAGTCCACTTCTCTTCTCAGTTTATTGTCAAGATATAAGCCTGAAAAACGTCCTTGGAGCAGAGCTTTTTCTGTATGCTGATGATATTGCTGTTGCAGTTGTGGGGAAACACCCTTCATGCTTACAGTCAGCCTCATAAAAAGCTGTAGATATGCTATCAATTTGGGCAAAAAGTAATAATATGGCTTGCTCAAGCCATAAGTCAGTTAGTGTGTTTTTCCACAAATGGATAACCTGGCTGCTTTCAAACCACTGGTGAAACTGAATGGACAAGGTATTGTGGTTGCAGAACATTCACGCTTTCTGGGAGTTGTATTTGACCAAAAACTGACATGAAAACCCCATCTGGATGAGCTGATTGGCAGTCTCAAACAAAGAGAAAACTTCATTAATGCTCTCTGCCTTGGAAGAAGAGGAACCCCCCACAGCCTTAGCTTCAACTATTGTCAAGTCAGTGGTGATATCCAAGATAGGCTATGGATCATCCGGGTTGCAGCGGTAGCTAGCAACCTAGTAAGAGACGATCACGTCCAATGTTAAAAAATATAAAACCCCCCAACTCCTAAAAAAAGAGTCAGATCAAAACAAAAAGTACACCATTAGAACCGCCTTATCCGAATCCTCTATAAAGGAAACTTACCGCCCTTTGGCTTGAATAACAAAGAAAATATATTGGCTTGAAAATCAAGAAAATTGACTTTTACCACGTTATTCTCCACAAACGGGATATTTTTTTCTTTCCGCTTGATTTTTCTCCTCAGCTAGCTGGGCACTGGAAAATCATAGAGAGCTGTATAATAGCTCATTTAAAAGGAAATTGTAACGTCTAGTCACTTTTGTAATTAAAAATAAAATACTCTTTAAAGTAGAATCAATTTTGTCAAAAAAATTGCATTTTTGATGTATTTTCATACTGCAGTCTTTTCAAAGATATTTGAATTTTGAAGCAATCAAACAGTTCATGGTAATGAAATCTAGTTTTGACTTCAGAATCTCTTAAGTTATTATGTAAACTGCAAAAATATTTATTATGTCTAGCCAATAATACTAATTTTTTAATTCAAACTAGAGCAATACCTGACAATTTTTGAATTAGTTTTGTTTTTTGTCTCCTGGAACCAAAATTTTCTTTTTTGGCTTAATCGCTAAAGTTATTATGTAAACTGCAAAAATATTTATGATGCCTAATCAGTAATAGTAAGTTCTTAATTTAAACAACAAAAATACATGAAAATTTTATAATTAGTTTTACTTTTTGTCTCCTGGAAGAAAAAATTTTTTTCATCTAAGTTCAAAGTTATTATTGTATCCTGGAACCAAATTTTTTTTGGTTTGTAACCCGTAAAGTACGTATCTCCATATTATTGTCTTATAATTGCAATTATTTTAGTTTTCAGTCTAGAATCGCTAAACTTATTATGTAAACTGCAAAAATATTTATGGTGTCTAACCAATAATACTAATTTTGTAATTCAAACAAGATAAATACCTGAAAATTTTAAAATTGGTTTTGTTTTATGCTAGGTTTTAGATACTCGACACGGGGTATTGTGTACTTAATAATTTTAAACCTTGAAAAAATATGGTCTCACGCGAGTGGAAAAAAAGAAAGAATAACCAAAAAAAATATCAAAATAGAGCAATCCAAATTTTTACTAATAGAAAACTTTACTACACAAAAAATAAAGCTAATATCCTGAAATATCAGAAAAGTTTATTTAAAAGAGATAAAAATGCCACCGAACGCAATAAAGCTCGAGAACGCGTAAACATTGCTACTAAGATGTCTTCTGATACAGGATTTAAGAAAATGAAATATGACAGAGGAAAACAGAGGTATGTTACGGATCAGGGGTATCGAGAAGGGAAAATTGAGACAGCCAAACAAAAGAGCAAGGAACGGTATGATAACGATATAGATTACCGAAACAAACATAAGAAAAAAGTTGCTACCAGAATAATGGGTAGATACTGGGGTGACAATCCGGGTTGCAGCGGTAGCTAGCAACCTAGTAAGAGACGATCACCTCCAATGTTAAGAAATATAAAACCCCCCAACTCCTAAAAAAAGAGTCGGATCAAAACAAAAAGTACACCATTAGAACCGCCTTGTCCGAAACCCCTATAAAGGAAACTTTCTGTCCTTTGGCTTGAATAGCAAAGAAAATATATTGGCTTGAAAATCAAGAAAATTGACTTTAACCACGTTATTCTCCACAAACGGGATATTTTTTTCTTTCCGCTTGATTTTTCTCCTCAGCTAGCTGGGCACTAGAAAATCATAGAGAGCTGTATAATAGCTCATTTTAAAGGAAATTGCAACATCTAGTCACTTTTGTAATTAAAAATAAAATACTTTTTAAAGTAGAATCAATTTTGTCAAAAAATTGCATTTTTGATGTATTTTCATACTGCAGTCTTTTCAAAGATATTTGAATTTTGAAGCAATCAAACAGTTCATGGTAATGAAATCTATAGTAATAATAGCTACTTGTCTCAATAGTAACCGACACTCCTGGAACCAAAATTTTCTTTTTTGGCTTAATCGCTAAAGTTATTATGTAAACTGCAAAAATAATTAAGATGTCTAACCAGTAATAGTAATTTCTTAATTTAAACTACAAAAATACATGAAAATTTTATAATTAGTTTTACTTTTCGTCTCCTGGAACCAAAATTTTTTCATCTAAGTTCAAAGTTATCATTGTATCCAGGAACCAAATTTTTTTTGGTTTGTAACCCGTAAAGTACGTATCTCCGTATTATTGTCTTATAATTGCAATTATTTTAGTTTTCAGTCCAGAATCGCTAAACTTATTATGTAAAATGCAAAAATATTTATGCTGACTAACCAATAATACTAATTTTTTAATTCAAACAAGAGAAATACCTGAAAATAGGATCCGGGTTGCAGCGGTAGCTAGCAACCTAGTAAGTTATAATAAAGAACGAATATTTTACCGATTATCTACTAATAACCATATATGACGTAATACGTGACATGACGTAATATCTAAAACCTATTGTGTACTAATAACCATATATGATTTAATGAGCGACGTGACGTAAAAATTGAAAAAATTAATTTTTATTTTTACATAAAGGATCGATACTGTAATTGGTTTTTTTTTAAGCATCATCCGTATTTACAGTAAAGAACGATCGCTCATGCATAGTAACTGATATATGGTGGTTCCAGGGGTAGTTACTTGTGGTTCGTCTCTTATCCGGGTTGCAGCGGTAGCTAGCAACCTAGTAAGAGACGATCACGTCCAATGTTAAGAAATATAAAAACCCCTAACTCCTGAGAAAAGAGTCAGATCAAAACAAAAATTACACCATTAGAACCACCTTGTCCAAAACTCCTATTAAGGAAACTTTATAACTCTTTGGCTTGAATAACAAAGAAAATATATTGGCTTGAAAATCAAGAAAATTGACTTTAACCACGTTATTCTCCACAAACGGGATATTTTTTTCTTTCCGCTTGATTTTCCTCCTCAACTAGCTGGGCACTGGAAAATCATAGAGAGCTGTATAATAGCTCATTTTCAAGGAAATTGCAACATCTAGTCACTTTTGTAATTAAAAATAAAATACTTTTTAAAGTAGAATCAATTTTGTCAAAAAAATGGCATTTTTGATGTATTTTCATACTGCAGTCTTTTCAAAGATATTTGAATTTTGAAGCAATCAAATCCGGGTTTCAGCGGTAGCTAGCAACCTAGTAAGAGACGATCACGTCCAATGTTAAGAAATATAAAAACCCCTTACTCCTGAGAAATCCGGGTTGCAGCGGTAGCTAGCAACCTAGTAAGAGACGATCACGTCCAATGTTAAGAAATATAAAAACTCATAGTTCCTAAAAAAGGAGTCAGATCAAAGCAAAAAGTACACCATTAGAACCGCCTTGTCCGAAACCCCTGTATAAGAAACTTTCTGTCCCTTGGCTTGAACAGCAAGGGAAATATATTGGCTTGAAAATCAAGAAAAGTGGCAGCTACTACAACATTCTGCCTAAACGGGATATTTTTTTTTTCTTTTGTATCCAGAGATAGCTTGGCACTGGAACATCGTAGAGAGTTGTTCAATGGCTCATTTTAAAGAAAATTAATTGGGTTAAAAATCTATAGTAACTAAAATAAATTATTTCTAAAAGAGAATAAATTTTTCCACCAAAAACTGCATTTTTGATGTCTTTCCGGGTTGCAGCGGTAGCTAGCAACCTAGTAAGAGACGATCACCTCCAATGTTAAGAAATATAAAAACCCGTAGCTCCTAAAAAAAGAGTCAGATCAAAACAAAAAGTACACCATTAGAACCGCCTTGTACAAATCCTCCATAAAGGAAACTTACCGCCCTTTGGCTTGAATAACAAAGAAAATATATTGGCTTGAAAATCAAGAAAATAGACTTTTACCACGTTATTCTCCCAAACGGGATATTTTTTTCTTTTTTTCTTTTTTTTTTCTTTGTATCCAGAGATAGCTTGGCACTGGAACATCGTAGAGGGTTGTTCAATAGCTCATTTTAAAGGAAATTAATTGGGTTAAAAATCTATAGTAACTAAAATAAATTATTTTTAAAAGAGAATAAATTTTTTCAATAAAAACTGTATTTTTGATGCAGTGACGTCATAATTACTATATAAGAAACGTCAAAACTGCAAAGGTCTCATTCATGAATACATAATGGTTAGATCAAAGCAAGCTGCACGCAAGTTAAAAAATCAGTACTAAAAAATCAAGAAAAGTGGCAGCTACTGCAACATTCTGCCTAAACGGGATATTTTTTTTCTCTTTCTTTGTTTCCAGTATAATTATAATAAAGAACGAATAATTTTCCGATTATCCACTAATAACCATATAGAACGAATATTTTACCGATTATCCACTAATAACCATATATGACGTAATAAGTGACATGACGTAATATCTAGAACCTATTGTGTACTAATAATAGTACACAATAGGGTTATGACTTAATGAGCAACGTGACGTAAAAATGAAAAAATTAATTTTTATTTTATTTTCGTTTTTAGTTCAGAATCGCTAAAGTTATAAACTGCAAAAATATTTATGGTGTCTGAACAATAGTTTTAATCTTTTAATTTAGACTAGAAAAATACCTGAAAATTTAAAAATTAGTTTAATTTTTTGTTAGGTTCTTGATGCTTGATACGGGATATAAATCCGGGTTGCAGCGGTAGCTAGCAACCTAGTAAGAGACGATCACGTCCAATGTTAATCCGGGTTGCAGCGGTAGCTAGCAACCTAGTAAGAGACGATCACCTCCAATGTTAAGAAATATAAAAACCCGTAGCTCCTAAAAAAAGAGTCAGATCAAAACAAAAAGTACACCATTAGAACCGCCTTGTCCAAATCCTCCATAAAGGAAACTTACCGCCCTTTGGCTTGAACAGAAAGGGAAATATATTGGCTTGAAAATCAAGAAAATAGACTTTTACCACGTTATTCTCCCCAAACGGGATATTTTTTTTTTCTTTTTTTGTCTCCAGAGATAGCTTGGCACTGGAACATCGTAGAGGGTTGTTCAATAGCTCATTTTAAAGGAAATTAATTGGGTTAAAAACCTTTTGTAACTAAAATAAATTATTTCTAAAAGAGAATAAATTTTTCCAATAAAAACTGTATTTTTGATGCAGTGACGTCATAATTACTATATAAGAAACGTCAAAACTGTAAATGGTCTCATTCATGAATACATAATGGTTAGATCAAAGCAAGCTACACGCAAGTTAAAAAATCAGTGCTAAAATATTATAATAAAGATCGAACTCTTCCCTATACTAACTTGCATACGCAACTTCACTATAGTTAAGATTACAGTATTTATATTATACATCATTATAGATTATAAAAGGTTCAAATGTTATAATGATAAAATAACTCTTGGCTATACTAACTGGCATAGTCAAGTTAGTATAGCCGTTAGAATACGTTTATCAAAATCTATTTATCCGTATATACACAGATTTGTGGAAAAATCAAATCAATGAATACCTTACTACAGCACAATGGATGAAAGTGTGCCTCATGATTCGAGGTTTGCGGGTTCAAATCCACCTGTAGTAAGGGATCAATATTAAACGATTGGCTTTTCCTTCTTTAAAAGAAGATTACATTAAGAGACGATCATTGGAATAACAAACTATTGCATAATTTGGACTTAGTTAGCTACTTGATTGTTTGAGGTGCGTCTCTTACTATTTCAAAGAAGAAAAAGCCGTAGGCTTTTTCCTGTTTGTATACATTAAAGAACGACACCTAGCCCATTAAAAATGAAACATAAATAGGGATTATGTAATTTCCATCAGTATCATGGCTGTAGAGACGGCTGATACCTAGTAAAGAACAAATCATTACAGCAAAGAACATTTCATGTTAAAGATTGATCAATGATGCCATAATCATAGTTTGTAGCCAGGTCGTCTCTTACTATTCCAATAAAGAAAAAGCAATAGGCTTTTTCCTGTTTATCCGGGTTGCAGCGGTAGCTAGCAACCTAGTAAGAGACGATCACGTCCAATGTTAAGAAATATTTATAATAAAGAACGACCTCTTGCCTATACTAAATTTTATACGCCACTTATTTATAGTATAGGTTAGTAATTCAACAGATAGATTGGTACTGGAACATCGTAGAGAATTATTCAATGGCTCATTTTAAAGGAAATTCATGGGGTTAAAACTTCTTCTAATTAAAATAAATCGTTTTTAGTACCTTGAGAAATTTTAATTATGTTTCTTAAGAAATCATCATAAGTTAAAATTTCCCATACAATTTATAATAAAGATCGAACTCTTCCCTATACTAACTTGCATAGGCAACTTTAATATAGTGAAGATTACAGTATTTATATTATACATCATTATAAATTATTAAAAGGTTCGAATGTTCGAAGATTATAGAGTTTAATAAAGATCGAACTCTTCCCTTTACTAACTTGCATAGGCAACTTCACTATAGCTAAGGTTACAGTATTTATATTATACATCATTATAAATTATAAAAGGTTCAAATGTTCGAAGATTATAGAGTTAAAAATTTTCCCACACCGGGAATCGAACCAGGGCCTGTTAAGTGAAAGTTAACTATCCTAGCCACTAGACCATATGGGACCTTAAAGAAGTATGATTTAAGAGCCATATGCATATTATTATTTCACCATACCAATTATAATAAGGCCCAAAACAAAATCGTCGACTTGGAACCTTACTTTTGACACATTAGTTAAATATTCATCAGACTTAAAAAATGTTTTGCTAGTTTTACATGAAAGTTACATTAAAAGACGATCATTAGAAAAACATACCATTGCATATATTGGACTTAGTTATCTTATCGATTCCTTGAAAAAATTATTTGTCAATATATATGTATATATATATATATATATATATATATATATATATTTTCGTAAAAAAAATTATTTTGTTTGGCAAATTATTTTTATTAATTATGAAAAGTTTTTCAATGCATTAATTGCCTTTAAAATGAGCCACTATAGAGCTTTTTATGATTTTCCAGCGCCCAGTTAGCTGAGGAGAAAAAACTCAAAAAAACAAACCTCCTGTCGATGGGGAATCTCCTGTCGGCCTAGTCAGGTCTTCTACCGTCTCTATGTTATGGGCGAATACATCTAGTCCTGACTCAGCTACTGTATTGATACATTCTTTATTTTATTCTTTAAAATTTTTTGGGTCAAGTAAAGATCAAACGAGATATTTTTTAGAAGATGACAATATAGAAAAAGGATGTAATTTAAAGAGTATACCACTATTGTGCAACCACCAATTTATTATTAGAAGCACACAAATGAGCTCCTGCAGTTTAGCAAACTATATGGAAAATAATGCATTAATTAATAAAGAGTGTGAAACCAAAATTATAAAAGAAAATAAAATCTTAATCCAAAGAATTGGAAGGGAAAAGTATATAATCACATCTCCTTTCAAAGAAGAAATAAGAATACATTTCGAAGGTAAAACAGAAAAAAAAGTAAATTGACATATATAAAAGGCAGCTCAATAGTGAAATTGCCAGAAGAATGTTCTCTAACTACAGAAATGTTAAAGATAATCAGTATGTATAGGGGACAGATTACAAGGGAAATGGCACCTTTAAATATATCGATAATTAGCCTAGAAGGAAACCTCTCTATAGCCAGTATAAGAAATGAATGGAGCAAAGAGTTTGAAGATTTAATCTCTATATATTTCCAGAACAACTCCAAGACGCAGATTGGCATAGCTGAGCTAAGAAAAATGCACATATCCTTAAAGGACGAAAAAGGAAGGAAAACGTCTAGCTATTGGACATTTTTTTTCAATACCTTTAATCTATTTCTATCTTTATTAGGACTAGTCTCTATTGGAACTATATTTAAAACATTGAGAAAACTATGGTTAGACTATAGGAAACAAAAGACTCAAGGATTTCACTTAAATGTAGAACTGGAAGAAATTTAACTAAATTGATTCTTAGCAAAGTTATGGTTTCATTAAGAAAAAATAACTGTACTAAGAATTTTAAGTGTGGGAGGTTGTGAGAATGTGGGAAGGCCATCATAACCTGACTAAATTGTAAAAATAGCAAAGTATGACTTTTGAGTAATTATAAAGGAAACGAAGTATTAATTTTCTTTGTGTAAGGAAACAACATTACATTTGAATAAGAATACCTTTGATCCATCAAGGGCCATAAAATGCAAATACCGGACCTCCATTTCAAAACTCAAGGGGGTCAATGGTAAGAAGCATTACGCGACTTGTATCACATGACAAAAACAGGATTTTTATAGAGAAAGCGGAAACTAATCTTTTGAATCACAATAAGAGACGATCACGTCCAATGCTAACATAACAATAAAGAACGAACTCTAATTAAATTTTGTTATTATTATATACTAAACATCATTATAGATTATAAAAGGTTCAAATGTTCGAAGATTATAGAGTTAAAAATTTTCCCACACCGGGATTATAATAAAGATCGAACTCTTCCCTATACTAACTTGCTTAGGCAACTTCACTATAGTTAAGATTACAGTATTTATATTATACATCATTATAAATTATAAAAGGTTCAAATGTTTGAAGATTATAGAGTTAAAAATTTTATAATAAAGAACGACCTCTTGCCTATACTAAATTTTATCGGCCACTTAACTATATTATAGGTTAGTAAAGTTTACCTAAAGGACCGATATTGTTCATCATAAATTCATAAAGGACCGATTCAGTTCATTATAAAATGGGGCCTTTGCTAGTTTCATAGGATCTAACTGATTATAGTGGGGCATTTTCTAGTTTCAAAGGATATAACTGATTATATATAATAAAGAACGAACTCTTTCCTATACTAAATTGCATACTCAACTTAATTATGGTTAATGATATAGTAATGATATGGTTTTATTGATAGCTGAATTAAAAATTAATAGAAAACGACCCAGGTTGGCATTGAACGACCAACTTTTTGGTTGACGCAACGATCGTGCAAGCAGCTTGGACTATGACGTCATTAATTAAAGTTGTAAAATTAACAATATGATACATGAAGGATCGATACAGTTCATTATAAATGGACACTATGTAAGTTTCATTGAATATAGCTGAAACCTAGTAAAGAACAAACTACGGCACATAGTAACTAAAATCTAATATAGCACAAGCATCGGCTCTTGCTATTCCAATATAATAAAGAACGACCTCTTGCCTATACTAAATGTTATACGCCACTTAATTATAGTATAGGTTAGTCATAATAAAGAATATAATAAAGAACGACCTCTTGCCTATACTAAATTTTATACGCCACTTAATTATAGTATAGGTTAGTAATTCAACAGATAGCATGGCACTGGAACATCGTAGAGAGTTGTTCAATGGCTCATTTCAAAGGAAATTAATGGGGTTAAAAACCTTTTGTAATTAAAACAAATTATTTTTATTACATTATTATAATAAAGATCGAACTCTTCCCTATACTAACTTGCATACGCAACTTCACTATAGTTAATATAGTTAAGATTACAGTATTTATATTATACATCATTATAAATTATAAAAGGTTCAAATATTCGAAGATTATAGAGTTAAAAATTTTACTACTTAAGAACTACAAAGATGAAAATGTTCTCATTCATAATTACATAATGGTTTCAATCAAGCAAGTCGCACGCAAGTTGAAAAAACAGTACTACACAAACAACAGAGATAGTATCTTGAAAAGAGAAAAGCAAATTACATAAAGGCTCGATCATCGAATAAAGCTGAAAACTAAGTAAAGGACAATTATGCTTCCATATATTCACAGTGATGTCTAATATTTCCCATTACATCTGTAAACTGTTCCACAGTTGCCGGTTCATACCTTCGAAGCTTTTCATTAAATATACATCATTTCTTTTGGATATTACTATGAAGTTTTCCGAAAGTATTTCTAGCGGACATTTGAACGAAATCCGCTCTTTCAAAGAGAATTTCAATCTGTAATTTTGAATATTTTTTGTAATCAAGTAAAACATTCGTAAAAATATTATTCAATTTACAAAGATCAGCCTGCCTTGTTGCCATCTTTTTGGACTTCTGAATATAATTTTAATTTGTCCTTATGCGTTCTTTGCAGCTTGTGTAAACTGCAAAATATTCATGGTATCCGAGCAATAGTTTGAATCTTTCAATTCAAGCTAGAAAAATACCTTAAAATTTTAAACTGGTTTTTTTTTGGTTAGGTTCTAACTACCCGACGTGGGATTTAATATTATAATAAAGAACGACCTCTTGCCTATACTAAATTTTATAGGCCACTTAACTATAGTGTAGGTTAGTTAAGTGTACATAAAGGACCGATATTGTTCATCATAAATGGTTGTTTGTCAATACGGTTTCATTTTATATAATTTTATAATAAAGAACGACCTCTTGCCTCTACTAAATTTATAGGCCACTTAACTATAGTGTAGGCTAGTACAGTTATATTTAAGGCCAATATATTAAAATTTTCCATTAAAAGACGACCATTGGAATAAAATCCCATTACATACATTTGATTTAGTTAGCTATTTGATTGTTTAAGGCTAGTCTCTTACTATTTCAAAGTTACATTAAAAGAAGATCATTGGAATTACATGTAAAAGCATACATTGGAATTAGTTAGCCAATTGATTGTTTGAGGTTAGTCTCTTACTATTTCGAAGATATAGTTTATAGAAATAGTTTTATAGAATACAATAAGGAACGAAACTGTAACCCATAGTAACTGAAGCATTAAATCAAACAGTTCTAGGTCATAATAAAGAGCTGTGTAATGGCTCATTTTAAAGAAATTTTCTGTATATAGAAACCTTTTTAATTAATTACCATAAAGAACGAACTATAATTACATTTTGTAATCATGAAATATAAAATATAGTAATATAAAATATTACTAAATAACCATACATGACTTAATGAGCGACGGGACGTAAAAACTGAAAAAAATCAATTTATGTTTTATTTTCGTTTTTACAATAAAGAACGACACCTAGCCCATGTTAACTGAAACACAAATAGGGATTATATAATTTCTATCTGTATCATGGCTCTAGAGATGGCTGAAACCTAGTAAAGAATAAACCATTACAGTAAAGAATATTTCATGGTAAAGATTGATCAATGATACCATAATCATAGTTTGTCGCGAGGTTGGCTCAAACTATTCCAATTAAGAAAAAGTCATAGGCTTTTTCCTGTTTGTAATTTATAATAATGAACGACCTCTTGCCTATGCTAATCCGGGTTGCAGCGGTAGCTAGCAACCTAGTAAGAGACGATCACGTCCAATGTTAAGATATATAAAAACCCATAGCTCTTTAAAAAAGATTCAGATCAAAACAAATCCGGGTTGCAGCGGTAGCTAGCAACCTAGTAAGAGACGATCACCTCCAATGTCAAGAAATATAAAACCCCCCAACTCCTAAAAAAAGAGTCAGATCAAAACAAAAAGTACACCATTAGAACCGCCTTGTCCGAATCCTCTATAAAGGAAACTTACCTCCCTTTGGCTTGAATAACAAAGAAAAATATATTGGCTTGAAAATCAAGAAAATTGACTTTTACCACGTTATTCTCCACAAACGGGATATTTTTTTCTTTCCGCTTTTTCTTTCTGCTCAGCTAGCTGGGCACTGGAAAATCATAGAGAGCTGTATAATAGCTCATTTTAAAGGAAATTGCAACATCTAGTCACTTTTGTATTTAAAAATAAAATACTTTTTAAAGTAGAATCAATTTTGTCAAAAAAATTGCATTTTTGATGTATTTTCATACTGCAGTCTTTTCAAAGATATTTGAATTTTGAAGCAATAAAACAGTCCATGTAATGAACTCTATAGTAATAATAGCTACTTGTCTCAATAGTAACCGAAACTCCTGGAACCAAAATTTTCTTTTTTGGCTTAATCGCTAAAATTATTATGTAAACTGCAAAAATATTTATGATGCCTAATCAGTAATAGTAATTTTTTAATTTAAACAACAAAAATACATGAAAATTCTAAAATTAGTTTTGCTTTTTGTCTCCTGGAAGAAATTTTTTTTTCATCTCAGTTCAAATTTATTATTGTATCCTGTAACCCGTAAAGTACATATCTCCATATTATTGTCTCATAATTGCAATTATTTTAGTTTTCAGTCCAGAATCATTAAACTTATTATTTAAACTGCAAAAATATTTATGGTGTCTAACCAATAATACTAATTTTGTAATTCAAACAAGATAAATACCTGAAAATTTTAAAATTAGTTTTGTTTTATGCTAGGTTTTAGATACTCGACACGGGATTTTGTGTGCTTAATAATTTTAAATCTTGAAAAAATATGGTCTCACGCGAGTGGAAAAAAAGAAAGAATAACCAAAAAACAATATCAAAATAGAACAATCCAAATTTCTACTAATAGAAAACTTTACTACACAAAAAATAAAGCTAACATCCTGAAATATAAGAAAAGTTTATTTAAAAGAGATAAAAATGCCACCAAACGCAATAAAGCTCGAGCACGCGTAAGGATTGCTACTAAGATGTCTTGTGATCCAGGATTTAAGAAAATGAAATATGACAGAGCAAAACAGAGGTATCTTACGGATCAGGGGTATCGAGAAGGGAAAATTGAGACAGCGAAACAAAAGAGCAAGGAACGGTATGATAACGATATAGATTACCGAAACAAACATAAGAAAAAAGTTGCTACCAGAATAATGGGTAGATACTGGGGTGACAAAAGCTATAATGAAAAAATTAAATTCTCTGCGAGGTTGTACCGAAGAACGCATAAGGACAAAGGGAAAAATTACATTCAGAAATACAAGAAGATGGCAAAATGCAGGCTGATCTTTGTAAATTGAGAAACATTTTACGCATGTTTTATCGGGATCACGAAAAGTATTCGAAATTACAGATTAAAATTCTCTTTGAAAGAGCGGATGCTGTTGAAATTACAATAAGAAACGATCATTGGAATAACAAAAATTGAATACCTTTGGAATTAGCTAGCTACTTGATTATTTGAGACTCGTCTCTTACTATTTAAAAGAAGAAAAAGCCGTAGGCTTTTTCCTGTGTGTAATCAGTTTATTATCATAGGCAGCGCGCTAGCACTGCCTGAGTAAAGAACGATGTGGGCACAATGTGTTTTTTTTCCGGGTTGCAGCGATAGCTAGCAACCTAGTAAGAGACGATCACGTCCAATGTTAAGAAATATAAAAACCCATAGTTCCTAACAAAGGAGTCAGATCAAAACAAAAAGTACACCATTAGAACCGCCTTGTCCGAAACCCCTGTATAGGAAACTTTCTGTCCCTTGGCTTGAACAGCAAGGGAAATATATTGGCTTGAAAATCAAGAAAATTGACTTTAACCACGTTATTCTCCCCAAACGGGATATTTTTTCTCTTTTCTTTTTTTTCTTTCCACAGATAGCTTGGCATTGGGACATCGTAGAGGGTTGTTCAATAGCTCATTTTAAAGGAAATTAATTGGGTTAAAAATCTAGAGTAACTAAAATAAATTATTTCTAAAAGAGAATAAATTTTTCCACCAAAAACTGCATTTTTGATGTCTTTTCACACTGCAGTCTTTCAAACATAATCGTATACCAGCGGTAAGATTTGAACCCACGCCTCCGAAGAGACTGGTGGCTAACACCAGTGTCTTGGACCACTCGGCCAGGCTGCCTCTCATAAATAAATATATATGTGAATTTGGGTTGCAGCAGTAGCTAGCAACCTAGTATCCGGGTTGCAGCGGTAGCTAGCAACCTAGTAAGAGACGATCACCTCCAATGTCAAGAAATATAAAACCCCCCAACTCCTAAAAACAGAGCATCCCTAAAAACGATCTGACAAAACAAAATCCGGGTTGCAGCGGTAGCTAGCAACCTAGTAAGAGACGATCACCTCCAATGTCAAGAAATATAAAACCCCCCAACTCCTAAAAAAAAGAGTCAGATCAAAACAAAAAGTACACCATTAGAACCGCCTTGTCCGAATCCTCTATAAAGGAAACTTACCTCCCTTTGGCTTGAATAACAAAGAAAATATATTGGCTTGAAAATCAAGAAAATTGACTTTTACCACGTTATTCTCCACAAACGGGATATTTTTTTCTTTCCGCTTTTTCTTTCTGCTCAGCTAGCTGGGCACTGGAAAATCATAGAGAGCTGTATAATAGCTCATTTTAAAGGAAATTGCAACATCTAGTCACTTTTGTATTTAAAAATAAAATACTTTTTAAAGTAGAATCAATTTTGTCAAAAAAATTGCATTTTTGATGTATTTTCATACTGCAGTCTTTTCAAAGATATTTGAATTTTGAAGCAATAAAAACAGTCCATGTAATGAACTCTATAGTAATAATTGCATTTTGATGTATTTTCATACTGCAGTCTTTTCAAAGATATTTGAATTTTGAAGCAATAAAACAGTCCATGTAATGAACTCTATAGTAATAATAGCTACTTGTCTCAATAGTAACCGAAACTCCTGGAACCAAAATTTTCTTTTTTGGCTTAATCGCTAAAAATTATTATGTAAACTGCAAAAATATTTATGATGCCTAATCAGTAATAGTAATTTTTTAATTTAAACAACAAAAATACATGAAAATTCTAAAATTAGTTTTGCTTTTTGTCTCCTGGAAGAAATTTTTTTTTCATCTCAGTTCAAAATTTATTATTGTATCCTGTAACCCGTAAAGTACATATCTCCATATTATTGTCTCATAATTGCAATTATTTTAGTTTTCAGTCCAGAATCACTAAACTTATTATTTAAACTGCAAAAATATTTATGGTGTCTAACCAATAATACTAATTTTGTAATTCAAACAAGATAAATACCTGAAAATTTTAAAATTAGTTTTGTTTTATGCTAGGTTTTAGATACTCGACACGGGATTTTGTGTGCTTAATAATTTTAAATCTTGAAAAAATATGGTCTCACGCGAGTGGAAAAAAAGAAAGAATAACCCAAAAACAATATCAAAATAGAACAATCCAAATTTCTACTAATAGAAAACTTTACTACACAAAAAATAAAGCTAACATCCTGAAATATAAGAAAAGTTTATTTAAAAGAGATAAAAATGCCACCAAACGCAATAAAGCTCGAGCACGCGTAAGGATTGCTACTAAGATGTCTTGTGATCCAGGATTTAAGAAAATGAAATATGACAGAGCAAAACAGAGGTATCTTACGGATCAGGGGTATCGAGAAGGGAAAATTGAGACAGCGAAACAAAAGAGCAAGGAACGGTATGATAACGATATAGATTACCGAAACAAACATAAGAAAAAAGTTGCTACCAGAATAATGGGTAGATACTGGGGTGACAAAAGCTATAATGAAAAAATTAAATTCTCTGCGAGGTTGTACCGAAGAACGCATAAGGACAAAGGGAAAAATTACATTCAGAAATACAAGAAGATGGCAAAAATGCAGGCTGATCTTTGTAAATTGAGAAACATTTTACGCATGTTTTATCGGGATCACGAAAAGTATTCGAAATTACAGATTAAAAATTCTCTTTGAAAGAGCGGATGCTGTTGAAATTACAATAAGAAACGATCATTGGAATAACAAAAATTGAATACCTTTGGAATTAGCTAGCTACTTGATTATTTGAGACTCGTCTCTTACTATTTAAAAGAAGAAAAAGCCGTAGGCTTTTTCCTGTGTGTAATCAGTTTATTATCATAGGCAGCGCGCTAGCACTGCCTGAGTAAAGAACGATGTGGGCACAATGTGTTTTTTTTCCGGGTTGCAGCGATAGCTAGCAACCTAGTAAGAGACGATCACGTCCAATGTTAAGAAATATAAAAACCCATAGTTCCTAACAAAGGAGTCAGATCAAAACAAAAAGTACACCATTAGAACCGCCTTGTCCGAAACCCCTGTATAGGAAACTTTCTGTCCCTTGGATTGAACAGCAAGGGAAATATATTGGCTTGAAAATCAAGAAAATTGACTTTAACCACGTTACAGTAAAGAACAAACCTTAGCCCATAGTAAAATCCGGGTTGCAGCGGTAGCTAGCAACCTAGTAAGAGACGATCACGTCCAATGTTAAGAAATATAAAAACCCATAGCTCCTAAAAAAAGTCAGATCAAAACAAAAAGTACACCATTAGAACCGTCTTGTCCGAAACCCGTATATAGGAAGCTCTCTATCCCTTGGCTTTAACAGCAAGGGAAATATATTGGCTTGAAAGTCAAGAAAAATGGCAGCTACTACAACATTCTGCCTAAACAGGATATTTTTTTCTTTTTTTTCTTTTCCATAGATAGCTTGGCACTGGAACATCGTAGAGAGTTGTTCAATGGCTCATTTTAAAGAAAATTAATACGGTTAAAAATCTTTTGTAAGTAAAATAAATTATTTCTTAATTACAGTAAAAAACAAACTTCCAGCCCATAGTAACTAAAATAATATTATGATTAATGTTAAAGATTGATTAATGATGGTATAATCGTAGATTGTAGCCAGGTCGTCTCTTACTATTCCAATTAAGAAAAAGCCATAGGCTTTTTCCCGTTTGTAATTTTTTTTATCATCCGGGTTGCAGTGGTAGCTAGCAAACCTAGTAAGAGACGATCACGCCCCATAGTTAAAACTAAAGTAACCCATAACTCCTGAAAAAAGATTCAGATCAAAACAAGAAGTATACTATTAGAACCGCCTTGTCCAAATTTACAATAAGGAACGAACTGTAACCCATATTAACTTAAGTATTAAATCAAACAGTTCTTGGCCATAATAAAGAGCTGTGTAATGCTCATTTAAAGGAAACTGCTGTATATAGAAACCTTTTGTAATTAACAAAATAAATTATTATTGTAAAACAAATTGTTTCGATATGGTAAAGAAACTAACTCTAGGCGATAGTAACTAATTTAATTTTGAAAAGAAAGAATTACAGTAGAAAACCTAAATGGTAGTATAAGTGGAGCTACATCCGGGTTGCAGCGGTAGCTAGCACCCGGGTTTAAATTTAAGAGATACTACTTTAAATTCAATATATTAATAATTTTCTCTGACGGAAAATCATTATATTAAATTTGTTAATATATCTTTGTACATGTTAATTTGTTCAACCGGGTTTTAGCGGTAGATAGCAACCTAGTAAGAGACGAAAACACCCCATAGTAAAACTAAAGTAACCCATAACTCCTAAAAATAGAGTCAGATCAAAGCAAGAAATAAACTATTAGAAGCGCCTTGTCCAAACCTTTGTATAGAAAACTTAACTTCACTTGGCTTGAATAACAGGGAAAAAATATTGGATTGAAAATCAAGAAAAGTGGCTGAAACTACGATATTCTCAAAATAAGGCATGTTTTGTCTTTCAATTTATTTCCGGGTTGTATCCGGGTTGCAGCCGTGGCTAGCAGCCTAGTAAGAGACAATCACGCCCCATAGTAAAAACTAAAGTAACTTTTAACTCTTGAAAAAAGATTCAGATAAAAACAAGATATTTTTTGAATAAAAAGGAAAATATATTGGCTTGAAAATCAAGAAAACTGACTTTAACCACGATATTCTCCACATACGGCTCCTTTTTTATTTTCTTTCTTTTTCCTCAACTAGCTGGGCACTGAGAAATCATAGAGAAGTGCATAATGGCTGATTTTAAAGTAAATTGCTACATCTAGTTCCTTTTGTAATTAAAGATAAAATATTTATTTTAATTTCTAGCAAAGAACAACATCTAGCCCATGTTAACTGAAGCGTAATTAGGGATTTTGTAATTTTCATCGGTATCATGGCTGTAGTACATAAAGGCTCGATAAAGCTGAAACTAAGTAAGGAACAATTATACCTCCATATATTCACAGTCATGTGTAATCTTTCCCATTTTATCTGTAAACTGTTCCATAGTTGCTGGTCCATACCTTGGAAGATTGTCATTAAACATACAACATTTCTTTTGGATAATACAATGAAGTTTTGCCAAAGTATTTCTAAGCGAGTTTTCAACAAAATCCGCTCTTTCAGAGAGAATTTTAATCTGTAATTTTGAATATTTTTTGTAATTTCATAAGAACCGTCCACCGGGATTAGAACTCGGATCGCAGGGTTCAAAGTCTTTTATAGTAAAGATCGAAATGGGTTTACTGTATTATTATTTTTGTTGTTGTTGTTTTTTTACAGTAGAAGAACGATCTCTCGCCCATAGTAACTGATATACGGTGTTTCCAAGGGTAGCTGCAGGCTATCCAAATTGTAGCGGTATCTTGGTTGCAGCGGAAGCTGTAACCCGGAGTCTCAAGGGACGGAAATTAATGGGGTTATAGTACACCATTTGAACCGCCTTGTCCGATATACCTGTATAGGAAACGTTCTTTCCCTTGGCTTGAAAAGCAAGGGAAATATAGTGGCTTGAAAATCAAGAAAAGTGGCAGCTACTACAGCATTCTGCCTAAACGGCATCTTTTTTTCTTTTTTTTTTTTCTTTCCTCACATAGCTTGACACTGAAACATCGTAGAGAGTTGTTTAATGGCTCATTTTAAAGGAAATTAATGGAGTTAAAACCTTTTGTTACTTAAATAAATTATTTTTAAAACCATAATAAATAACGACCTCTTGCCTATACTAAATTTATAGGCTACTTAACAATAGTAAGCGTTAGTAAAGTTTTATAGTAAAGAACAAACTTTTGACCAAGTGTTAACACTAAAAGTCCATTATTGGAATATCAAGCCATTGCTTACATTGGAATTAGATAGCCACTTGATTATTTAAGGTTCGTCTTTTACTATTTCAAAGAAGAAAAAGCCGTAGGCATTTTCTGTTTTTATAATAAAGAACGACCTCTTGTCTATACTAAATTTTATACGCCACTTAACTATAGTATAGGTTAGTAATTCCACAGATAGCTTGGCACTTGAACATCGTAGAGAGTTGTTTAATGGCTCATTTAAGTGAAATTAATGGGGTTAAAAACCTTTTGTAATTATAAAACAAATTGTTTTTAAAATCCGGGTTGCAGCGGTAGCTAGCAACCTAGTAAGAGACGATCACGTCCAATGTTAAGAAATATAAAAACCCATAGTTCCTAACAAAGGAGTCAGATCAAAACAAAAAGTACACCATTAGAACCGCCTTGTCCGAAACTCCTGTATAGTAAACTTTCAGTCCATTGGTTTGAACAGCAAGGGAAATATATAGGCTTGAAAATTAAGAAAAGTGGCAGCTACTACAACATTCTTCCTAAACGGGATATTTTTTTCTTTTTTTCTTTTTTTCTTTCTTTTCCACAGATAGCTTGGCACTGGAACATCGTAGAGAGTTGTTCAATGGCTCATTTTAAAGGAAATTAATTGGGTTAAAAACCTTTTGTAACTAAAATAAATTATTTCTAAAACTGAATAAATTTTTCAACCAAAAACTGCATTTTTGATGTCTGTTCACACTGCAGTATTTCAAACATAATCGTATACCAGCAGTAAGATTTGAACCCACGCCTCCGAAGAGACTGGTGGCTAACACCAGTGCCTTGGACCACTCGGCCAGGCTTCCTCTCATAAAAAATATATATGTGAATCTGGGTTGCAGCAGTAGCTAGCAACCTAGTAAGAGACGATCAGTCCAATGCTAAGAAATATAACATTATAATAAAGAACAACCTCTTGCCTATACTAAATTTTATACGCCACTTAATTATATATCTGGGTTACAATAAAGACCGACACCTAGCCCATGTTAACTGAAACATAAACAGGGATTATGTAATTTCCATCAGTATCATGGCTGTAGAGATGGCTGAAACCTAGTAAAGAACAAACTTATAATACATTACAGTAAAGAACGATCGCTCATGCATAGTAACTGATATATGGTGGTTCCAGAGGTAGTTACTTGTGGTTCGTCTCTTACTATTTAAAAGAAGAAAAAGCCGTAGGCTTTTTCCTGTTTGTAATGATATTTTTACAATAATCCGGGTTGCATAAGAAATATAAAAACCCATAGTTCCTAAAAAAAGGAGTCAGATCAAATTTAAAAGTACACCATTAGAACCGCCTTGTCCGAAACTCCTGTATAGTAAACTTTCAGTCCATTGGTTTGAACAGCAAGGGAAATATATAGGCTTGAAAATTAAGAAAAGTGGCAGCTAGTACAACATTCTTCCTAAACGGGATATTCTTTTTTTCTTTTTTCTTTTGTATCCAGAGATAGCTTGGCACTGGAACATCGTAGAGAGTTGTTCAATGGCTCATTTTAAAGGAATTACATTAAAAGACAATCATTGGAATAAAAAACAATTGCATACATTGGAATTAGCTAGTTACTTGATTGTTTGAGACTCGTCTCTTACTATTTCAAAGAAGAAAAAGCTGTAGGCTTTTTCCTGTGTGCAATCAGTTTAGGGATTATAGTAAAGAACGGACTCAAGTAATCCGGGTTGCAGTTACAGTAAAGAACGATCTCTCATCCATAGTAACTGATATATGGTGGTTACAGTAAAGACCGATCTCTCGCCCATAGTAACTGATATACGGTGGTTCCAGGGTTAGCTACAAGCCATCCAAGCCATCCAGATGATGTGGTATCTGGTTTGCAGCGGCAGCTGTAACCCGGAGTCTCTCTGCTTAACGATTATATTAAAAGACGATCATAAGGATACCAAACCATTGCATATATTGAACTTAGTTATCCGGGTTGCAGCGGTAGCTAGCAACCTAGTAAGAGACGATCACGTCCAATGTTAAGAAATATAAAAACCCATAGTTCCTAACAGAGGAGTCAGATCAAAACAAAAAGTACACCATTAGAACCGCCTTGTCCAAATCCTCCATAAAGGAAACTTACCGCCCTTTGGCTTGAATAACAAAGAAAATATATTGGCTTGAAAATTATAATAAAGAACGACCTCTTGCCTCTAAAAAATTTTATAAGCCACTTAACTATAGTGTAGGCTAGTACAGTTATATTTAAGGCCAATATATTAAAATTTTCCATTAAAAGACGACCATTGGAATAAAAACCCATTACATACATTTGATTTAGTTAGCTATTTGATTGCTTAAAGCTAGATATAATAAAGAACGAACTCTTGCCTATACTAACCTGTATTGGTAACTTAACTATAGGTAGGTTTGAATCCGGGTTGCAGCGGTAGCTAGCAACCCAGTAAGAGACGATCACGTCCAATGTTAAGAAATATATTCCGAAATATATCAATGGTATCCGAGAAATAGTTCGAATATTTCAATTCAAGCTAGAAAAATACCTTGAAATGTTAAAATTAGTTTCATTTTTGGTTAGGTTCTAACTACCCGATGTGGGATTGACTATATAGTTTCAGACCAAAAAATTCTATTTTTTAATATATATTTTATTTTTCAGTTTAGAATCGCTAAAGTTATTATGTAAACTGCAAAAATATTTATGATATCTGAGCAATAATTTTAATCTTTTCATTCAAACTAACAAAATACCTGAAAATTTAAAAATTATTTTTACTTTTTGTTAGGTTATGGATACTCGATACGAGTCATAAGAAGTGTTAATTGTCTTACTTTCTCTTTACCGATTCAATTATTGATGTAGTAAAGGTGTAATGGATAATTGTTCGGAGAAATGTTCACCGGGTCGGGATTATCTATAGGATCTATCTCCGGGGGGAGGGGGATTTTTCCAAAGGACGAATTCTCCATGGGAGAACGTTCTGGGGTACAAATTCCCACTGGGGGGGGGGGATGTCCAGCAAATATTTCCTACGGGGCTGGGATTACTGACATGATATGAAAACTATCAGAAATTAAGGTCTTTTTCAAATGAAAGTGTGCTAAGAGTAGAGTAACTTTTTATTTACAACAAGACTTAACCCTGTTAATCAACGAAAACGCAAATGCCTTGTGGCATAAGTAAGCGCAACACACACTTGTGTAATGCAAACAACTTTTCAGGCGGAATACTGTGTAAAAAATTTTCCGTCGGGAATTTTCAGCGAGAATGGTGTTGTCTGGTGTGAATTTTCCTGATAGGGGGATGACATTTTACGTGGAAAGAACTTTCCATGGGGGAGAAAATTTTATATGGGGGGGACCCGGATTTCCGGGCATTATTTAAACGATCTGAAATTCAGTAAAAAAAGAAGAAGTTTTTTTCAACTGAAAGCAAGGAGCAACATTAAAACTTGAAACGAACAGAAATTATTGCGTATATAAGGACTGTCGCTATCTCCTAAATACCTACCTCTTTATGGTAAAGTTTGACTTTTTGAATTCTCTAAGAACGACTTCTAAAACACAAGGGAAGCTCAATTAGAACAATAAGAAGTTTTTTTTAGGTACGAAAATACTTTAGCGTCAAGAGTGAGGTATTGAGGAGGGAATAATCCCCTTCTTTTACGTAATTGTTTCTGTTCGTTTTAAGCGTTAATGTCGCTCCTTATTTTCAGTTGAAGAAACTTGTTTTTTTTCTATTTATTCATCATTAAGCTTATAGGGTTATCAAACACTTAAAATGGTTTCGTTTTCACGGACGATACAAAAAAAAAAAAAAAAAAAATGTAAGAGTGATAACTGCAAGCGGTTGAGCCAATGGCTAGGAATTTGATGTTACTAAACCTCATTGTTCCGTCTGGATTAGCGTTTTGACATCTTGTGGAACTCCAGAATCTGTTGGGCAAGGTTCACGTCAAACGCCTGGATTATTTGGGTTATCATCAACGGGATAGTTTGAATCGATCTATAGCATATTAGCCTCATGGTCTGTTCACAAACTGAGTATTAAAGCGACGCCACGAAGCAAGACCTTTGCCCATTTCTTTTAACCCTCCAAGTTCGCCATGGTGATCATAGTCTCCATAAACACATTTGGATTCAACGCAGAAATTCTCTGTAATTGAATCATATGATGATAGTCCTGGTAGGTTTGCCTGCAAAACACTAGTTAATTTAAATAAATAGTATTTAACTTAATAATATAACCTTAAATTTAGAACGAGCTAATTGGAAATCAAAGCTATTAAGCCGACTCCAAAACTCGAGCAGACAATAGTGGTGTAATTTCATCATCAATCTCTAATTTATGTAAAAGTGAAATGGATTCATTCTAAATTCATTAATTTGCCTTAAAATAAAACTATTTATATTCTCTGTCAAGCTGAAATGAAACAAATGATTCCTTTAGGAAGCTACTGGAAATGACATTAAAGTATTGGAAAAAAGTCACAAAATATGATATAAATCAAAATAAAAATATGATTTGAATACGCAGGGCAAAAATTTTGACATAAAAGTAAAAACAAATTTCTTGTCAGCGTTTTTTAAGCAGATCCGTGTTATTTTTGGGATGCTGAGTGCAAATATGAACTCGCTTGTTCTGTATTATCTATAATTCTTGAAAATTGGTTAGGGGGTTCGAGCCCTCCCTGGAATATTAGTCCGACTTGTAAACACTTAACAAAACTGAACTTCAACCAATTTTGAATGCTTTTTTTAAAGTTTTTTTACCCCCTCTCTCCCCCCCCCTCCAAAAAAAAATCCTGGATACGGCCCTGCTGTTAAATCAATAGATATGTACAGTGATTTACAATTATATAGTTACTAATACCTGTATTTTAATATAATTTTTATACGTGCTCATTTGTTTTTATATATTTTTTTTTGTGTTTTTATTAATATCACAAATCATTCTCATTTTGAACTTACGTCTGAATCAATGTGGTTTAAGTAGAAAATAAGTTTCCAACCATTAGATGAAATGAATGCTGAAAGGACGTTCAGGACAGGAGAAAAAATTATGTCCAACAGGAAAAACAAATAATGTTTTGGTGTCAATATTTTTTAAGCTGATTCAAGTGATTTATCAATCTCTTTTTTCACCTTTTGTAGAAAAGCCTTCCTTGGTAGGGTCAATGTTTCTAAGAAATGCAATACCAAACTCTCGCATGAAAATATTTTCCCTAAAGACACTCCTCACCCAGATTTTGCCCACCCCGGGTTGTTTCTCACCCCGTACCTATCTTGTCTCCCATCCGCTGCTTTATCTCCAGCTATGAAAAAACTTTTGTTACTTTCAAAAGGGAAAAATTAATCAAAGAACCATATACGTTTCCCTCTTTTTTTACTTAAATAATTTCCTTGGTTTTCTACCTTTTTCCATTTTTATTGCCCTTTTTAATCTCTTTGTAAGCTTTACTAGGTCTCTTTTTTTTTTACTAATTTTGTCTTACGATGCCTTGACCTAATTTCTTCAACGAATAATTCAATTTTATACGAATATTTGTTTTGAACTATTTTATATTTTGATGCCAAATTGTTTTACCTTCTTTTTAAATTAATGGCCTTTTTTGCCGTTGCTTTTTATTACTTGTTCTGCTTTCTTTTATTGGGACTTCGAATTGCAAATTCGGTCCTTCTAGACTTGGGATACACATTCATTTTAATATAGTCTTGTTTTTTCTCATCCATGAGACAATGAATAAAGTAAAAATTCAGGTGCTTGTTAATTATTCAGAACACACTCAAGAATTTCGAATGTAGACCTGTGAAAACCGGTTTATAATAAAGATCGACCTCTTGCCTATACTAAACTTTATAGGCCACTTAACTATAGTATAGCTTAGTAAAGTTTACATGAAAGACCAATATAGTTCATCATAAATGGCGTTTGTCAGTAATTATAATAAAGATCAAACTCTTCCCTATACTAACTTGCATACGCAACTTCACTATAGTTAAGATTACAGTATTTATATTTTTACATTAAAAGACGATCACTGAAATAACAAACCATTCCATACATTGGACTTAGTTAGCTACTTGATTGTTTGAGTTTCGTCTCTTACTATTTAAAAGAAGAAAAAGCCGTAGGCTTTTTCCTGTTTGTATTTATAGTTAATGTAATAAGGAACGACCTCTTGTCTATACTAAATTTTATAGGCCACTTAACTAAAGTATAGGTAAGTAAAGTTTTCATAAAGGACTGATATAGTTGATTATTGTGAAGAACGAATTCTAGGCCATAGCAACTAATTTAATTTTGAAAAGAAGAAATTTACGCATAAACCTACATGGTAGCATAAATAAGCCACAAGTTATTATCAAACAGTTCGTAGTAACGAACTGTATAGTATTACATTAAAAGACGATCATTGGAATAACAAACCATTGTACACATTGAATTTTTTACAATAAAGAATGACACCTAGCCCATGTTAAATGAAACATAAATAGGGATTATGCAATTTCCATCAGTATCATGGCTTTAGAGATGGCTGAAACCTAGAAAAGAACAAACAATTACAGTAAAGAACATTTCATGTTAAAGATTTATCAATGATGCCATAATTATAGTTTGTAGCCAGGTCGTCTCTTACTATTCCAATTAAGAAAAAGTCATAGGCTTTTTCCTGCTTGTAATTTCACACCAAACAATCCGGGTTGCAGCGGTAGCTAGCAACCTAGTAAGAGACGATCACGTCCAATGTTAAGAAATATAAAAACCCGTAGTTCCTAAAAAGGAGTCAGATCAAATTCAAAAGTACACCATTAGAACCGCCTTGTCCGAAACCCCTGTATAGGAAATTTTCTGTCCCTTGGCTTGAACAGCAAGGGAAATATATTGGCTTGAAAATCAAGAAAAGTGGCAGCTACTACAACATTCTGCCTAAACGGGATATTTTTTTTTTCTCTTTTTTTCTTTTGTATCCAGAGATAGCTTGGCACTGGAACATCGTAGAGAGTTGTTCAATGGCTCATTTTAAAGGAAATTAATTGGGTTAAATATCTATAGTAACTAAAAATAAATTATTTCTAAAATAGAATAAATTTTTCCACCAAAAACTGCATTTTTGATGTCTTTTCACACTGCAGTCTTTCAAACATAATCGTATACTAGCGGTAAGATTTGAACCCACGCCTCCGAAGAGACTGGTGGCTAACACCAGTGCCTTGGACCGCTCGGCCAGGCTGCCTCTCATAAATAATATATATGTGAATCTGGGTTGCAGCAGTAGCTAGCAACCTAGTTACAGTAAAGAACGATCTCTCTCCCATAGTAACTGATATGTTACATTAAAAGACGATCATTGGAATAAAAAGTTATTGCATGCATTGGACTTAGTTAGCTACTTGATCGTTTGAGGTTCGTCTCTTACTATTTCAAAGAAGAAAAAGCCGTAGGCTTTTTCCTGTTTGTAATATTTTCCTGTTTGTTATCAGGGTTACAGCGGTATTACATAAAGGACCGATATAATCCGGGTTGCAGCGGTAGCTAGCAACCTAGTAAGAGACGATCACGTCCAATGTTAAGAAATATAAAAACCCATTGTTCCTAAAAAAGGAGTCAGATCAAAACAAAAAGTACACCATTAGAACCGCCTTGTCCGAAACCCCTGTATAGTAAACTTTCTGTCCCTTGGCTTGAACAGTTAAATTACTAAAAGCGAATTGTTTCTGATTGGCAACTTTAAAGTTGATAAGTCATATTTCCAAAACCAGTAGAAAAAAATTTCAATGATGAAACTAAAACAGATAAGTATTATCTATGATTGTTCATAGATAAGGTTTAATAGAAAAAAGGTGGTCTGAATTTTAGTTGTTTGACCAGCTAGGAAATGTTAGGGATCGTTCGCTAGGTCATCATTCCCTGTTTCCCAAGGATACACTCTGGAAGTAATAGTCGTAACTGGGTAAATCAAAAGATCCAATGTAAATCCAAGCTTTCAAATTATCTGCAATATCTCCTAGATCGAGTTAGAAGTTTCAGATACTCTCATGAAAAGGTAGGAGGAGGGCCAAGGAGACTTTAAATTATACGTTAGGGAAAGGGAGTAAAGAAGTTTTAGTTTCCCGCCTACCAAAATATTAATTAATTTAAGACCATACGGAACTTAGCATCTGAGCACTGCTAATTACCAAGGTAAATCAAAAGGTGCTATGTGTTTCCAGGTCATAAAGATTGCGGAACTGCAATAGCTCGGGGTCAGGTTTGGAAATCAAGCTGAAATTTTCAGAGTATGCTGGGGAGGAGGGGGGGGGGAATCGAAGGTAAATTAAGACTTGAGGAAGAAGATAGAGCTAAAACAAAAGACCCCATGTGCACCCAGGCTACCAGAATAACAGTATTTATTTACTTTTTTCTTCGATATATCACGAATAGTTTGAGGGGTGGTTTGAAACTTTCAGGCAATGTTAGGAAAGGATAGGCAGGGAAGGAAGGTCAGGACAGTTAGTCAGTATAGTCTTAAACATTATTAGCAATATTGCAGCTAAATAGAAATAAGAATAAGACTGATTGCAGTAGTTTAAGAATAAGAATATGTAACCTATCGTCTCAACAAGAAGGTATTTCAATATAACGAACAATATTAACACATTCAAAACGTGGAAATTCTCAGTCAGTCCAATGGTAAGCATTACTAGCAAACGTATGCTAATTTTTTTACAGGAGAAAGAACGATTGCAGTAGTTGAAGAATTTGAACATACAGCTTATCGTCTCAGCAAAACGACATACACTTCACGATATCGAACTAATTAACACGTTGAAAGCAGTGAAGTTCCTAGTCAGTACAATAATTACATTACAAAACTTAAGAAACTGAATATTTCCTAAGGTTAGTGTGGATACGTGCTGATTTGAAGTATAAATTTGTTCTCCTCCAACCAGCCCCCCCCCCTCTCCCCTATAGAAAAGCCTTGATATCGCTGGAATTGACGATATTATCTTTTTTCTTTTAAGTTTAAAATTAATAAATTTAGTTCAAGTCTCTTCTAGACTCAAAAAACGTTCGATACTGTTCGATAAAAAATTCGATACTGTAGAAACGTCTTAGAATGTTAAACTGTACGATATTACTGGGATATAGCTGCCGCTGCAACCACGATAAACTGATAGTATTTTCATTTGTATTCCTAGCTAAGTTTTTAACTTTTCTTCCTAAGACACCCTCTGCTACTTTACAAAATATTGTACGTAAAATTATTCCATCCAGCTTCAAAAATGTCCAATTTTGGACTCTTTAGTTAAAAAAAATCAATAGAATCTTTTCATCCCTCACTTTTTGTGAATTTTGACCATTTTCCATAAAGATCGCAGACAGGCTGAATATAGTAAAGACCGAACCTCAGTTGCAGCTTACGTCATCACATAATTATATTTTACTTTTAATTTCATTTTTGGCTAAGCTACGATTATGACGTCACTCATCATCTTGTATGCGAAGATACAGTTTTTTGTCAAAAAATAGATTTTTTTTTTTATTGGAAGCATTATTGCTTCCAATAAAAAAAGTGATCTTCCATGCTGTTCAAGCCTGGGAACTGTAAGTTTTATGTATGTTTTTGGCCATGGCGATTCCAATCGTTTACTTTTTTTCGATCCGACACCATTTTTTAGAGTTCCCGCTCTATGTTTTGAAATGCCCATAAATTTGTTTTCAAAATAATATTTTTCCGTTTTTGACTTACTTTAAAATTTTGAATTTTCCCCCCCAAAAATTCGGTTTTTTACTGTTTTTGTTTCATCCTTGAAATTTTTTTTCTACTGGTTTTGGAAATATGACTTATCAACTTTAAAGTTGCCAATCGGAAACAATTCGCTTTTAGTAATTTAATAGTATTAGGCTCATAATCCCCTCCTCCCTGAATGTAAATATTTTTGCAATTTTTCCATGTATTATGCATAATTGGTTTTAGTTCCCAAATGCAGCTGCCGCTGCAACCACGATAAACTGAAAGTATTTTCATTCGTATTCCTAGCTAAGTTTTTAACTTTTCTTCCTAAGACACCGTCTGCTACTTTACAAAATATTTTACTAAAATTATTCCATCCAGCTTCAAAAATGTCCAATTTTGAACTCTTAGTTAAAAAAAATCGATGGAATCTTTTCATCCCTCACTTTTTGTGAATTTGGACCATTTTCCATACAGTTTTTTGTCAAAAAATAAATTTTATTTTTAATATTTTGTTTGGCTAATTACAAAAGTGAGCAGATGTTGCAATTTCCTTTCGAATGAGGCCTTAAACAGCTCTCTGTGATGTTCAAGTCCCCCGCTAGCAGCGGAGAAAAGAAAGAAAAAACAAAGCCATAGAAGTGCTTCCAATAAAAAAAAGTGATTTTCCATGCTGTTCAAGCCTGGGAACTGTAAGTTTCATGCATGTTTTTGGCCATGGCGATTCCAATCGTGTACTTTTTTTTGATCCGACACCATTTTTTAGAGTTTCCGCTCTGTTTTGAAATGCCCATAAATTTGTTTTCAAAATAATATTTTTCCGTTAAGACTAATCATGGTTAGTAATGGTAGTCTTGGTTTATAATCCAAAAATTAATAATTTGGGAAGCAGCATTTAACGCAAATTCTTTGTGTCCATTTAAACATCTCTTTACAACCTTACAGAATCCAGCTTTCCTTGCCAGAAAAAGAAAAGAAAAAAGAAACAGATCAATATAGCCTTTCAAAAAATTCGATTTTTTTTTTTTTAGATGGAAGGCTCAAAACCTCCAGATAAAGGTTTTTGACCATGATAATACAAATGATGCACTTTTTACTTCGGTCCTCAATTTAAAAGAAGTTTTGAGCTATTTTGCAAAATCGTCTGAAGTTTATTTTTGCAATAAACCTTTGTGAAGATATATATATATATATATATATATATATATATATATATATATATATATATATATATATATATATATATATATATATATATAGTATATATATATATATATATATATATATATATATATATATATATATATATATAATATATATATATATATATATATATATATATATATATATATATATATATATATATATATATATATATATATATATAGATATATATATATATATATATATATATATATATATATATATATATATATATATATATATATATATATAATATATATATATATATATATATATATATATATATATATATATATATATATATATATATATATATATATATATATATATATATATAGTTCTCGTTTGGCATCTGACCTGTAAACATCAGTTTTATTTTTAAGCCGGATTAAATTTAGAATTAATTACAGTGGACAGTTTCGCAATAAGTGAATTAATTCACGTTTTGTGAAAAGAAAAAGGACTTATATTACGGTAGCAATCAACAGATTATCCTATTATTTGTGTGGCGTTCGTATTACTTTGGATTAGCTGATTAAGGATGCTAGAGTACGGTGGTGAATAACAAAGCAGGTTCCGCGGACCACCGGGCCAGCCGTCAATTGCTGATTGCCACTGCTGCCGTGGGCCTGCCCACTGAAAGATAAGTTGATTTTTTTTTCTCTTTTTTGGTTTTTCTCGTAGTAGCGAAGAAAAGTGAAAATTTCAACAGTTCCAGCTTGCGTTAGCGAATTTCAAAAGATTCCCGCTGTAGCCCGTAAGAATTATCCAAGTTTCAAAGGATAAAAAAGGAATCTTCAACTACTTAGTTTTTGCGTATGGAGATCACACAGAGTCACGCCTAACTGAGAATAGTCTCATCTCGTTTGAGGACAATTACCGCGAAGCATCTACAAAAACTGATAAAAATGTTGGAAGTGCGTTTAAAGAGGTTAACCAAAACCCGGACATTTATAAGACGGCTTCCAAAACTTTCGCATCGCTGAGAGCAGTTTCTTCTGGACCATCTACCGCGGATTTGCTAGTTAAAATAGTCGCAACTGAGGAAGAAATCGCTAAGACAAAAGAATCAATGATGAGCGCGATTACTAAGCAAGTTCAAGATAAATGCGGAAACGACCGAACTCTGAAAACTTCTGTTGAGACTATCGTGAGTGAAATATACTCGTCAGTGTCGCTTGAGTTTAATCCGAAGCTAGAGCAATTGTTGGTATCAGTAAAGAATATCAAAGGACTGATTGAAAATTTAGAGAACCGTATTGCAAAATTAGAAGTGAAAATTGATGATTATGAGCAAGAAAAACAGCTTGGAACTCTAGTTTTTCATGGTATTAAACAGCAGCCGGGAGTTGACTTGAAGTCGACCATTCTGAATATAGCCTCGCAAAAGCTGGAGCTTTCCGGTATCTCTGATTGTGATTTTGCTATGGTTTACAGGTCGAAATTGAATAATCCAGGGTCGGCAAACGATAAAGTTGCACCAGTGTTCGTGAGATTTTCTACCTGTGAGACGGCCCGTAGAGTGTTTGCGAGTAAATCAAAATTGGCTGGTTCGAAAATCTTTTTGTCTGAGTCTCTAACCAAGCGCCGTCGCGATATCCTGAGCGCCGCGAGAGACAAGTTTGGCGTGAAAAATGTATGGTCAGATCGTGGCCAGGTTCTCGCAATGCTTCCGGGTGAGCGAGCTGCTCGTCGAATTAACTCGCTTTCAGATTGCGTTTAGTTTGTTGTTTATGAGTAGTTTGGTAGTGTTTATCTCGTCAAGATGTTCTATATTACTCTTTATTTATATTTTTATTTTGTTGTTTATTTTTTGATTTCTTATGTGTATAAATATCGCCCCGTTTGAGCGCGGAAAAGGGATGAATTATAGGATTCTTTTTTGCGTAAGTTGATATGAGTAGTAGTTTAAGTGGAAGATGAGTAATTTGCAAAATAATCCGTTTAATGTTGATGATTATTTGTTGACGGATATTGGAATATGGGCAAATTAGTTTTCGTCCATCTCTTGATAGTAAATATCGTCAGTTATCAACTTTGGAGGAGTTAGGCCGGTCTGGATTTCATGCATGTACATGGAATTGTCATTTAACGTCTTCTTACCATGAGATTTTTGATTTTATTTCACGATCTAATAATTTACATATAATGGCATTATGTGAAACATTTTTGGGTCATGATACTGTTCTTTCGTCCTTTAATTTTCCAGGTTATGAACTGATTGCTCGAAGTCGAACGTCAATGGGACGTGGAGGCCTGGCTTTCATTGTCCGACAGGATTTGAATTGGAAAATTAGAAAGGATTTGGACATTTGGAAGGAGGGTAAGATAGAAACCCTTAGTATAGAAATTCAGTTTGAAAATCGAGCTTGTATTTTTACTGTTGTATATAAGCCACCAAGTGCATCATTTGAAGAGTTTGCTGAAGGATTTGAATGTCTTGCTGCAAAGGTAAATAGATCTAGTCAAGAGTTTATATGTATGGGAGACTTTAATTTTGATTTGTTAAATGTACGTGGACCAAATTTGGATTTTTTGAGCCTGATGATGTCAAATGATTTATACCCGACCGTGAGCATTCCGACGAGAATCACGGATCATTCGGAAACGCTCATCGATAATGTGTTTGTGTCTTCAGCGATACTAAGTAAAGCGTACTGCTCTGTTGTTATAAGCCCAGCCTCCGACCATCTTCCGGTTGTATTGCATTTGAATTCTGAAGTGAAGAAACATAACAGAAAGAATAAAATACCAATGCGTGAACTGAAGCCAGTTAATCTGAAAAAATTTGAAGAACAAATTAGTGTTATTAACTGGGAAACAGTACTGAATGAAGATGATCCGTCGGAAGCATTTGAAAAGTTTAACCAAATAGTGTCGAATGTTTATGATAGGACGTGTCCGCTCAAAGAAACAAACCCCAGAAAGAATAAACCAAGAAAACCATGGTGTGATAATGAGCTGCTGAATCTGTTTAATATGAGAAATCAGGCGTGTGAGGAGCATCTGAATCATCCGCAGAATAATGAGCTCCATGTGATGTATAAAGAGCTAAGGAATAGGGCAAATGCCCTAAGAAGGAAAAAAAAGAAGGCATATTTTACAAATGTATTTGAAGAAAGTAAAGGTAACCCCAAAGCAACATGGCAAGTTGTGAATGATCTTCTAAAAGGCCCTATGAAGCCATCGGAGCCAAAAATTGTACTAAATAATAGGACCTTGGAAGAAACTGAGGAAATCTGCAACGCATTTGGACAATATTTCTCTGAAATTGGCTGCAAGATTCAAGAAGAAGCAAGGAGCTCCCATGTTTTCGAATCAAGCAGTTTTGTTGATGAGCGAGGAAGAGGTTTCGAAATGCATTTCCAGCCTTGTACTGAAGAGGAGGTACGCAAAATTGTTAGCACGATTAAGTCAAACAGTGCAGGAGTTGATGGAATGAACCTTAGAACGCTCAAGTCGGTTCTGGTTTATTTGCTTCCTGTCCTCGTATACCTTATCAATATTTCTATGGAAAAGGGGATGTTCCCGAGTGCGCTTAAAATAGCTAAAGTTGTACCGTTGCACAAAGGTGGAGTCAAAACTGATATATCTAATTGGAGACCAATATCAATTCTCCCGATTTATTCAAAAGTTTATGAAAAGATTGTTCATCACCGGCTTTATGAGTATCTGATGAAAATTGGTGTTTTACACGATGGTCAATTTGGCTTCCGGAAAGGACATTCGACGACGCAGGCAGTCCAGCATCTTCTGGAAAATATCAACTCAGCACTTGAGAATGGCGAGCAGTGCATGGGCGTTTTTATTGATTTTCGAAAAGCTTTCGACACTGTTGATTTTAAGATTTTATTAGAAAGGCTGTGTTATTTAGGCATAAAGGGTAGTGTTTTAAATTGGTTTGAATCGTATTTAAGTGAAAGGAAGCTACGAGTGACTTTGAGTAACAAATCTTCTCAGCCGTTTCCCATAAAGTGTGGTGTTCCACAGGGCTCAGTTCTTGGCCCTCTCCTGTACCTGATATTTGTAGACACAATGAGATTCTACATTCCCGGAGCTTCAGTTACTTCTTTTGCTGACGACACGGCTTTAGTGATTGCAGCAAAGTCGCTGCAAGAGCTCTTGTTCAAGGCTAATAAGGCGCTGGATGGCCTACATGAATTTGTTTGTGCTAGCCTACTTAGCGTCAATGCATCAAAAACTAATTTTATGATGTTTACGAGGACTGGTTCTGCTCCCACTCTCCCTGGTGTCATTATTTACAATGGCCTACCGCTATCACAAGTTGAAGAGATCCGATATCTGGGATTCATCCTGGATCGAAACTTGAGTTGGAGAAAACACTGCGACATTATAGCAAGCAAGCTGGCGCGAGGCCTTGGAGTTCTGAACCGTTTTCAAAATTTTTTACCTTTGAAAATTCTGCTTTTATTGTATTTTTCCATAATAGCGCCTTATATAAATTATGGTTGTTTGATTTGGGCGAGTAATTTTAGTTGCAATTTTAGAAGAGTTCAAGTTCTGCAGAATAAGGCTATAAGGTTGATTGGAAGGTATGATCGTGGTGTTGATAGCACTGAATCACTTTTTAGAAAGTTTAAAATTTTAAAGGTTGGTGAAATAAGGGATTATCAAATTGGAGTTTTTGTATTTCAGTGTCTGAATGGTTTTGCACCGGATTTTTTTATGAATATTTTTAAGCCTAATTCGTTTTATCACGATTATTCGACTAGGAGTGCGGATAGTCTTGCATCTGAGCCACGGAACACAACCAGAGCGAGTCAAGTGACCAGACACATGGGCCCGTCAGTTTGGAATTCGTTCCCAGATTCTGTTCGTCAAGCTGAAAGTGTGCCGCAACTTAAAACCCGTATTAAAAATCATTTCTTTTCAGGAATTTGGTAGTGTTAATGGTTCGAGAGAAGGCTTCTTTTTTTTTTTTTTTGTAGATATTTTATTTTTATTTTTGTTTTATATTTTGTGCCATTATATATTTATCATTATTTTCTGTTATTATTATTGTTTTCCCCTTTTTTCATTTTAATTGGTTTGATGATTTGGCATGCATGATATCCAACCGGTCGCTTTTTCAAGCATCTTCT
>CM051257.1:66574651-66639651 GCA_027921565.1 Artemia sinica | reverse complement strand
GTTTGTTAGTTTGTGGAAAGGCAAGCCTAACTACAGTCTGAGAAAGGTTGACCAAGAATTTAAAATAAAAATAGGATCATTAGATTGACTGGAAAAAGGGGAATGAGATTGGAATTAAATTGGAACGAGATTGGTATCAAAATTGTAAGAGGCCAACCTCACACAATCAAGTAGCTAACTAAGTCCAATGTATAGAATGGTTTGTAATTACAAAGATCGTCTTTTAATATAATTTTCTAAGAAGTACACCTCCGTATATTCACTGTGTTGTCGAACATTTTCCATTGCATCTATAAACTGTTCCGCAGTTGCCAATCCATACATTGGAAGCTTTTCATGAAACTGACAACATTTCTTTTGGATATTACTATGAAGCTTTGCCAAAGCATTTCTAGCCGACTTTTCAACAGCATCCGCTCTTTCAAAGAGAATTTTAATCTGTAATTTTGAATACTTTTCGTGATCCTGGTAAAACATACGTAAAATGTTTCTCAATTTACGAAGATCAGCCTGCATTTTTGCCATCTTCTTGTATTTCTGAATGTAATTTTTCCCTTTGTCCTTATGCGTTCTTCGGTACAACCTCGCAGAGAATTTAAGTTTTTCATTATAGATTTTGTCACCCCAGTATCTACCCATTATTCTGGTAGCAACTTTTTTCTTATGTTTGTTTCGGTAATCTTCATCATTATCATACCGTTCCTTGCTCTTTTGTCTGGCCTGCTCAATTGTTGCTTCTCTATAAAGTTTATCATTGTGATAACGCTCCTTGATCTTTTGTCTAGCTTGCTCAATTCTTGCTTCTCTGCAATCTTCATCATTTTGATAACGCTCCTTGATCTTTTGTTTGGCTGTCTCAATTTTTACTTATCGATACACCTGGACGGTTGAATGCCTTTGCTTTTCTTTTTTCTTATATTTGATTCGGTAATCTTCATCATTGTGATAAAGCTCCTTGATCTTTTGTTTGGCTGTCTCAATTTTCGCATGTCTATAATCTTCATCAATGTGATAACACATCTTGCTGTTTTGTTTGATTACTTCGCGATACGCCTGGTCGGTTGAATACCTTTGCTTTTTTCTTTTCAAGTTACTATCTCTGTTTTTTATGTAGTACTGTTTTTTTAACTTGCGTATAGGTTGCTTTGATCTAACCATTATCTAATTATGAATGAGAACATTTACAGTTCTGACGCTTCTTATATAGTAATTATGACGTCACGACGTAATGATTTTATTTCATGACGTCATGGCGCAATGGTATTATTTCATGACGTCTTCAGAAACCACAATATAATGTCGTGTTTTTCTATTCACGTCATAGCTCTAATATAAAGCTATCACGACATTCATTATTTATCTACTAGGGTTTCAGACAAGGTAGTTCTAATGATGTACTTTTTTTTGATCTTACTCTATTTTTAGGAGTTTTGGGTTTTTATATTTCTTAGCATGGGACTGATCGTCTCTTACTAGGTTGCTAGCTACTGCTGCAACCCAAATTATAAGAAGCAGCCTGGCCGAGTGGTCCAAGGCACTGGTGTTAGCCACCAGTCTCTTCGGAGGCGTGGGTTAAATCTTACCGCTGGTATAATGTTTGAAATACTATTAAGGTATAATGTTTATGAAATAATGTTTGAAATACTTTTATAATGTTTTTGGTGGAAAAATTTATTCTCTTTTAGAAATAATTTATTTAGTTACAAAAGATTTTTAAGCCAATTAATTTCCTTTAAAATGAGCCATTGAACAACTCTCTACGATGTTCCAATGCAAAGCTATCTCTGGAAAAGAAAGAAAAATGAATATCCCATTTAGGCAAAATGTTGTAGTAGCTGCCACTTTGCTTGATTTTCAAGCCAATATATTTCCTTTGCTGTTCAAGCCAAGGGACAGAAATTTTACTGTATAGGGGTTTCGAACAAGGCGGTTCTAATGGTGTACTTTTTGTTTTGATACTGCAGTGTGAAAAGACATCAAAAATGCAGTTTTTGGTGGAAAAATTTTTTCTCTTTTAGAAATAATTTATTTTAGTTACAAAAGATTTTTAAGCCAATTAATTTCCTTTAAAATGAGCCATTGGATAACTCTCTACGATGTTCCAGTGCCAAGCTGTCTCTGGATACAAAGAAAAAAGAAAAAAAAAAGAAAAAATATCCCATTTAGGCAAAATGTTGTAGTAGCTGCCACTTTGCTTGATTTTCAAGCCAATATATTTCCTTTGCTGTTCAAGCCAAGGGACAGAAAGTTTCATATACAGGGGTTTCGGACAAGGCAGTTCTAATGGTGTACTTTTGAATTTCATCTGACTCCTCTGTTAGGAACTATGGGTTTTTATATTTCTTAACATTGGACGTGATCGTCTCTTACTAGGTTGCTAGCTACCGCTGCAACCTGGATAACATTGGACGTGATCGTCTCTTACTAGGTTGCTAGCTACCGCTGCAACCCGGATTTCTAGCTATCGCTGCAATCCGGATAATAAACTGATTACAAACAGGAAAAAGCCTACGGCTTTTTCTTCTTTGAAATAGTAAGAGACGAACCTCAAACAATCAAGTAGCTAACTGATTCCAATGTATGCAATTTTTTGTTATTCCAATGATCGTCTTTTATTGTAAAGTTTGAAAGACTGCAGTGTGAAAAGACATCAAAAATGCAGTTTTTGGTGGAAAAATTTTTTCTCTTTTAAATATAATTTATTTTAGTTACTATAGATTTTTTAACCCAATTAATTTCCTTTAGGATGAGCTATTGAACAACTCTCTACGATGTTCCAGTGCCAAGCAATCTGTGGAAAAGAAAGAAAATATAAAAAAAATATCCCGTTTAGGCAGAATGTTGTCGTAGCTGCCACTTTTCTTGATTTTCAAGCCAATAAATTTCCCTTGCTGTTCAAGCCAAGGGACAGAAAGTTTACTATACAGGGGTTTCGGACAAGGCGGTTCTAATGGTGCACTTTTTGTTTTAATCTGACTCCTTTGTTAGGAACTATGGGTTTTTATATTTCTTAACATTGGACGTGATCGTCTCTTACTAGGTTGCTAGCTACCGCTGCAACCCGGACTACGTAAAGGTAGAACTCTTTCTAATTGATTACAAACAGGAAAAAGCCTACGGCTTTTTCTTCTTTGAAATAATAAGAGACTAGCTTCAAACAATCAAGTAGCTAACTAAATCAAATGTATGTATTGGGTTTTTATTCCAATGACCGTCTTTTAGTGGAAAATTTTAATATATTGACCTTAAATATAATAACTGTACTAGCCTATACTATAGTTAATTGGCCTATAAAATTTAGTATAGGAAAGAGGCTGTTCTTTATTATAATTTGCTTTTTTCTTTTCAAGATACTATCTCTGTTGTCTGTGTAGTACTGTTTTTTTAACTTGCGTTCAGCTTGCTTTGATCTAACCATTATCTAATTAATGAATGAGACCATTTACATCTTTGTCGTTCTTAAGTAGTAATGATCTGACTCTTTTCTTAGGAGTTAGGGTTTTTTTTTATTTCTTAACATTGGATCGTCTCTTACTAGGTTGCTAGCTACCGCTGCAACCCGGATTATTTATGAGAGGCAGCCTTGCCGAGTGGTACAAGGCACTGGTGTTAGCCACCAGTCTCTTCGGAGGCGTGGGTTCAAATCTTACCGCTGGTATTATGTTTGAAAGACTGCAGTGTGAAAAGACATCAAAAATGCAGTTTTTGGTGGAAAAATTTATTCTCTTTTAGAAATAATTTATTTTAGTTACTATAGATTTTTAACCCAATTGATTTCCTTTACAATGAGCCATTGAACAATTCTCTACAAAGTGTTCCAGTGCCAAGCTATCTCTGGATACAAAAGAAAAAAAGAGAAAAAAAAATATCCCGTTTAGGCGAAATGTTGTAGTAGCTGCCACTTTTCTTGATTTTCAAGCCAATATATTTCCCTTGCTGTTCAAGCCAAGGGACAGAAAGTTTACTTTACAAGGGTTTCGGACAAGTCGGTTCTAATGGTGTGCTTTTTGTTTTGATCTGACTCCTTTGTTAGGAACTATGGGTTTTAATATTTCTTAACATTGGACGTGATCATTTATTACTAGGTTACTAGCTACCGCTGCAACCCGGATGATTGTCTCTTACTAGGTTTCTAGTCACCGCCGCAACCCGGGTACCACTGCAACCCAGATTAGTATAAACAAGAGGTCGTTCTTTATTATAAAAAAACGAAAATAAAATAAAAATTAATTTTTTTTCAATTTTTACGTCACGTCGCTCATTAAGTCATATATGGTTATTAGTACACAATAGGTTTTAGATATTACGTCATGTCACTTATTACGTCATATATAGTTATTAGTAGATAATCGGTAAAATATTCGTTCTTTATTATAACTTAACATTGGACGTGATCGTCTCCTACTAGGTTGCTAGCTACCGCTGCAACCCGGATTATGTAATACTAACTACATCCAACGACTATGACGTCATTGATCAATATTGTATATAAAAAATTAAGTTTTTGTAAAAAATAATTAATTGAAAAAAAATTAAGTGCAAAAGATGCTAGATCTAGAGATTTCCTTTAAAATGAGCCATTGAACAACTCTCTACGATGTTCCAGTGCCAAGCTATCTGTGGAAAAGAAGAAAGAAAAAAATATCCTGTTTAGGCAGAATGTTGTAGTAGCTGCCACTTTTCTTGATTTTCAAGCCAATATATTTCCCTTGCTGTTCAAGCCAAGGGACAGAAAGTTTCCTATACAGGGGTTTCGGACAAGGCGGTTCTAATTGTGTACTTTTTGCTTTGATCTGACTCCTTTTTTTTAGGAACTATGGGTTTTTATATTTCTTAACATTGGTCGTGATCGTCTCTTACTAGGTTGCTAGCTACCGCTGAAACCAGGTTATGTAATACTAACTACATCCAACGACTATGACGCCATTGATCAATATTGTATATACAAAATTAAGTTTTTCGTAAAAAATAATCAACTGAAAAAAAATTAAGTGCAAAAGTTGCTAGATCTAGAAATTTCCTTTAAAATGAGCCATTGAACAACTCTCTACGATGTTCCAGTGCCAAGCTATCTGTGGAAAAGAAGAAAGATAAAAATATCCGTTGAGGCAGAATGTTGTAGCAGGTGCCACTTTTCTTGATTTTCAAGCCAATATATTTCCCTTGCTGTTCAAGCCAAGGGACAGAAAGTTTCCTATACAGGGGTTTCGGACAAGGCGGTTCTAATTGGGTATTTTTTGTTTTGATTTGACTCCTTTTTTAGGAACTATGGGTTTTTATATTTCTTAACATTGGACGTGATCGTCTCTTACTCGGTTGTTAGCAACCGCTGCAACCCTGAAATATCTTTTCAATTTAAAGTTTAAAAAATAAGCTTGTTTATTTACATTCTAGCTAAAATAATGAAGATAATATGAATGAACCACAGGTTTCAGTTTCTTTGGACTTGAGTTCGTTTTTTAACTATAAATACAAACAGGAAAAAGCCTACGGCTTTTTCTTCTTTTAAATAATAAGAGACGAAACTCAAACAATCAAGTAGCTAACTAAGTCCAATGTATGGAATAGTTTGTTATTTCAGTGATTTACTAACCTATACTATAGTTAAGTGGCCTATATAATTTAGTATAGGTAAGAGGTCGTTCTTTATTATAAACTTGGGTTCGAATCCCGGTGTGGGAATTATTTTTAAACAAAATTAGATGAAATTAATTAGCTAATTTGACATGAAGTAGTAGGTAACTAAGGGCAAGAGTTCGTTCTTTACTATAAAAACCAGGATGACGTCAGTTACAACTTGGAATTCGTTTTATGCTATATCATAACAACCAGGAAAAAGCCTACGGCTTTTTCTTCTTTGAAATAGTAAGAGACGAACCACAAGTAACTACCCCTGGAACCACCATATATCAGTTACTATGCATGAGCGATCGTTCTTTACTGTAAAAAAAAAAATCACAAAGGCCATTAATTAGAATAAATAGCTCTTATGAAAGTACTAAAAAATCTTTGGCTTAAAGAGCGAATTGGTTACTTTCAGTTGAAAAACTTGTTTCTTATTAATTTCTGATCTTTTTCTTTAATAATGATGGGAAATCCGGCGCCCCTTCATAGCAATGTCCCTTCCCCCATGAAAACTTCCTTCATGGAAAGATCCTCCCATGAAAGATCACTGGGTCGATACGATCACCCCTGGAAAAAAAACAACAACAAAAAACAAATAAACACGCACCCGTGATCTTTCTTCTGGCAAAAAATGCAAAATTCCACATTTTTGTAGACAGGTGCTTGAAACCTCTACATTAGGGTTCTGTTACACTCTAAATGTGATGGTGTGATTTTCATTAAGGTTCTTTAACTTTAGGGGGTCTTTGCCCCTTTTTTCTAAAATCAGCCAAATATTCTCAGGCACGTAACTTTTGAAAGGTAAGACTAAACTTGATGAAACTTATAAACTCTACGATTTTCCAGTGCCAAAATAGCTGCGGAAACATAAACTAAACATAACATAAACTATTTCAATAATGGGTTGTACAAACCATGCGTGGCGTAGTTTATAGCGTGTTGGAACTTTACTCTGAAGGTCGCAGGTTCAATTCCTACTGGTGACAATTTTCACACATTTGTCAATTTAAAGTTTAAACAAAACTTCTATCGCAGACTACTAAATGAGATCCTCTTGAAGAACTCATACATTTTTGGCTTGTCACCGTTGTAACTGGAGCCAAATTGATGATAATAGGACAAATAGAAAATTGTGTTATTTTCCAGTTCCAAGAGTTCTAAATCCGGATGCACCAGCTTATGAAGAGGTTGCTGAGACATCGGACATTCAATTTAGTGAAGTGTCAAGTCCAAATCCTGTTGGAAAATTTTAGAACAAAGAACGAATATAAGGTTACTGTTTACAATATGCTGAAAAGATACAAAGAGATTGATTTTTCTCGTATAACCATATAGGACGTAATAAGTGAATGCAATATTTATGCACGTTCATCTTTCGACAAGAACTTTTATTTTTTTTTTGTTCTCAGTTCAGTTTCACTAAAGTTATTATGTGAACTGCAAAAATATTTATGGTATCTCAGCAATAAGTTGAATCTTTCAATTTAAACTAGAAAAACGCCTTAAAAATTTTAAATTAGTTTTATTTTTGTTAGGTTTAAACTACCCGACGCGGGATTTAATGTGTATTTCCATTCAAAAAAATTTAATTTTTCATATTTTAGTTTTCAGTTAAAAATCGCTGAATTTATTATGTAAACAGCAAAAATATCAATGGTATCTGAGCAATAATTTTAATTTTTTAATTAAGACTAAAAAAATACCTGAAAAATTTAAAATTAATTTAATTTTTTGTTTTACATTAATGATCAACAAGAACTACCACCCCCACCCTTCCGGCCCTACTCGCAAAATTTCAAATCTAGAACTGCCAGGGAAAATATGGTTTGTGTCCTGAAATAAAGAATGAAGCATAGCATGGAAAATAACATTAAGGCTTTCCTTCTCTTTCAGCATAGGTTCCAGGAGTTAGCGCTTAGCATTTCTTACACCTCAATTGAAGAAGATAAAATATATCTTTCTTATCCTTTCTTACATGTGACCATTCCATTTTAAACAATTGACTCCTTTGTCATGTGTCTGTTTGTAAACTTAAGTCTCGTATCAAGTACCAAAAACCTAACCGAAAATAAAACTAATTTAAAATTTTTCAGGTATTTTTCTAGGTTAAATTAAACGATTAAAATCATTGCTCAGATACCATAAACATTTTTGCAGTTTATAACTTTAGCGATTCTGAACTGAAAACTAAAATAATATTTTTTTTCATTTTGTACGTCACGTCAGTCATTAAGTCATATGTGGTTATTAGTACACAATCGGTTTTAGATATTAGGTCATGTGACTTATTACGTCATATATGGTTAGTAGTATATAACCAAAATTTTGTGGTTACAGCCAATTTTCTTGATTTTCAAGCCAATATATTTTCCTTGTCATTCAATCAAGGGACGATAAGTTTGTTATCCCGTTTGTGGAGAATAACGTGGTTAAAGTCAATTTTCTTGATTTTCAAGCCAATATATTTTCTTTGTTATTCAAGCCAAAGAGTGACAAGTTTCCTTAATAGGGGTTTTGGACAAGGTGGTTCTAATGGTGTAATTTTCGTTTTGATCTGACTCTTTTCTCAGGAGTTAGGGGTTTTTATATTTCTTAACATTGGACGTGATCGTCTCTTACTAGGTTGCTAGCTACCGCTGCAACCCGGATAATAACCCTAACAGGCTCGTTTTCACCATAATTGAAAAACGTTGCTTTTCCTTCGCTGCTGATAGGTATGCTTGTATATATATTTTTATTGCTGCTACATAAACTGCAATTGCTCCTTCCAAAATTAATATACGAACTTTCTAAGAAGTACGCCTCTGTATACTCACTGTGTTGTCGAACATTTTCCATTGTATCTATAAACTGTTCCGCAGTTGCCAGTCCATACCTTGGAAGCTTTTCATTAAACTGACAACATTTCTTTTGGATATTGCTATGAAGCTTTGCCAAAGCATTTCTAGCCGACTTTTCAACAGCATCCGCTCTTTCAAAGAGAATTTTAATCTGTAATTTTGAATACTTTTCGTGATCCCGATAAAATATGCGTAAAATGTTTCTCAATTTACAAAGATCAGCCTGCATTTTTGCCATCTTCTTGTATTTCTGAATGTAATTTTTCCCTTTGTCCTTATGCGTTCTTCGGTACAACCTCGCAGAGAATTTAATTTTTTCATTATAGCTTTTGTCACCCCAGTATCTACCCATTATTCTGGTAGCAACTTTTTTCTTATGTTTGTTTCGGTAATCTATATCGATATCATAACGTTCCTTGCTCTTTTGTTTGGCTCTCTCAATTTTCCCTTCTCGATACCCCTGATCCGTAACATACCTCTGTTTTGCTCAGTCATATTTCATATTCTTAAATTCTGGATCACAAGACATCTTAGTAGCAATCCTTACGCGTTCTCGAGCTTTATTGCGTTCGGTGGCATTTTTATCTCTTTTAAATAAACTTTTCTTATATTTCAGGATGTTAGCTTTATTTTTTGTGTAGTAAAGTTTTTTATTAGTAGAAATTTGGATTGCCCTATTTTGATATTTTTTTGGTTATTCTTTTGTTTTTTTCCACTCGCGTGAGACCATATTTTCTCAATGTTTAAAATTACTAAGTACACAATACCCCGTGTCGAGTATCTAAAACCTTGCATAAAAAAACTAATTTTTAAATTTTCAGGTATTTCTCTTGTTTGAATTAAAAAATTAGTATTATTGGTTAGACGCCATAAATATTTTTGCATTTTACATAATAAGTTTAGCGATTCTGGACTGAAAACTAAAATAATTGCAATTATAAGAAAATAATATGGAAATACGTACTTTACGGGTTACAAACCAAAAAAAATTTGGTTCCAGGATACAATAATAACTTTGAACTTAGATGAAAAAAATTTTGGTTCCAGGAGACAAAAAGTAAAACTAATTATAAAATTTTCATGTATTTTTGTAGTTTAAATTAAGAAATTACTATTACTGGTTAGACATCATAATTATTTTTGCAGTTTACATAATAACTTTAGCGATTAAGCCAAAAAAGAAAATTTTGGTTCCAGGAGACAAAAAACAAAACTAATTCAAAAATTGTCAGGTATTGCTCTAGTTTGAATTAAAAAATTAGTATTATTGGTTAGACATAATAAATATTTTTGCAGTTTACATAATAACTTAAGAGATTCTGAACTCAAAACTAAAATAAAAAAAAATGAATATTTCTCATTGGAAATATAGGACAACAATACAGAGATACGTAATTTACGGGTTAAGCCAAAAAAATTTGAACTAAGATGATATAAAATTAATGGCGTATAAAATGGTGTAGCGAGTCAATTGAAGCAAAAGGAAAACCAAACTAATTTTTGAATTTTCAGGTTTTTTTTCAAAATATATTGGCTTGAAAATCAAGAAAATTGACTTTAACCAAGTTATTCTCCACAAACGGTATATTTTTTTCTTTCCACTTGATTTTCCTCCTCAACTAGCTGGGCACTGGAAAATCATAGAGAGCTGTATAATAGCTCATTTTAAAGAAAATTGCAACATCTAGTCACTTTTGTAATTAAAAATAAAATACTTTTTAAAGTAGAATCAATTTTGTCAAAAAAATTGCATTTTGATGTATTTTCATACTGCAGTATTTCCAAAGATATTTGAATTTTGAAGCAATCAAACAGTTCATGGTAATGAAATCTATAGCAATAATAGCTACTTGTGTCAATAGTAACCGACACTCTAAATAACAAAATTATGATTGTCTCAATAGTAACCGAAACTCTAAAGAACGAAATTTTGGTACCAATAGATACATCAAAGCAAACAGTTCGTGATAACGAACCATATGTTGTAGTATAGTAAGAGCGACTCGTCTCAATAGTAAAACTTGCTACATCTAGTTCCTTCTGTAATTAAAGATAAAATATTTTTTAATAGTTCCGGTTTGCAGCGGTAGCTGCAAACCTAATTAAAAGAGATCATTCGAAGAACATACCATTGTATATATTGGACTTAGTTAGCTGCTCGATTCCTTGAAGAAAAAAATCTTATTTGTCAACTGAAACTAGAATAATTCCTGAAAATTTAAAAAAATATAATTTTATTTAGCTGCAAAGTGCAAAAATATTTACGGTGTCTGAACAATAATTTCCATTTTTTAATTCAAACCAGAAAAAAACCTGAAAATTTAAAAATTAGTTTGGTTTTCCTTTTGCTTCAATTGACTCGCTACACCATTTTATACGCCATTAATTTTATATCATCTTAGTTCAAGTTTTTTTGGCTTAACCCGTAAATTACGTATCTCTGTATTGTTGTCCTATATTTCCAATGAGAAATATTCATTTTTTTTTATTTTAGTTTTGAGTTCAGAATCTCTTAAGTTATTATGTAAACTGCAAAAATATTTATTATGTCTAACCAATAATACTAATTTTTAATTCAAACTAGAGCAATACCTGACAATTATTGAATTAGTTTTGTTTTTTGTCTCCTGGAACCAAAATTTTCTTTTTTGGCTTAATCGCTAAAGTTATTATATAAACTGCAAAAATAATTATGATGTCTAACCAGTAATCGTAATTTCTTAATTTAAACTACAAAAATACATGAAAATTTTATAATTAGTTTTACTTTTTGTCTCCTGGAACCAAAATTTTTTTCATCTAAGTTCAAAGTTATTATTGTATCCTGGAACCAATTTTTTTTTGGTTTGTAACCCGTAAAGTACGTATTTCCATATTATTTTCTTATAATTGCAATTATTTTAGTTTTCAGTCCAGAATCGCTAAACTTATTATGTAAAATGCAAAAATATTTATGGTGTCTAACCAATAATACTAATTTTTTAATTCAAACAAGAGAAATACCTGAAAATTTAAAAATTAGTTTTTTTATGTAAGGTTTTAGATACTCGACACGGGGTATTGTGTACTTAGTAATTTTAAACATTGAGAAAATATGGTCTCACGCGAGTGGAAAAAAACAAAAGAATAACCAAAAAAATATCAAAATAGGGCAATCCAAATTTCTACTAATAAAAAACTTTACTACACAAAAAATAAAGCTAACATCCTGAAATATAAGAAAAGTTTATTTAAAAGAGATAAAAAATGCCACCGAACGCAATAAAGCTCGAGAACGCGTAAGGATTGCTACTAAGATGTCTTGTGATCCAGAATTTAAGAATATGAAATATGACTGAGCAAAACAGAGGTATGTTACGGATCAGGGGTATCGAGAAGGGAAAATTGAGACAGCCAAACAAAAGAGCAAGGAACGTTATGATACCGATATAGATTACCGAAACAAACATAAGAAAAAAGTTGCTACCAGAATAATGGGTAGATACTGGGGTGACAAAAGCTATAATGAAAAAATTAAATTCTCTGCGAGGTTGTACCGAAGAACGCATAAGGACAAAGGGAAAAATTACATTCAGAAATACAAGAAGATGGCAAAAATGCAGGCTGATCTTTGTAAATTGAGAAACATTTTACGCATGTTTTATCGGGATCACGAAAAGTATTCAAAATTACAGATTAAAATTCTCTTTGAAAGAGCGGATGCTGTTGAAAAGTCGGCTAGAAATGCTTTGGCAAAGCTTCATAGCAATATCCAAAAGAAATGTTGTCAGTTTAATGAAAAGCTTCCAAGGTATGGACTGGCAACTGCGGAACAGTTTATAGATACAATGGAAAATGTTCGACAACACAGTGAATATACAGAGGCGTACTTCTTAGAAAGTTCGTATATTAATTTTGGAAGGAGCAATTGCAGTTTATGTAGCAGCAATAAAAATATATATACAAGCATACCTATCAGCAGCGAAGGAAAAGCAATGTTTTTCAATTATAGCGAAAACGAGCCTGTTAGGGTTATTATCCGGGTTGCAGCGGTAGCTAGCAACCTAGTAAGAGACGATCACGTCCAATGTTAAGAAATATAAAAACCCCTAACTCCTGAGAAAAGAGTCAGATCAAAACGATAATTACACCATTAGAACCACCTTGTCCAAAACCCCTATTAAGGAAACTTATCACTCTTTGGCTTGAATAACAAAGAAAATATATTGGCTTGAAAATCAAGAAAATTGACTTTAACCACGTTATTCTCCACAAACGGGATAACAAACTTATCGTCCCTTGATTGAATGACAAGGAAAATATATTGGCTTGAAAATCAAGAAAATTGGCTGTAACCACAAAATTTTGGTTATATACTACTAACCATATATGACGTAATAAGTCACATGACCTAATATCTAAAACCGATTGTGTACTAATAACCACATATGACTTAATGACTGACGTGACGTACAAAATGAAAAAAAATATTATTTTAGTTTTCAGTTCAGAATCGCTAAAGTTATAAACTGCAAAAATGTTTATGGTATCTGAGCAATGATTTTAATCGTTTAATTTAACCTAGAAAAATACCTGAAAAATTTTAAATTAGTTTTATTTTCGGTTAGGTTTTTGGTACTTGATACGAGACTTATTACAAACAGACACATGACAAAGGAGTCAATTGTTTAAAATGGAATGGTCACATGTAAGAAAGGATAAGAAAGATATATTTTATCTTCTTCAATTGAGGTGTAAGAAATGCTATAAAGCGCTAACTCCTGGAACCTATGCTGAAAGAGAAGGAAAGCCTTAATGTTATTTTCCATGCTATGCTTCATTCTTTATTTCAGGACACAAACCATATTTTCCCTGGCAGTTCTAGATTTGAAATTTTGCGAGTAGGGCCGGAAGGGTGGGGGTGGTAGTTCTTGTTGATCATTAATGTAAAACAAAAAATTAAATTAATTTTAAATTTTTCAGGTATTTTTTTAGTCGTAATTAAAAAATTAAAATTATTGCTCAGATACCATAGATATTTTTGCTGTTTACATAATAAATTCAGTGATTTTTAACTGAAAACTAAAATATGAAAAATTAAATTTTTTTGAATGGAAATACACATTAAATCCCGCGTCGGGTAGTTTAAACCTAACAAAAATAAAACTAATTTAAAATTTTTAAGGCGTTTTTCTAGTTTAAATTGAAAGATTCAACTTATTGCTGAGATACCATAAATATTTTTGCAGTTCACATAATAACTTTAGTGAAACTGAACTGAGAACAAAAAAAAAAAGTTCTTGTCGAAAGATGAACGTGCATAAATATTGCATTCACTTATTACGTCCTATATGGTTATACGAGAAAAATCAATCCCTTTGTATCTTTTCAGCATATTGTAAACAGTAACCTTATATTCGTTCTTTGTTCTAAAATTTTCCAACAGGATTTGGACTTGACACTTCACTAAATTGAATGTCCGATGTCTCAGCAACCTCTTCATGAGCTGGTGCATCCGGATTTAGAACTCTTGGAACTGGAAAATAGCACAATTTTCTATTTGTCCTATTATCATCAATTTGGCTCCAGTTACAACGGTGACAAGCCAAAAATGTATGAGTTCTTCAAGAGGATCTCATTTAGTAGTCTGCGATAGAAGTTTTGTTTAAACTTTAAATTGACAAATGTGTGAAAATTGTCACCAGTAGGAATTGAACCTGCGACCTTCAGAGTAAAGTTCCAACACGCTATAAACTACGCCACGCATGGTTTGTACAACCCATTATTGAAATAGTTTATGTTATGTTTAGTTTATGTTTCCGCAGCTATTTTGGCACTGGAAAATCGTAGAGTTTATAAGTTTCATCAAGTTTAGTCTTACCTATCAAAAGTTACGCGCCTGAGAAAATTTGGCTGATTTTAGAAAAAAGGGGGAAAGACCCCCTAAAGTTATAGAACCTTAATGAAAATCACACCATCATATTCAGCGTATCAGAGAACCCTAATGTAGAGGTTTCAAGCACCTGTCTACAAAAATGTGGAATTTTGCATTTTTTGCCAGAAGAAAGATCACGGGTGCGTGTTTATTTGTTTTTTGTTGTTGTTTTTTTTTCCAGGGGTGATCGTATCGACCCAGTGATCTTTCATGGGAGGATCTTTCCATGAAGGAAGTTTTCATGGGGGAAGGGACATTGCTATGAAGGGGCGCCGGATTTCCCATCATTATTAAAGAAAAAGATCAGAAATTAAATAAGAAGAAAGTTTTTCAACTGAAAGTAACCAATTCGCTCTTTAAGCCAAAGATTTTTTAGTACTTTCATAAGAGCTATTTATTCTAATTAATGGCCTTTGTGATTTTTTTTTACAGTAAAGAACGATCGCTCATGCATAGTAACTGATATATGGTGGTTCCAGGGGTAGTTACTTGTGGTTCGTCTCTTACTATTTCAAAGAAGAAAAAGCCGTAGGCTTTTTCCTGTTTGTTATGATATAGCATAAAACGAATTCCAAGTTGTAACTGACGTCATCCTGGTTGTTATAGTAAAGAACGAACTCTTGCCCTTAGTTACCTACTACTTCATGTCAAATTAGCTAATTAATTTCATCTAATTTTGTTTAAAAATAATTCCCACACCGGGATTCGAACCCAAGTTTATAATAAAGAACGACCTTTTACCTATACTAAATTATATAGGCCACTTAACTATAGTATAGGTTAGTAAATCACTGAAATAACAAACTATTCCATACATTGGACTTAGCTACTTGATTGTTTGAGTTTCGTCTCTTACTATTTAAAAGAAGAAAAAGCCGTAGGCTTTTTCCTGTTTGTATTTATAGTTAAAAAACGAACTCAAGTCCAAAGAAACTGAAACCTGTGGTTCATTCATATTATCTTCATTATTTTAGCTAGAATGTAAATAAACAAGTTTATTTTTTAAACTTTAAATTGAAAAGATATTTCCGGGTTGCAGCGGTTGCTAACAACCGAGTAAGAGACGATCACGTCCAATGTTAAGAAATATAAAAACCCATAGTTCCTAAAAAAGGAGTCAAATCAAAACAAAAAATACACTATTAGAACCGCCTTGTCCGAAACCCCTGTATAGGAAACTTTCTGTCCCTTGGCTTGAACAGCAAGGGAAATATATTGGCTTGAAAATCAAGAAAAGTGGCAGCTGCTACAACATTCTGCCTAAACGGATATTTTTTTCTTTCTTCTTTTCCACAGATAGCTTGGCACTGGAACATCGCAGAGAGTTGTTCAATGGCTCATTTTAAAGGAAATTTCTAGATCTAGCAACTTTTGCACTTAATTTTTTTCAGTTGATTATTTTTTACGAAAAACTTAATTTTGTATATACAATATTGATCAATGACGTCATAGTCGTTGGATGTAGTTAGTATTACATAATCTGGGTTGCAGCGGTAGCTAGCAACCTAGTAAGAGACGATTACGACCAATGTTAAGAAATATAAAAACCCATAGTTCCTAAAAAAAAGGAGTCAGATCAAAGCAAAAAGTACACAATTAGAACCGCCTTGTCCGAAACCCCTGTATAGGAAACTTTCTGTCCCTTGGCTTGAACAGCAAGGGAAATATATTGGCTTGAAAATTAAGAAAAGTGGCAGCTACTACAACATTCTGCCTAAACAGGATATTTTTTTCTTTCTTCTTTTCCACAGATAGCTTGGCACTGGAACATCGTAGAGAGTTGTTCAATGGCTCATTTTAAGGGAAATCTCTAGATCTAGCATCTTTTGCACTTAATTTTTTTTTCAATTAATTATTTTTTACAAAAAAATTAATTTTTTATATACAATATTGATCAATGACGTCATAGTCGTTGGATGTAGTTAGTATTACATAATCCGGGTTGCAGCGGTAGCTAGCAACCTAGTAGGAGACGATCACGTCCAATGTTAAGTCAAGGAGGCACACTTGTGCCTCTATAAAGAGGCGACCCACCACAATGTTAAGCGATTTCAGGTCCTAGAGGTCGCAGAGAGACGGCGGTAATCGCATTTTGTAGCCCAAGCTCAAACTAAGAAACTTGCAAAATTTCATCCTCCTCCGGCTTTATCTTCATGGGGTAAACTGGGCCGGAAGTTTGGACCCTCCCACCACAGCCCCCTTTAACGTTGTCCGATTGGGCTGAAATTTAGAGGTTAAGCTTTCCTAGGGCCCGGGAGCTTATCCTCGAAATTTCAGCTCAATCCGATCACTCCTTCCCTGTTTTCAAAAAACCAAATATAGCCACTTAAAATTCATCATCATTTCTTTTTTTTTCTTAGCCACGCCTACAGGCCACAGTTGGCAACGGATCCGGTTGAATGAGGACTCATTCGAAGCAGAATTCGACCTGTTAGGGCCTTTTGATATTTTCAGACCGAAAAAATTATCCCCCGAATTTACATTTACGAAAAACCTTAGTTTTTTTCAAATAATACACATAAACAGGTTAGACATGCTTTGTTATGAAAATATCTGCGCGTCAATTTTCATAACAAAGCTTGTCTAACCTGTTTATGTGTATTATTGTTAACTTCAACTGTTAACAGTTAACAGTGGAACTGTTAACTTTAACTCCTGACACGATCAGCTAACAGTTAGTCAAGCAATAATAAGTAATAAACTGTACAAAAACGTGCAGAAATTATTTGAAAAAAACTACGTTTTCTAAAGAGTTAAAGAGGCTGAGTTACAAGGTCGAACCTTAAAACGTACAGGGATTAGGAGGCACAGTTGGGGGGCTGCCGCCCCCCTAACCCCCCGCTTTCGCAGCCTTTAACTAAAAAAAAAAGTTTTTTAAACTGAAAGTAAGGAGCGACATTAAATCTTAAAACGAACAGAAATTATTCCGTATATGAAAGAGGCTGTGCCCTCCTCAACGCCTCGCTCTTTACGCTAAAGTTTTTTATTGTTTTAAAAAATAAAGTTGTGAGACAGAGTCAAACTTTAGCGTAAAGAGCGAGGCGTTGAGGAGGGCACAGCCTCTTTCATATACGGAATAATTTCTGTTCGTTTTAAGATTTAATGTCGCTCCTTACTTTCAGTTTAAAAACTTTTTTTTTATTTAAAGGCTGCGAAAGCGGGGGGTTTGGGGGGCGGCAGCCCCCCAACTGTGCCTCCTAATCCCTGTACGTTTTAAGGTTCGACCTTGTAACTCAGCCTCTTGAACTCTTTAGAAAACGTAGTTTTTTTCAAATAATTATAATAAAGAACGAATATTTTACCGATTATCTACTAATAACCATATATGACGTAATAAGTGACATGACGTAATATCTAAAACCTATTGTGTACTAATAACCATATATGACTTAATGAGCGACGTGACGTAAAAATTGAAAAAAATTAATTTTTATTTTATTTTCGTTTTTTTATAATAAAGAACGACCTCTTGTTTATACTAATCTGGGTTGCAGTGGTACCCGGGTTGCGGCGGTAACTAGAAACCTAGTAAGAGACAATCATCCGGGTTGCAGCGGTAGCTAGTAACCTAGTAATAAACGATCACGTCCAATGTTAAGAAATATTAAAACCCATAGTTCCTAACAAAGGAGTCAGATCAAAACAAAAAGCACACCATTAGAACCGCCTTGTCCGAAACCCTTGTAAAGTAAACTTTCTGTCCCTTGGCTTGAACAGCAAGGGAAATATATTGGCTTGAAAATCAAGAAAAGTGGCAGCTACTACAACATTTTGCCTAAACGGGATATTTTTTTTTTCTCTTTTTTTCTTTTGTATCCAGAGATAGCTTGGCACTGGAACACTTTGTAGAGAATTGTTCAATGGCTCATTTTAAAGGAAATTAATTGGGTTAAAAATCTATAGTAACTAAAATAAATTATTTCTAAAAGAGAATAAATTTTTCCACCAAAAACAGTATTTTTGATGTCTTTTCACACTGCAGTCTTTCAAACATAATCGTATACCAGCGGTAAGATTTGAACCCACGCCTCCGAAGAGACTGGTGGCTAACACCAGTGCCTTGTACCACTCGGCAAGGCTGCCTCTCATAAATAATCCGGGTTGCAGCGGTAGCTAGCAACCTAGTAAGAGACAATCCAATGTTAAGAAATAAAAAAAAACCCTAACTCCTAAGAAAAGAGTCAGATCATTACTACTTAAGAACGACAAAGATGTAAATGGTCTCATTCATTAATTAGATAATGGTTAGATCAAAGCAAGCTGAACGCAAGTTAAAAAAAACAGTACTCCACAGACAACAGAGATAGTATCTTGAAAAGAAAAAAGCAAATTATAATAAAGAACAGCCTCTTTCCTATACTAAATTTTATAGGCCACTTAACTATAGTATAGGCTAGTACAGTTATTATATTTAAGGTCAATATATTAAAATTTTCCACTAAAAGACGGTCATTGGAATAAAAACCCAATACATACATTTGATTTAGTTAGCTACTTGATTGTTTGAAGCTAGTCTCTTATTATTTCAAAGAAGAAAAAGCCGTAGGCTTTTTCCTGTTTGTAATCAATTAGAAAGAGTTCTACCTTTAAAATGAGTTACGTAGTCCGGGTTGCAGCGGTAGCTAGCAACCTAGTAAGAGACGATCACGTCCAATGTTAAGAAATATAAAAACCCATAGTTCCTAACAGAGGAGTCAGATTAAAACAAAAAGTGCACCATTAGAACCGCCTTGTCCGAAACCCCTGTATAGTAAACTTTCTGTCCCTTGGCTTGAACAGCAAGGGAAATTTATTGGCTTGAAAATCAAGAAAAGTGGCAGCTACGACAACATTCTGCCTAAAAGGGATATTTTTTTTTTATATTTTCTTTCTTTTCCACAGATAGCTTGGCACTGGAACATCGTAGAGAGTTGTTCAATAGCTCATCCTAAAGGAAATTAATTGGGTTAAAAATCTATAGTAACTAAAATAAATTATTTTTAAAAGAGAATAAATTTTTCCACTAAAAACTGCATTTTTGATGTCTTTTCACACTGCAGTCTTTCAAACTTTACAATAAAAGACGATCATTGGAATAACAAACAATTGCATACATTGGAATCAGTTAGCTACTTGATTGTTTGAGTTTCGTCTCTTACTATTTCAAAGAAGAAAAAGCCGTAGGCTTTTTCCTGTTTGTAATCAGTTTATTATCCGGATTGCAGCGATAGCTAGAAATCCGGGTTGCAGCGGTAGCTAGCAACCTAGTAAGAGACGATCACGTCCAATGTTATCCAGGTTGCAGCGGTAGCTAGCAACCTAGTAAGAGACGATCACGTCCAATGTTAAGAAATATAAAAACCCATAGTTCCTAACAGAGGAGTCAGATGAAATTCAAAAGTACACCATTAGAACTGCCTTGTCCGAAACCCCTGTATATGATACTTTCTGTCCCTTGGCTTGAAACAGCAAGGGAAATATATTGGCTTGAAAATCAAGAAAAGTGGCAGCTACTACAACATTCTGCCTAAACGGGATATTTTTTTCTTTTTTTTCTTTTTTCTTTGTATCCAGAGACAGCTTGGCACAGGAACATCGTAGAGAGTTTTTCAATGTTTCATTTTAAAGGAAATTAATTGGCTTAAAAATCTTTTGTAACTAAAATAAATTGTTTCTAAAAGAGAATAAATTTTTCCACCAAAAACTGCATTTTTGATGTCTTTTCACACTGGAGTATCAAAACAAAAAGTACACCATTAGAACCGCCTTGTTCGAAACCCCTGTATATGATACTTTCTGTCCCTTGGCTTGAAACAGCAAGGGAAATATATTGGCTTGAAAATCAAGCAAAGTGGCAGCTACTGCAACATTTTGCCTAAATGGGATATTTTTTTTTCTTTCTTTTCCAGAGATAGCTTTGCACTGGAACATCGTAGAGAGTTGTTCAATGGCTCATTTTAAAGGAAATTAATTGGGTTAAAAACCTTTTGTAACTAAAATAAATTATTTCTAAAAGAGAATAAATTTTTCCACCAAAAACATTATAAAAGTATTTCAAACATTATTTCATAAACATTATACCTTAATAGTATTTCAAACATTATACCAGCGGTAAGATTTAACCCACGCCTCCGAAGAGACTGGTGGCTAACACCAGTGCCTTGGACCACTCGGCCAGGCTGCTTCTTATAATTTGGGTTGCAGCAGTAGCTAGCAACCTAGTAAGAGACGATCAGTCCCATGCTAAGAAATATAAAAACCCAAAACTCCTAAAAATAGAGTAAGATCAAAACAAAAGTACATCATTAGAACTACCTTGTCTGAAACCCTAACAAAACAGCAAGATGTGTTATCACATTGATGAAGATTATAGACATGCGAAAATTGAGACAGCCAAACAAAAGATCAAGGAGCGTTATCACAATGATGAAGATTACCGAATCAAATATAAGAAAAAAGAAAAGCAAAGGTATTCAACCGTCCAGGTGTATCGAGAAGTAAAAATTGAGACAGCCAAACAAAAGATCAAGGAGCGTTATCAAAATGATGAAGATTACAGAGAAGCAAGAATTGAGCAAGCTAGACAAAAGATCAAGGAGCGTTATCACAATGATAAACTTTATAGAAAAGCAACAATTGAGCAGGCCAGACAAAAGAGCAAGGAACGGTATGATAATGATGAACATTACCGAAACAAACATAAGAAAAAAGTTGCTACCAGAATAATGGGTAGATACTGGGGTGACAAAATCTATAATGAAAAACTTAAATTCTCTGCGAGGTTGTACCGAAGAACACATAAGGACAAAGAGAAAAATTACATTCAGAAATACAAGAAGATGGCAAAAATGCAGACTGATCTTCGTAAATTGAGAAACATTTTACGCATGTTTTACCAGGATCACGAAAAGTATTCAAAATTACAGATTAAAATTCTCTTTGAAAGAGCGGATGCTGTTGAAAAGTCGGCTAGAAATGCTTTGGCAAAGCTTCATAGTAATATCCAAAAGAAATGTTGTCAGTTTCATGAAAAGCTTCCAAGGTATGGATTGGCAACTGCGGAACAGTTTATAGATGCAATGGAAAATGTTCGACAACACAGTGAATATACGGAGGTGTACTTCTTAGAAAATTATATTAAAAGACGATCTTTGTAATTACAAACCATTCTATACATTGGACTTAGTTAGCTACTTGATTGTGTGAGGTTGGCCTCTTACAATTTTGATACCAATCTCATTCCAATTTAATACCAATCTCATTCCCCTTTTTTCAGGCAATCTAATGATCCTATTTTTATTTTAAATTCTTGGTCAACCTTTCTCAGACTGTAGTTAGGCTTGCCTTTCCACAAACTAACAAACAAGTATTTTTCCAATAAGAGAGTCATACTTATTCCCACCATTCTTCCCACCGTGCAGCCATTTAAACATTTGCCTCTCAATTACTTGGACTATCTGTTTTGGCTTTTCTCTTTCTGCAATTAACCATGTCTTGATGCAAACTACTGCAAAATAATTGATTTTGAATTCAAAATCTACGGAAAAAACCGTAGAGAAAAAACTTTTCAAAGAGTAAAAAACCGTAGGCTTTTTCCTGTTTGTTCTGGGTTGCAGCGGTAACTTACAACCTAGCAAGAGACGATCACGTCCAATGTTAAGAAACATATTAACTCATAACTCCTAAAAACAGAGTCAGATAAAAACAAAAAGTACACCATTAGACCCGCCTTTACAAAACCCCTATATAGAAAACTTTCTGTCCCTTGGCTTTAACAGCAAGGGTAATATATTGGCTCGAAAATCAGGAAAAGTTGCAGCTACTACAGCATTCTGCCTAAACGGCATCTCTTTTTCTTTTCCACAGACAGCTTGCCACTGGAACATCGTAGAGTTGTTCAATGGCTCATTTTAAAGGAAATTAATTAGGTTAAAACATTTTTGTAATTAAAAATGTTATTTCTAATGTAAAACCATTTTTTACGATAAAACTAGATATTTCATGTTAAAGACAGATCAATGGCGTCATAATCGTAGGTTGTAGCCAGGGCCAATGTTCAGACATATAGTAACCAATAACTCCTAAAAATAGTCAGATCAAAATTATTACATAAAGGACCGATATAGTTCATGATAATTGGTGTTTGTCGATACGTTTTTTTATGTAATTATCCATTATTATGTAAAATGCAGTAATTTTTGGGCGGTTTCAACAAAAAATTTATTTGTTAACTGAAACTAGAATAATTCCTGAAAATTCTAAGTAAAATAATTTTATTTAACTGCAAACTACAAAAATTTATATGATGTCTGAGCAATAATTTTAATTTTTAATTCAAACCAGAAAAATACCTAAAAATTTTAAAATTAGTTTGGTCTTTCTTTCGCTTAATGTGATGCGTTACGCTATTTTATTGGCTGTAAGCAAATTTTACATTCCGTTTTGACTGGTAAAGTACTGCAAGAACATATTCATATTGAATGATTATTCTAAATAAACTTTTGTTCGACTATTCAAAAGCATGTAAATAAGGATCAATTTTAAATTTTTAATAATTTTTCTAATTTTTTCTAATTTTCTCAATTAAATTTTTTTCATAATGCAGTCTATTCAAAGATACTTGATTATTACATCAAGTCCGATTTTTAACAACGGTTTCTACTAAGCTTGGAACTTTGGGTTTTAATGTTTAAGGTTTTTGAATTGTTGTAATTCCTTGTTAAAATATACACATTATTTTTATAATTACCAGTTTTTTTCGCTCTTTACGCAATTAAATCTCTTTTCATACTAAATTCTATTCAAAGAAGTTTGATTATTACAGCAATTCTGATTTCTAACAACGATTTCTACTAAACTTCGAACTTTTGGTTTAATTTTTTAAGGTTTTTGAATTGTTGTAATCCCTTGTTAAAATATATATATATATATATATATATATATATATATATATATATATATATATATATATATATATATATATATATATATATATATATATAATATATATATATATATATATAGTATATATATATATATATATATATATAATATATATATATTATATATATATATATTTATAGATATATATATATATATATATATATATATATATATATATCTATATATATATATATATATATATATATATATAGATATATATATATTATATATATATGTATATATAGATATATATATATATATATTTATATATATATATATATATATATATAGATATATATATATATATATACTATATATATAATATATAATATATATATATATAGATATATGATATACTATATATATATAATATATATATATATATATATATATATATATATATATATATATATATATATATATATATATACATATATATATATATATATATATATATATATATATATATATATATATATATAATATAGATATATATTATATATATATATATATATATATATATATATATATATATATATATATATATATATTTATCAGTCTTCATTTAGCCTGAATGTGATAACACCTTTTTTGGATTTTATCAACTTGAAACTCGGTAGGATCCTAAATTAATTCAGTGACCGGAGTTAATTGTGCAACCATTCCGTCATAACATTTCATACGGATTAAAAATGTTGTATTCTACTGACCTAGTTTCTGGACATTTATTACACTTTACAAAAATAGATTTGTGCTGATTTCAATTTTGCGTAACCATAATTGACAAGCAGAAGAGGGGCAAGTAAACCCGTGGCAAGTGCCGTTGTACCTGCGGGAGAGTCTCCCTTAAATTGCGGGGATAAGGTAACGGGGGCTGACGCTTCCCTTGTCTTTTGGGGTGATATTTTTTTTTTTTTCTTTCAAGCAGTGATGTCTCCAAAAGTGTGCCCTAACTGTGAACGTTCTTGGGGAAAGGCACGCTGTTGCAATGCAACTAAGTGTTCCAATTTGTTTCATCCCTCTTGTTCAGGGATCACCGTTTCCGATAGAAAGAATACTCCTAACTGGATCTGTTCTATTTGCAAAGCCGCTACCGAATTTTCTAGTGACCCAATAGAGAGTGAGCACCCAAATTCTTCAATAAATATGCTGACGCCACCGAATGCCGTAACCCCTGCGTCTCAAGACCCTCTCTTGGCTGTTAGCCAGGAAGCACCTGTGATTAACGATTCGACTGATAATCATTGCCCAAATGAAACAGTTGTAAAGCGGAATAATTTGCCTGCGATGATTCTTCTGATTCATTCTGTGATTTTTCAAAAACCTTCGTAATTGCAGATGGGATTTCTCATGTAATTGTGAACTCTGCCCTGTTTTTTATTTGCGATGCATTTGCGAATGGTATTCCAGAAACGGAGCTTGTTGAAACTGTGGCGAACTTTTACAGCCTTGAGGCTTTGGTGAATGCGAAAAATCTGCTTTGGAAATTTTCTGGAATTCCTATAAAGAGAGTAATGAGACGTGGCAACGCTGCGGAACTTGCTACAGCAAAAGATATTATGAAGATGGTCTCGGATCTTGACCAGAAAGGTTTCAAATGGCCTGTATTAGTGCCTCGCTCATTCAGAGACTGCCCTTTATTAAAATCTGATTCCAATGTACGTTTGGATCGACTTGTTAGTGATTATGGCAGAAAGCTGGAGAAATCCATTACTTCTCTTGAAAGAATTGAACAAGACTTACAGTCCTCGCTGTCGAAGTGTTCAGCCAACTTGGGCTCCCCCTCCCCCTCCCCTTTAAATTCACCTGATTGGCCTCCTCTCCCCATCAGCTCTGATTCAGTAGAGACTATTACTATCGCTAATCCGCCAGCCTCGTTACGTGACCCTGTTTCCAGGAAAAATGAATTGGACAAATTCGGCTCGGGCTGTATCAAGCAAATAAAAAAGACCAATGATTTGATTTTTATCACTGTGGCGGCTGAATCTGGGAAAAAGTTTTCTTGTGATCTAAAGGATTCCTTCCCTGATTGTCTTATCAATACTAGAAAGCCTAAGTTTTCGGAATAATCCGTGGTGTGGATATCGAGTTCGACATTGAAGCTCTAGCAGCCACTTTGCCTGGGATTCTGGAGTTCAGGCGCCTTGGAATGTCGAGAACAATAAAGGTGTCGTTTGAGTCCGAAGCATTTTTAAATTATTATATCGTCCATGGGATTAAGTTCGGTTACGAGCTCTACAGAGTTGAGAAAGACAAGGTGCTTCCAAAACGATGTTTCGCATGTCAAAGTCCCCTCTCACACCGAAAAAAAAACTGTGATTCTTCTACTCTGAAGTGTGCTCGTTGCAGTGGAAATCATAGATCAACGAAGAATACTCATGTACTAACCCCATTTGTTGTGCAAATTGCAACTCAACTAACCACCCGTCTTACAGTTTCAGTTGCCCTGCTATGAAAAAAGCTTTTTAAATGAATATTGGTTCTACGATTACGTCCTTTAATTCGAATGGAGTCATTGGCAAATTTGTAGTGCTGAATGAATTTGTTTCTGAAAATAGTTCAATACTATGTTTGCAAGAGCATCATTTGTTGGACCATTCTTTGAATATGTTAAGTTCCCTTTCAAGTCTACATGATATATTTACCGTTCCTGCGAGGCCTACCGGAGGCCGCCCTGCGGGGTGGCATTGCTACATTTGTTCCTAAAGAATTTAGTGCTATTTTATCTTGTGCTGATGAGTCTTTTCTTGCCTGCAAACTTTTGATTGTGTTTTGGTCAATTGCTATTTGCCTACTGACTATCATGTTGATTCGTCTTTTGAAGCCTTTACGTCAGCTTGCCATAGACTTAGTAGCTTTATTGCCCTATTAGATTCGAGTTTACGTATTTTATTTTTGGTGATTTTAACTGTGATCTTGAGAGTGTAAATGAACGTAGCACAATTTTATTTTCGTCTTTACCAAATTTTAATATCTGCCGTAAGACACTTGATTTTACTTATTCTCATTGGAGTGGGAGTACGAGTAATATTGACCATGTACTTTTAATTTTTCCCATCTATTATAGTAAAAGTTATCCCGGATTTCCCGATAAGTGATCATTTACCTATTCAGTTTTTGACATCGTTTTCTGTAATTCATGATTCTGTTTCTGCTTCTAATTTTATTCCAATTCGCCCTAAATATTTTGAGAGAATTATCTGGGATGAAAAATTGATTCCGGCTTACAAGATAAAGTTGATTCTTTAGCTCGAAAAGTAGTTGTACCTGATATTCTGAAGTGTCATAAAGATAACATAGAGCTTGAGCTTAATTGCATATATCTTCAGTTATTACATTGCTTAAAATATGGTGCTAAAGAAACTTTTGGAGTTAAAAAGTGTAAACCCAATGTTGAAAAACCTTTTGGTCGTCAAATCCGTTTCTTGTACATGCTAATCATGAATCTAAATTAGCTTTTAGACATTGGAAAAATAGTGGAAAACCGCGTGATTTCATCCGGCTTTTCTATGCATGAAAAAAAGAAGGCAATTTTCCAGTCGGAGCTTCGTCGTCATAATAATATTTTGCTTATGGATGCTTCGTCTGAAGTTGATATGAATAAAAAGAAACTTTGGAAAGCTCTACGTTCAACAAAGAGAGTTAATGAACCTTCTAAAAAGAATGGCCCTTCTCTTGTTGAGTGGGAAAACTCATTTTGCAAACCTTTCGAAATCTTGTGATGATCTGAACAACTTTCGCATGTTGATATAATTTTAAACAGTTCTTTTAATTCGCATGATTTTTCTATTTCGTTTGATTCTTTGTTGGGTGCATGCCGTAAATTAAAGCCACAATCCTCTAAAGACCATGATGGGATTTTTTCAAATCATGTGAAATTTGCTCCAACTTCTTTTCTTCTTCTTCTTTTGACTTTTTTTAATCTTATTCTCAAGTTGGTATTGTTCCTCCGTCTTTTAGGATTGGGGTGGTAACTCCTATTCTAAAATCTGGTAAAAGAGATCTCCGTTCTTGTGATTCGTATAGGCCGATAACGAAGGGTTCTATGATTGGTAAACTTTTTGAATTATGTATAAAGGATCTTTTTGATTATTTGGATGTTGGTCTTAATCAAGTAGGGTTCAAAAAAGGAATGGGTTGCGACCATGCGCATGCAACGTTTGATACTATAATTAAGGAGTCAAGATCTACTGGCTCCCCACTTTATACACTATTAATTGATATAAAAGGAGCTTTTGACAATATTTCGCATGCTTCCGCTCTTTCAGCTCTTATTTCTGGTGGGATTCCCTTTCTGTGGTTAGAGTTCTTAGATCTTGGTATTCGGGGCTTAGGATAAAAATTTTTGCACATACTTCTGATTCTCTTTCTAATCCAATTTCCGTGGGTCGGGGCGTGAGACAGGGTGGGGTTTTATCTCCTTATATTTTTAACGCATGTCTGGCGGAGTGTCTTCGTTCTTTATCTACAACCCTTATTTCTTGGGGACGGGATGTGTCTTTTCTTGCATATGCTGATGATATTATCCTATTGAGCCGTTCTAAAGCTAGTCTATTAAGAATTTTAATTCCCTTTCTAGTCTGCTTAATGTTCGTGGCCTTTCTATTAGTATTAAAAAATGTCAATATTTTCCCGTTAATGTTAATGACCGAGCTGAATTAATTTGCGATAGAAATATATCATTTCCGGTTTCTGATGCTGTTGTTTATCTTGGGTTACCTTATTCTGCTTCAGCTCGTGAATCTAAGTCGATGCTAATTTTACATATTCAAGAAAAAATTAGAAAGGCGTTTGGTTCCATAATACGGCTACGTGGTGTTTATCGTCGTGAAATTCTAGGTTCTCTTTTTAATGCAGTTGCCCTCCCGCATGTTCTTTATCCTTCCCTTCTTCTTCGAGACTTTAAAATTTGTGATTTTTCAGCAATTCGCGTTTGTTATTTTAAATATTGTAAGTTTTTACTTGGTTTTCCAATTTCCTTTAGTAATTCTGAATTAGTTTCAAAATTTAAAATTAAAGAGCCGTTGGAAATAGCCAAGGTAAAAATAAATAATTTTTACCGTAAATCTGAAAATATACTTTATGTTCATAATCTTTTTCCTTTTTTTTCTATAGTTTAAAAAGTGCATGATTTCATTATTACTATTTGTTGCATTTGATTAAGTTTTCTTTTGGGCAATTTGTAAATGTTGCTATGTTTAATGGTGTGTTATTTGGATTTTTGAAGAGTTATTTAATTATCTTTTATACTCCTCGTTTTTGAGGGAAATAAATAAATAAATAAATATATATATATATATATATATATATATATATATATATATATATATATATATATATTATATATATATATATATATATATAATATATATATATAATATATATATATATATATATATATATAATATATATATAATATATATATATATATATATATATATATATATATATATATATATATATATATATATATATATATATATATATATATATATATATATTGCCCATCATAAATTTAAAATAAAACACTGATGGAGTATAAAGAAAGAAAATAAAAAAACAAATAAATTCTGACAAATACAAACAGAACCAAAACAGACAAGAAGAAAAAAAAAAATTACAAATAGGGGCAATTATATGTAAGAAATCTATTATCAAAGACGGACAATTTCATAAGTGTTTTCACCAATAATCTGCCTCCGATATCTCTCATTTCTCTTCTGTACCGCGGACACTGGACTTGCAACTCCATACCGCAAGGATAGTGAGCTGTTGTTAGTCCAGAGAGGCAGCCTTAGCAAATATTTCGCATACTTGTAGAAACACTTCCGTATATCCCTAATATCTGAAGCAGTAAGAAGAGACCAAAATGGTGCAAGGGTAAGTAGATGCGGAACAGCAAATGCATTATAAACGCTAGCTAAGATACGGCGGTTAAATTTAAATTTTAACATAACTAGTAAACCTTACGCATTCCTAGCTTTTCTGGCAAAAAAAAATCTTTCAAAAGTTGACGCATGGCGCGAAGATTTGACCCAATCGGAAGACGAAGATACGTCAGTGTATCTTGTGCTTTAATAACATGTTCACCTAACTGAACCTTTGTCGGGCAATCCTGATCGGTGATTGAACACCAGGAACTCAGTCTTACTCTCATTAAATCGAAGACCTATACGTTTATACTCCCTATCGAGAATTCCAAAATTTTCCTCAATTCCAAAGGTTGTTCTACTAATATCAAGGATGTCAACAGCATTATTAGCTAGCGAAACATCAATACCTTTAAATATACATGTGGTTAGAACTTTCTGTTGTGGCACAATGATAACAGGGGGGGGGGAGAACTAACAGCGCCCTGTTTAATACCCTTTTTTACTGGAATTGAAGGAGTGATTTCCACCGTACCAGGTGAGATGGTAACCTTAACTTGGCATTTAGCTTTTTATACATATTACGTATCGATTTGATGACAGAAATATTGACTCCACGATTATAAGCAGTCAAGAAGATATGTGGATGTATACCCTTGTCGAAAGCTCTAGATACGTCTAACCCGGCAAAATATACTACCTCATTATTTTCATGAGCATGTAGAAGTAAATTAGCTATCAAATGGTGAGCATGGTCACGGCCTACTCCTTTCTTGAAGCCGATTTGGTTATCCGGTGTATAACACTTAACAGATATCTCGTCAATAATTAGTAACTCACAAACTTTGTATAAAACCGGTGACACCGTAATTGGTCTAAAAGAAGAAAATTGGTCCTTGGGCTCTCCCCTTTTTAATACCGGGGTTATTACTCCAGTACTAAACAAATCAGGAACTATACCACAACAGAATATCATCTGAAACAGTAAGGTCAGATGTTCAATAAGGAGAGGGAACCTACATCTTAGATGCTGTGCACAGAGACCATCAACACCACGAGAAGTTTTCTTTTGTAGCTTAGAAATGCACTCAGTAACCGCAGATCGAGTAACAATAAAACTGATATCATCAGTTGATTGGTCTAAGCAACCATCAAGCTCCCTTTCACATTGGTTTGACAATGATGGATCAAGCTCAGAAAAAACACTTTTAAAGTAACCATACCACTGGTCACTGTTAATTTTGAAAGCATTATAGGCTTTTGAATTATTTCTTTTGAGCAGTTTCCGTACGAAATTAGGTTCACTTATGTCTTTACTTGATAGTTCAGCTACTGCTTTAGCCTGGTGTTGCCTAAGTTCTTACGTAAAATGTCGCTTTGTTTTCAGACGAATTTCATTTATCAAACCTTGCCGTGGCATACCACACTCCTTCCAGACATGAAACCAGAATTTCTATTTAGCACGAGAATCAACGAGGTCAGGGTTACCTGACCAACCATGCTTCTCAGTTCCAAGACGTACTCTTCGTGTGGGTAAACTAGCACGCTCGGCAGAGAGTAGAGCGTGAACGATCTCTGCACAGTAAATATTCAGCAATATTTGCTTCTCGGCAAAGGTTAATAATTTATTGGGGGAAAGTAGATGAAACGGTACTTAGATTCAAAATAGAATCACTAACAGCCCCGAACATATACATATCTTCACGAGCCCAGTCAGTGGTTTCATGCTATTTACTATCATTGTCTGGACTTGGACCACTCGGTGCAATAAGTTGAACAGGGAATATATTACTGATAGGCATATGGTCCGAGACTTGGAAAGTGGAGATAAGGGAGGATCCTGAGTCTGGTTTTACATTCGGGGAACACATGAAGAATTACAGTAAAGAACGATCTCTCACCCATAGTAACTGATGTATGGTGGTTCCAGGGGTATCTGCAAGCTATCCAGATTGCAGCGGTATCCGGGTTGCAGCGCCTGCTGTAACCTGAAGCATCTTTGCTTAAACAACAAAGATCCGGGTTGCAGCGGTAGCTAGCAACCTAGTAAGAGACGATCACGTCCAATGTTAAGAAATATAAAAACCCATAGTTCCTAACAGAGGAGTCAGATCAAAACAAAAAGTACACCATTAGAACCGCCTTGTCCGAAACCCCTGTATAGGAAACTTTCTGTCCCTTGGCTTGAACAGCAAGGGAAGTATATTGGCTTGAAAATCAAGAAAAGTGGCAGCTACTACAACATTCTGCCTAAACGGGATATTTTTTTCTTTTTTTTTCTTTTTTTCTTTTCCACAGATAGCTTGGCACTGGAACATCGTAGAGGGTTGTTCAATAGCTCATTTTAAAGGAAATTAATAGGGTTAAAAATCTATAGTAACTAAAATTAATTATTTCTAAAAGAGAATAAATTTTTCCACCAAAAACTGCATTTTTGATGTCTTTTCACACTGCAGTCTTTCAAACATAATCGTATACCAGCGGTAAGATTTGAACCCACGCCTCCGAAGAGACTGGTGGCTAACACCAGTGTCTTGGACCACTCGGCCAGGCTGCTTCTTATAATTTGGGTTGCAGCAGCAGCTAGCAACCTAGTAGGAGACGATCAGTCCCATTCTAAGAAATATAAAACCCCTCAACTCCTAAAAAAAGAGTCAGATCAAAACAAAAAGTACACCATTAGAACCGCCTTGTCCGAAACCCCTATAAAGGAAACTTACCGCCCTTTGGCTTGAATAACAAAGAAAGTATATTGGCTTGAAAATCAAGAAAATTGACTTTTACCACGTTATTCTCCACAAACGGGATATTTTTTTCTTTCCGCTTGATTTTTCTCCTCAGCTAGCTGGGCACTGGAAAATCATAGAGAGCTGTATAATAGCTCATTTTAAAGGAAATTGCAACATCTAGTGCCTTTTGTAATTAAAAATAAAATACTCTTTAAAGTAGAATCAATTTTGTCAAAAATAAAATAAAGAACGACCTCTTGCCTATACTAAATTTTATACGCCACTTAATTATAGTATAGGTTAGTAATTCAACAGATAGAATGGCACTGAAACATCGTAGAGAGTTGTTCAATGGCTAATTTTAAAGGAAATTAATGGGGTTAGAAACTTTTTGTAATTAAAACAAATTATTTTTATTACATTAAGAAATTTTAATTATGTTCCTTAAGAAATCATCATAAGCAAAAATTTCCCATACGGAAATTGAGCTCAAGCCTACTGGGTGAGAGCTATCCCAACCTCTAGACCATATAGGATATATTAAAAAATCTGATTAATGAAGTTTATGTTAAAAAAAATTATAAACCTAGTTTGCTGCCTGATTATTTGAGGATCGTCTCTTACTATTCCAAAGAAGAAAAAGCCGTAGGCTTTTTCCTGTTTATAATTCATTTAGTAACAAAGAATGAACTTCAGGCTTTACTAACTGAAAAGTTTAATATTTTTATATATTACATAAGGGATCGATATAGTTCATCATAAATGGTGTTGGTGTAGAGAATCTCATATAGTAGTTATCCGGGTTGCAGCGGTAGCTAGCAACCTAGTAAGAGACGATCACGTCCAATGTTAAGAAATATAAAAGCCCGTAGCTCCTAAGAAAAGGAGTCAGATCAAAACAAAAAGTAAACCATTAGAACCGTCTTGTCCGAAACCCCTGTATAGTAAACTTTCTGTAATTTGGCTTAAACAGCAAGAGAGATATATTGGCTTGAAAATCAAGATTTATATCTGGATCTGCTAAGAAATGTCTCCTGAAGAAACTTGACACTATCCTCCATGCAATTTTACGAAGAACCCTTGGTTGCCCAAAATCAACTCCTATTGCAGCTGTGCACTGTGAAGTGGGGATCCAGTCTCTTCACTCCAGAAGAAAATATCTCATTGCAAGATATTTTACAAAGAAGATAAGACTCAAGAACCACATTATCTACAAAGAAATCATTAGCCACCACAACCCTGATGTCCGCTACAAACCAACAGAGACGCCCTCTTTTCAGAGATTCTTTTGCCTTCCTGGCATAGAAGAGTTCATACAGAAGGGCAGGCTGTCTGTTAATTTGGATGATGATTCTCCCAGCGCCTCCAAAGGAACTGGGGAACTGATTATTCCTAAGATCAGCATTGGAAAACGATGATCCCAAAGCACTAATGAAAATCATATTCCTGGGAAAGTTGGCACAATATCAGGACTACATCCAAGTTTACACAGATGGCTCAAAGACAGAAACAACATGCAACTGTGCAGTAGTTATACCCTCCCAGAGCCTGTCTCTTTCCTACCGCTTACGCCCCTACCTCACAATTTTCTCTTCAGAACTTATGGCAATTAAGTTTTCTCTTCAATCTATATCAAGCCAAACAGAGACCAAACATCAGAAGTATATTGTATGCACTGATTCACTGTCAGCTCTGGATGACCTTTCACACCAGCAACAACAAGCAAGAAATATTGCCATGGAGATTAAAAATTTTGCTACACAACTTGCAATAAAGGGTATATCAGTCCTATTTATATGGGTTCCAGCACACTGTGGTATAACTGGAAATGAATTAGCAGACCAGGCTGCTAAACAAGCCTCCCATCTGGGTTTGATCACTCAAAACCCAATTACTGGTCCTGAGTTCCTGTCTTCAATCAATTAAAAAATTTTGGAGGAAGAAGAGGCTAAACTCCGTTCTTTCCATACCCAGCTCCTGGATCTCTATGATTACAAACAGCCATCAAAAGAAATGTACCCCTCATCTCACATCCTTTCAAGTTGTCTCTTCCGTCTTAGATGTGGCCATGCAAAGACAAAATCAACACTATTCCATGGGAAAATGACCCCTTCCCTCAACTGCGACACATGTGGAGTGTATGAAGACCTACGTCACATCATCTTCAACTGTAGAAAATATGAAAAGGAGATGGAAGTACAAAGGAATTGCTGTGAGAAGGCATTTAAGGCATTCACAATGTGCTCTGTTCTGGGACATCACACGTCTCCTCCTTGGGCTAGACGACTAAGCACAAACCTTTTAGGTAGATTTGTTAAGACTACTGGTTTGGTTCATTCACTTTATGTTTTTTTTTACCCCTATATTAGCTCATTTTAGAGTCACCACTCTTAGCATATTTTTTCTCTTTTTATCTATGTTTTATCAGCTTTGTTATTTATATTTGGCGTATGTGACAGGAATGATGTATATTTGCATTATTTATTTTAATTGTGTTGTAAATTTATTTTAATTGTTTTATGACAAAGCAAAGCTGAGCATTTGCTGCAGGTGAGTAACCCCCAACCAATAGCACAATAAGTGATACCTGATCTGGCACAATGAACATGGACTGAAGTGACACCCAATCAAGCTAGTGATTACAAAAGGCACAGAATAATCGAGTGATACGAACGAATATGACCGATTGGTCAAATGCATCAAACCCCAAACAACAACAGCAACAACATCAAGAAGCAAAAAAATTTCAAGAAAAAAAAACATGTCAAGAGGTAGAGGCTTTTCAAGGACCCAAACTTTTCCAGAAGCAGAAGTACTTCACGAAGCAGAAACGACTCTATAACGAAGTAGAAGCTACAAAAACTTCACTGGTTTTCAAATACAGGTGAATATAATTTCATTAAACACGAAAAAGCCATTAGAGTTGTTAGCGAAAAAATGGGTTTAGAGATAAAACGTTATAGAACAAACTTACAGAAACGTTAAACTAAAATTCACTTATGTAGAAGCTTTAACGTTAAACAAAAAGTATACTTAATCTGAACAGAATTAAGAACGAAAAAACGAAAAAAAAAACTGTTGCTTTTGAGTCATAAGTGAACTGAATTCTCAAATAAGAGGAAAGCATCACAGATCGTAAGCAATATTAAAGTTTTTACCACAACATAATAGTAACTATGCTCTGTTTAGTAACAAAGAAGTGCAGATGAAACTACGCTACGATAGCAAAGTGCTAAACGGATAAGCTTTCATTACCACGAAATTCTCCCTCGCAAACTGAGTATCTGACAGACACTCTTTTTCAGATTAGGATACGTGTTCAAGCTACTTTGCAGCGATGATAAATATGCAACAGACATTGGCTTCATTTTTTCCTGAAGGATTATAGATTGCCTTGCACAATGGAAATATACTTCTTGTAGTGACATAAGACCAAAAGCAAAAGTGGGCATGGACCATCAGACATGAGATACAAAGAAAAATATGGAATTGTCACAAAGAAAGGGCTAAATCAGCTAAAAATGTTTAGATTTAAACTTTCAGTAATATTTTGGTAATAAAATCTTGATTGCGTAAAAATGTTGACGCAATATTCAATCCTACCTAATCCCTATAAAAACTTGTTAATAATAAAAACAGAAACCTACAGCCTTTTAAGCACTGGTGAAAAAGCGGAACTCCAAACGATGAGAAAATAATAACCAATAACGTCATATCGTCAACCAATCATATCGTCATATCGTCATATCGTCAACCAATAACGTCATATCAAAACCTTAATCATGATTGCTTTAAAGAAAAGAATTATTTATCCAGGCAATTTCAGCTACTTTAGTTGTTGAACTACTTCAGTTAATAATAATCGTTGTTGCAGTGATAGCTGGAACCTTGTATGGAACGAACCACGGCCCATAGTAATCAAAGTAAAAAAACGTATAAAAATGGCAAGTGAGAAAAATTGACGTTTATAGCTGATTTAGGAATTATCTAAACCCTTTTTCTATTTTCCTTAGATTTTCTTTTCTTTTTTTTCATACTTTTCCTTTTTTCTTCTTTATTCGTTATTTTCTTTTTTTCCTTAATACAATGTCACTGATATTTCTTTAAAGATGGAATAACTTGTGGATTGGTTCTGTACGCATTGTTGACCTTAACCTTGACTGCACACAGAAAAAAAAAGCCAAACATAATTCTAACCTTGTCCTTTTTGTTTCAACCTGACTCCATTTTTAAATGTTTCAAGCTTTTTTTATTGTTTAACTATCGGCCGTGTCGTGCTTTACTATCCATGATCCGGGTTGCAGCGGTAGCTAGCAACCTAGCAAGAGACCATTACGTCCAATGTTGAGAAATATAAAAACCCATAACTCATAAATAGATTAAAATAAAACAGAAGTACACCATTAGAACCGCCTTGTCCAAAATCTCAATATAGGAAACTTTCTGTTGCTTGGCTTCAACAGCAAGGGAATTATATTAGGCATTCTGCCTAAACGGCATCCACAGATAGCTTGGCAGTGGAACATCGTAGAGAGTTGTTCAATGGCTCATATTAAAGGAAATTAATGAGGTTAAAAACGTTTTGTAATTCAAACAAATTATTTTTTAAATAGAATAAATTTTTTACGAAAAACTGCATATTTCGTGTTGAAGATTGATCAATGACGCTATGATCGTATTACAGCAAAGAACAAACTTCCAGCCCATAGTAACTAAAATAATATTATAATTTCGTGTTAAAGATCGATCAATGATGTCATAATCCTAGATTGGAGCCAAGTCGTCTCTTACTATTCCAATTAAAAAAAGCCATAGGCTTTTTCCTGGTTGTAATACAGTGAGGATTTCAGTAAGAGGACAACACTAATAATCCCCAATGACAGAAATGACGACAGCACCAATGAAAATGATGATGACGGTGATTTAAAACAAAACCATTGTTTTTACACATAACTACATTTTCATATGTAGTTCTATATGTAGAACTACAAATCAATGTGTAGTTTCATATACTGTTTGATATATTTGGTTAATTATTTATTTGTAATTTTTTTGTAGTGAATTTTTCTTTCTTTCTTTTCTTTTTTACTCCACTGTTTTTGTTCATGTATGTGGGTTATAAATAAAATAATAATACTAATAATAATAATAATAATAATATACTAGATAATGAATGTCGTCATAGTTTATTAGAACTATGACGTGAATAGAAAAACACTTCATGATAATGTTATTTCAGATGAAGTCATGAAATAATGACGTCATGATTATTATATAAGTGACCATAATAATAAAAAAATTATATTAATGTGGTTTCATCCAAGCAAGCACACATTAAAGGATGATCATTGGAATAACAAACCATTGCATACGTTGGACTTGATTGTTAGCTACTTGATTGTTTTTGAGGTTCGTCTCTTAATATTTCAAAGAAAACTTACTATTTCTGACTATTTCAGCTGTAGCTAGCAACCTAGTAAGAGACGATCACGTCCATTGTTAAGAAATATATTAACCCATAACTCTTAAAAATAGACTCAGATCAAAACAAAAAGTACGTCTTTAGAACCGCCTTGTTCGAAACCTTTATATAGGAGATTTACTTTCTCTTGGCTTGAACAACACGGGAAATATATTGGGTTAAAAATAAAGAAAAGTGGCAAATGCTAGAGCATTTTGCCTAAACGGCGTCCTTTTTCTTTTCCACAGATAGCTTGGCACTGGAACTCATTTTAAAGAAAATTACAAGATCTAGTGCCAATTGTAATTAATTCTTTTTTAAATAGAATCAATTTTATTCCACTAAAAACTGCGTTTTATGGCCAATCTTGATGAATCACGTCATAATCGTAGGTAGTAACCATATATGAAGTAATAAATAAATGCAATATTTATACGCGCCTGTCTTTCTACAAGATAATATGACATACATAATGGATTGATATACGTAGTTCATTATAAATGGGGACTATGTAAGGTTCAACGGATATAACTGAGACCTAATAAAGAAAAAACTGCAGCGCATAGTGACTAAAAATAAGACAATACAAGCATCTTTTGAAATGTTGCTTATCTGGAGTATGGTGCAATACTGAGGATCATATCTTACTATTCCAATTAAAAAAAGCAACAGGCTTTTTCCTGTTTGTAATCCGGATTTCTAAAAAAGAGCAATGCGATAGTTAGTTTAAATTTTAAATTAAAAGACGATCGTTGGAATAACAAACCATTGCATACATCGGACTTAGTTAGCTACTTGATTATTTAAGGTTACTACTTCAAAGAAGAAAAAGCTTTTTCTGTTTGTAATCAGGTTTTTACATTCCACTTAAAAAGGAATATATGTTTAAAGGATCAGTACAGTTGTAACTTTCGCTTATGAATATAACTACCGCTGCAACCCGGATTAAACCCGGATTATGTAATAGGTTGCTAGCTACCGCTGCAACCTAGATATTCTTATTTCTGCTACTATGGGCTAAGGTTCGTTCTTTCATGTAAAACTAGCAAAAAATTTTTTAAGCCTGATGAAGCTTTAACTAATGTGTCAAAAGTAAGGTTGCAAGTCGACGATTTTGTTTGGCCTTATTATAATTGGTATGGTGAAATAATAATACGCATATGGCTCTTAAATCATATTTCTTTATGGTTTCATATGGTCTAGTGGCTAGGATAGTTAACTTTCACTTAACAGGCTCGGGTTCGATTCCCGGTGTGGGAAAATTTTTAACTCTAGAATCTTCGAACATTTGAACCTTTTATAATCTATAATGATGTATAATATAAATACTGTAATCTTAACTATAGTGAAGTTGCGTATGCAAGTTAGTATAGGGAAGAGTTCGATCTTTATTATAAAAAGAAAAAAAGAAAGAAAAAAATATCCCGTTTAGGCAGAATGTTGTAGTAGCTGCCACTTTTCTTGATTTTCAAGCCAATATATTTCCCTTGCTGTTCAAGCCAAGGGACAGAAAGTTTCCTATACAGGGGTTTCGGACAAGGCGGTTCTAATGGTGTACTTTTTGTTTTGATCTGACTCCTTTGTTAGGAACTATGGGTTTTTATATTTCTTAACATTGGACGTGATCGTCTCTTACTAGGTTGCTAGCTACCGCTGCAACCCGGATTTACTGTAACTACCCTAGAGAACCAACATATATCAGTTACTATGGGCGAGATCGTTCTTTACTGTAAATTTCCTTTAAAATGAGCCATTGAACAACTCTCTACGATGTTCCAGTGCAAAGCTATATGTTGAACTACTAACCTATACTATAATTAAGTGGCGTATAAAATTTAGTATAGGCAAGAGGTCGTTCTTTATTATATAAAAATTTTTTAAGCCTGATGAAGATTTAACTAATGTGTCAAAAGTAAGGCTGCAAGTCGACGATTTCGTTTTGGCCTTATTATAATTGGTATGGTGAAATAATAATATGCATATGGCTCTTAAATCATACTTATTTATGGTTCCATATGGTCTAGTGGCTAGGATAGTTAACTTTCACTTAACAGGCTCGGGTTCGATTCCCGGTGTGGGAAAATTTTTAACTCTATAATCTTCGAACATTTGAACCTTTTATAATCTATAATGATGTATAATATAAATACTGTAATCTTAACTATAGTGAAGTTGCGTATGCAAGTTAGTATAGGGAAGAGTTCGATCTTTATTATATCAGTTAACATGGGCAAGGTGTCGTTCTTTATTGTAATGTGAAATTTTAATATATTGACCTTAAATATAATAACTGTACTAGCCTATACAATAGTTAAGTGGCCCATAAAATTTAGTATAGGCAAGAGGTCGTTCTTTATTATAAAAAATTTTTACTTATGATGATTTCTTAAGGAACATAATTAAAATTTCTTCTCTTTTAGAAATAATTTATTTTAGTTACAAAAGGTTTTTAACCCAATTAATTTCCTTTAAAATGAGCTATTGAACAACTCTCTACGATGTTCCAGTGCCATGCTATCTGTTGAATTACTAACCTATACAATAATTAAGTGGCGTATAAAATTTAGTATAGGCAAGAGGTCGTTCTTTATTATAAACAAACAGAAAAAAGCCTACGGCTTTTTCTTCTTGGAATAGTAAGAGACGAACCTCAAAGAATCAGGCAGCTAACTAAGTTCAATATAACCAATGGTTTGTTCTTCTAATGATCATAATTTAATTTGGGGTTTCTTACTAGGTTGCTAGTTACCACTGCAACCTAGATATTCTTATTTCTGCTACAATAGGCTAAGGCTCATTCTTTACTGTATCTTTTAAGAAGAATAGTTGGCGTCTTTATTATCTTCTTTGCGTAAGCATTTATCTAGTATAGGCAAAAGGTCGTTCTTTATTATGTGTTGTTCCTTACTAAAAATACTTTCAACTTGAAGGGTACATTCTATAAGTTGTTCTTCTTCATTTTTGGTTAATGGAAATGCACTCCAAATATCATGTACGGGCTGGGGTGTCTTCATCTCTACTATTTCTCTTTTCAAGACGTTGTCTCTATTTTTTGTACTAACTCGCTTCTTATGACTCGTCATAATACTTTATTATGAAGTCAAAACACTTCTTATGACTCGTATCAAATATCCATAACCTAACAAAAAGTAAAACTAATTTTTAAATTTTCAGGTATTTTGTTAGTTTGAATGAAAAGATTAAAATTATTGCTCAGATATCATAAATATTTTTGCAGTTTACATAATAACTTTAGCGATTATAAACTGAAAAATAAGATATATTAAAAAATGGAATTTTTTGGTCTTAAACTACATAGTCAATCTCACATCGGGTAGTTAGAACCTAACCAAAAATAAAACTAATTTTAACATTTTAAGGTATTTTTCTAGCTTGTATTGAAATATTCAAACTATTGCTCGGATACCATGGATATTTTTGCAGTTTACACAAGCTAATAAGAATATTCATTTATATAATTTATAAAGAATATAAATTAATATAGGTAAGAGGTCGTTCTTTATTATAAACCCGGATTACAAAAAGTTTTAACCCCATTAATTTCCTTCCAAATGAGCCATTGAACAACTCTCTACAATGTTCCAGTGCCATGCTATCTGTTGAATTACTAACCTATACTATAATTAAGTGGCGTATAAAATTTAGTATAGGTAAGAGGTCGTTCTTTATTATATTTCTTTGGACTTGAGTTCGTTTTTTAACTATAAATACAAACAGGAAAAAGCCAACGGCTTTTTCTTCTTTTAAATAGTAAGAGACGAAACTCAAACAATCAAGTAGCTAACTAAGTCCAATGTATGGAATGGTTTGTTATTTCAGTGATCGTCTTTTAATGTAATATGTTTGAAAGACTGCAGTGTGAAAAGACATCGAAAATGCAGTTTCTGGTGGAAAAATTTATTCTCTTTTAGAAATAATTTATTTTAGTTACTATAGATTTTTAACCCAATTAATTTCCTTTAAAATGAGCTATTGAACAACCCTCTACGATGTTCCAGTGCCAAGCTATCTCTGGATACAAAAGAAAAGAGAAAAAAAGAATAAAATATCCCGTTTAGGCAGAATGTTGTAGTAGCTGCCACTTTTCTTGATTTTCAAGCCAATAAATTTCCCTTGCTGTTCAAGCCAAAGGACAGAAAGTTTCCTATACAGGGGTTTTGGACAAGGCGGTTCTAATGGTGTACTTTTTGTTTTGATCTGACTCTTTTTTAGGAACTATGGGTTTTTATATTTCTTAACATTGGACGTGATCGTCTCTTACTAGGTTGCTAGCTACCGCTGCAACCCAGATACTAACTACATCCAGCGACTATGACGTCATGGATCAATATTGTATATAAAAAATTAAGTTTTTCGTAAAAAATAATTAATTAAAAAAAAAATTAAGTGCAAAAGACGCTAGATCTAGAGATTTCCTTTAAAATGAGCTATTGAACAACTCTCTACGATGTTCCAGTGCCAAGCTATCTCTGGAAAAAAAAAAAAAAAAATATCCCGTTTGTGGAGAATAACGTGGTTAAAGTCAATTTTCTTGATTTTCAAGCCTTGCTGTTCAAGCCAAATTACAGAAAGTTTCCTATACAGAGTTTTGGACAAGGCGGTTCTAATGGTGTACTTTTTGTTTTGATCTGACTGCTGTTTTAGGAGCTATGGTTTTTTTTTATTTCTTAGCATTGGACTCGATCGTCTCTTATTAGGTTGCTAGCTCCCGCTGCAACCCGGATGTTCTTTATTATAAAATCCTTTATGCTACTATAGTTAAGTGGCCTATAAATTTAGTATAGGCAAGAGGTCGTTCTTTATTATAAATGTATTCATGAATGAGACCTTTTGCAGTTTTGACGTTTCTTATATAGTAATTATGACGTCACTGCATCAAAAATACAGTTTTTATTGAAAAAATTTATTCTCTTTTAAAAATAATTTATTTTAGTTACTGTAGATTTTTAACCCAATTAATTTCCTTTAAAATGAGCTATTGAACAACCCTCTACGATGTTCCAGTGCCAAGCTATCTCTGGATACAAAAAAAGAAAAAAAAAAGAAAAAAAGAAAAAAATATCCCGTTTGGGGAGAATAACGTGGTAAAAGTCTATTTTCTTGATTTTCATGCCAATATATTTTCTTTGTTATTCAAGCCAAAGGGCGGTAAGTTTCCTTTATGGAGGATTTGGACAAGGCGGTTCTAATGGTGTACTTTTTGTTTTGATCTGACTCTTTTTTTAGGAGCTACGGGTTTTTATATTTCTTAACATTGGAGGTGATCGTCTCTTACTAGGTTGCTAGCTACCGCTGCAACCCGGATTGCTAGCTACCGCTGCAACCCGGATATCATTACAAACAGGAAAAAGCCTACGGCTTTTTCTTCTTTGAAATAGTAAGTGACGAAACTCAAGTAACTACCCCTGGAACCACCATGTATCAGTTACTATGGACGAGAGATCGTTCTTTACTGTATCACAAGACATCTTAGTAGCAATCCTTACGCGTGCTCGAGCTTTATTGCGTTTGGTGGCATTTTTATCTCTTTTAAATAAACTTTTCTTATATTTCAGGATGTTAGCTTTATTTTTTGTGTAGTAAAGTTTTCTATTAGTAGAAATTTGGATTGTTCTATTTTGATATTGTTTTTGGTTATTCTTTCTTTTTTTCCACTCGCGTGAGACCATATTTTTTCAAGATTTAAAATTATTAAGCACACAAAATCCCGTGTCGAGTATCTAAAACCTAGCATAAAACAAAACTAATTTTAAAATTTTCAGGTATTTATCTTGTTTGAATTACAAAATTAGTATTATTGGTTAGACACCATAAATATTTTTGCAGTTTAAATAATAAGTTTAGTGATTCTGGACTGAAAACTAAAATAATTGCAATTATGAGACAATAATATGGAGATATGTACTTTACGGCTTACAGGATACAATAATAAATTTGAACTGAGATGAAAAAAAAATTTCTTCCAGGAGACAAAAAGCAAAACTAATTTTAGAATTTCATGTATTTTTGTTGTTTAAATTAAAAAATTACTATTACTGATTAGGCATCATAAATATTTTTGCAGTTTACATAATAATTTTAGCGATTAAGCCAAAAAAGAAAATTTTGGTTCCAGGAGTTTCGGTTACTATTGAGACAAGTAGCTATTATTACTATAGAGTTCATTACATGGACTGTTTTATTGCTTCAAAATTCAAATATCTTTGAAAAGACTGCAGTATGAAAATACATCAAAAATGCAATTTTTTTGACAAAATTGATTCTACTTTAAAAAGTATTTTATTTTTAAATACAAAAGTGACTAGATGTTGCAATTTCCTTTAAAATGAGCTATTATACAGCTCTCTATGATTTTCCAGTGCCCAGCTAGCTGAGCAGAAAGAAAAAGCGGAAAGAAAAAAATATCCCGTTTGTGGAGAATAACGTGGTAAAAGTCAATTTTCTTGATTTTCAAGCCAATATATTTTCTTTGTTATTCAAGCCAAAGGGAGGTAAGTTTCCTTTATAGAGGATTCGGACAAGGCGGTTCTAATGGTGTACTTTTTGTTTTGATCTGACTCTTTTTTAGGAGTTGGGGGGTTTTATATTTCTTGACATTGGAGGTGATCGTCTCTTACTAGGTTGCTAGCTACCGCTGCAACCCGGATATTGAACAACCCTCTACGATGTTCCAGTGCCAAGCTATCTGTGGAAAAGAAAAAAAAAGAAAAAAATATCCCGTTTGGGGAGAATAACGTGGTTAAAGTCAATTTTCTTGATTTTCAAGCCAATATATTTCCCTTGCTGTTCAAGCCAAGGAACAGAAAGTTTCCTATACAGGGGTTTCGGACAAGGCGGTTCTAATGGTGTACTTTTTGTTTTGATCTGACTCCTTTGTTGGGAACTATGGGTTTTTATATTTCTTAACATTGGACGTGATCGTCTCTTACTAGGTTGCTAGCTACCGCTGCAACCCGGATAACTGGTATACGATTATGTTTGAAAGACTGCAGTGTGAAAAGACATCAAAAATGCAGTTTTTGGTGGAAAAATTTATTCTCTTTTAGAAATAATTTATTTTAGTTACTATAGATTTTTAACCCAATTAATTTCCTTTAAAATGAGCTATTGAACAACCCTCTACGATGTTCCAGTGCCAAGCTATCTCTGGAAAAGAAAAAAAAAGAAAAAAATATCCCGTTTGGGGAGAATAACGTGGTTAAAGTCAATATTCTGATTTTCAAGCCAATATATTTCCCTTGCTGTTCAAGCCAAGGGACAGAAAGTTTCCTATACAGGGGTTTCGGACAAGGCGGTTCTAATGGTGTACTTTTTGTTTTGATCTGACTCCTTTTTTAGGAACTATGGGTTTTTACATTTCTTAACATTGGACGTGATCGTCTCTTACTAGGTTGCTAGCTACCGCTGCAACCCGGATTTATATCCCGTATCAAGCATCAAGAACCTAACAAAAAATTAAACTAATTTTTAAATTTTCAGGTATTTTTCTAGTCTAAATTAAAAGATTAAAACTATTGTTCAGACACCATAAACATTTTTGCAGTTTATAACTTTAACGATTCTGAACTAAAAACGAAAATAAAATAAAAATTAATTTTTCAATTTTTACGTCACGTTGCTCATTAAGTCATAACCCTATTGTGTACTATTATTAGTACACAATAGGTTCTAGATATTACGTCATGTCACTTATTACGTCATATATGGTTATTAGTGGATAATCGGTAAAATATTCGTTCTATATGGTTATTAGTGGATAATCGGAAAATTATTCGTTCTTTATTATAATTATACTGGAAACAAAGAAAGAGAAAAAAAATATCCCGTTTAGGCAGAATGTTGCAGTAGCTGCCACTTTTCTTGATTTTTTAGTACTGATTTTTTAACTTGCGTGCAGCTTGCTTTGATCTAACCATTATGTATTCATGAATGAGACCTTTTGCAGTTTTGACGTTTCTTATATAGTAATTATGACGTCACTGCATCAAAAATACAGTTTTTATTGAAAAAATTTATTCTCTTTTAAAAATAATTTATTTTAGTTACTATAGATTTTTAACCCAATTAATTTCCTTTAAAATGAGCTATTGAACAACCCTCTACGATGTTCCAGTGCCAAGCTATCTCTGGATACAAAAGAAAAAAAAAAGAAAAAAAGAAAAAAATATCCCGTTTGGGGAGAATAACGTGGTAAAAGTCTATTTTCTTGATTTTCAAGCCAATATATTTTCTTTGTTATTCAAGCCAAAGGGCGGTAAGTTTCCTTTATGGAGGATTTGTACAAGGCGGTTCTAATGGTGTACTTTTTGTTTTGATCTGACTCTTTTTTTAGGAGCTACGGGTTTTATATTTCTTAACATTGGAGGTGATCGTCTCTTACTAGGTTGCTAGCTACCGCTGCAACCCGGAACCTGGATAAAGAAAGAACTCTAGCCCATAGCAAGGTTCGGCCCCACCTATAAATTCCTATATTTTAATGCACTCCTATAAAATGCCTATATTTTGGTTAAAATGCTATTATTCCTATATTTTCGGCTGAAGGGCGCTAAGAACATTACTGATGATTATAATTTTTATTGCTCGTTAAGTAAGCTAAGATGTGCTTTTCTTTGCTTTTGACTCTGCTTGCTGTGTTTCGGTGTAGATCGATACTTAATTACAACTGTTGAGCTGTTTGAACTTAGCTAATGCTTTGTGTTGGGCTTAGTAAGCTGCTTCTACCTAGGCTATGCTGTAGTGTTGACTTAGTAGTCTATGTTTTGTTTTTTGTCATGTAGAGCTTGTCCTTTATAATAAAATCAATATTTTTATAAAGAAATTTTACAATTATAAGAAACATGTAGACACAGTTATGTAAAATACAGTATTCTTTTTTTTTGGAGGGAGAATAATTCCTGAAAATTAAAAAAAAATCATTTAACTGAAAACTCCAAAAACATTTATGGTGTCTGAGCAATAGTTTTAATTTTGTAATTCAAATCAGAACAATACCTACAAATTTTAAAATTGGTTTGGTTTTCCTTTAACTTCAATTGACTCGTTACACCATAAAAAAAATGTGCAGGGTTAAGCTTAAATGAATTGTGCTAAAATCATCGTACTCTTTTGTATTATATGTTTTAGAAACTCTGAAATGAGACCCATTACAAAAAATCACGATGGAGACGAAAACAATTACTCAAATAAAAAAGATGAGGGTATGGCGGATAAAGATCTGATGAGGCAGTACGACCAAGCAGATACGACAGCTGCAGGTACAAATCACCCAAAATTTGACCGAAAACGAGACGAAAACAATGGCTCTTATAAAAAAGATGAAGATATTGAATATGAAAATCAGATTAGGCAATCCGATCATAATGGAGATGAAACCAAAGACTCAAGTGAAAAAGATGAATATGTAGAGGATAAAAATCAGATTAGGCAGTCCGATCACGATGGAGACGAAACCAAAGACTCAAGTGAAAAAGATGAAGATGTAGAGGATAAAAATCAGATTAGGCAGTCCGATCATGATGGAGACGAAACCAAAGACTCAAGTGAAAAAGATGAAGATATTGAGGAAAAAAATCAGATTAGGCAGTCCGATCATAATGGAGACGATACCAAAGACTTAAGTGAAAAAGATGAAGATATAGAACTCGCTCTCTCAACCGTGGAACCCTTTGAGAACAATCTGAGTAAATTCCTTGACAACGAGAATATTGAGGATGATAAAAAACTACTTTTACTACAAGATGCACTTCGCCGACTGGACAAACATAAGCCCTACCGGACGAAGCCCAATGGTATTGATCACAAAAAAGAATCATCTCCACAGGATTCTGCTGCTGCTGCTGCTGCTGGAACACATCTCCATCATGAGGATCATGATGGAGATGAAACCAAAGACTCAACTGAAAAAGATGAAGATGTAGAGAATAAAAATCAGATTAGGCAGTTCGATCATGATGGAGACGAAACCAAAGACTCAAGTGAAAAAGATAAAGATGTAGAGGATAAAATTCAGATTAGGCAGTCCGATTACGATAATGACGAAACCAAAGACTCAAGTGAAAAAGATGAAAACATAGAGGATAAAAATCAAATTAGGCAGTCCGATAATAATGGATATGAGACCAAAGACTCAAGTGAAAAAGATGATTATGTAGAGGATAAAAATCAGATTAGGCAGTCCGATCAAAATGGAGACGAAACCAAAGACTCAAGTGAAAGATATGAAGATATAGAGCATAAAAAACAGATTAGGCAGGCCAATCACGATGGAGACGAAACCAAAGACTCAAATGAAAAAGATGAAGATGCAGAGGACAAAAATCAGATTAGGCAGTCCGATCATGATGGAGAAGAAACCAAAGACTCAAGTGAAAAAGATAAAGATATTGAGGATAAAAATCAGATTAGGCAGTCCGATTATAATGGAGAAGAAACCAAAGACTCAAGTGAAAAAGGTGAAGATGCAGAGGATAAAAATCTGGTTAGGCAGTACGATCATGATGCAGACAGAATTAAAGACACAAGTGAAAAACATGTAGATAGAGAGGATAAAAATCAGATTAGGCAGTCCGATCATGATGGAGAAAAAACCAAAGACTCGAATGAAAATGATGAAGATGTAGAATATAAAGATCAGATTAGGCAGTCCCATCATTATGGAGACGAAACCAGAGGATCAAGTGAAAAAGATGAAGATGTAGAAGATAAAAATCAGATTAAGCAGTCCGATCATTATGGAGACGGAACCAAAGACACAAGTGAGAACGATGAATATTTAGAGGATAAAAATCAGATTAGGCAGTCCGATCACGATGGAGACGAAACAAAAGACTCAACTGAAAAAGATGAAGACGTAGAGGACAAAAATCAGATTAAGCAGTCAAATCATGATGGAGAAGAAACCAAAGACTCAAGTGAAAAAGATAAAGATATTGAGGGTAAAAATCAGATTAGGCAGTCCGATTATAATGGAGAAGAAACCAAAGACTCAAGTGAAAAAGGTGAAGATGCAGAGGATGAAAATCAGATTAAGCAGTACGATCATGATACAGACAGAATTAAAGACACAAGTGAAAAACATGTAGATAGAGAGGATAAAAATCAGATTAGGCAGTCCGATCATGATGGAGAAAAAACCAAAGACTCGAGTGAAAAAGATGAAGATGTAGAAAATAAAAGTCAGATTAGGCAGTCAGATCATGATGGAAACGAAAACAAAGACTCGAGTGAAAAAGATGAAAATATCGAGGATAAAAGTCAGATTAGGCAGTCCGTACATGATGGAGACGAAACCAAACACTCAAGTGCAAAATATGAAGAAAATCAGATTAGGCAGTCCGATCAGGATGGAGACGAAACCAAGGACTCAAGTGAAAAAGATGAAGATGTAGAGGATAAAAATCAGATTAGGCAGTCCGATCATGATGGAGACGAAACCAAAGACTCAAGTGAAAAAGATGAAGATATAGAGGATAAAAATCAGATTAGGCAGTCCGATCATAATGGAGAAAAAACCAAAGACACAAGTGAAAAAGATATATATGTAGAGAATAAAAATCAGATTAGAGAGTCTGATCATGATGGAGACGAAACCAAAGACTCAGGTGAAAAAGACGAAGATGTAGAGGATAAAAATCAGATTAGACAGTCTGATCAGGATGGAGACGAAACCGAAGACTCCAGTGAAAAAGATGAAGATGTAGAGGATAAAAATCAGATTAGGCAGTCCAATGGTGATGGAGACGAAACCAAAGACTCAAGTGAAAAAGATGAAGATATTGAGGATAAAAATCAGATTAGGCAGTCCGATCATGATGGAAACGAAACCAAAGACTCAAATGAAAAAGATGAACATGTAGAGGATAAAAATCAGATTAGGCAGTCCGATCATGATGAAGACAAAACAAAAGACTCAAGCGAAAAAGATGAAGACGTAGAGGATAAAAATCAGATTAGGCAGTCCGATCATTATGGAGACAAAACCAGAGGATCAAGTGAAAAAGATGAAGATGTAGAGGATAGAAATCAGATTAGGCAGTCCGATCATGATGGAGACGGAACCAAAGACACAAGTGAAACCGATGAATATTTAGAGGATAAAAATCAGATTAGGCATTTCGATCATGATGGAGACGAAATCAAAGACTCAAGTGAAAAAGATGAAAATATAGAGGATAAAAATCAGATTAGGCAGTCCGATCATAATGGAGATAAAACCAAAGACTCAAGTGAAAAAGATTACTATGTAGAGCATAAAACACAGATTTGGCAGTCCGATCACGATGGAGACGAAACCAAAGACTCAACTGAAAAAGATGAACATGTAGAGGACAAAAATCAGATTAGGCAGTCCGATCATGATGGAGAAGAAACCAAAGACTCAAGTGAAAAAGATGAAAATATAGACGATAAAAATCAGATTAGGCAGTCCGATCATAATGGAGATAAAACCAAAGACTCAAGTGAAAAAGATGAATATGTAGAGAATAAAAATCAGATTAGAGAGTCTGATCAGGATGGAGACGAAACTAAAGACTCAAGTGAAAAAGATGAAGAAGTAGAGGATAAAAATCAGATTAAGCAGTCTGATCAGGATGGAGACGAAAACAAAGACTCAAGTGAAAAAGATGAAGATGTAGAGGATAAAAATCAGATTAGGCAGTCCGATCATGATGGAGACGAAACCAAAGACTCAAGTGAAAAAGATGAAGATATTGAGGATAAAAATCAGATTAGACAGTCCGATCATAATGGAAACGATACCAAAGACTCAAATGAAAAAGATGAACATATAGAGGATAAAAAACAGATTAGGCAGTCCGATCATGATGGAGACAAAACAAAAGACTCAAGCGAAAAAGATGAAGACGTAGAGGATAAAAATCAGATTAGGCAGTCCGATCATTATGGAGACAAAACCAGAGGATCAAGTGAAAAAGATGAAGATGTAGAGGATAGAAATCAGATTAGGCAGTCCGATCATGATGGAGACGGAACCAAAGACTCAAGTGAAACCGACGAATATTTAGAGGATAAAAATCAGATTAGGCATTTCGATCATGATGGAGACGAAATCAAAGACTCAAGTGAAAAAGATGAAAATATAGAGGATATTAATCAGATTAGGCAGTCCGATCATAATGGAGATGAAACCAAAGACTCAAGTGAAAAAGATGACTATGTAGAGGATAAACATCAGATTAGGCAGTCCGATCACAATGGAGTCGAAATACAGGACTCAAGTGAAAGATATGAAGATGTAGAGCATAAAAAACAGATTTGGCAGTCCGATCACGATGGGGACGAAACCAAAGACACAAGTGAAAAAGATGTAGATAGAGAGGATAAAAATCAGATTAGGCAGTCCGATCATGATGGAGAAAAAACCGAAGACTCAAGTGAAAAAGATGAAGATATAGAGGATAAAAATCAGATTAGGCAGTCCGATCATAATGGAGAAGAAACCGAAGACTCAAGTGAAAAAGATGAAGATGTAGAATATAAAGATCAGATTAGGCAGTCCGATCATTATGGAGACGAAACCAGAGGATCAAGTGAAAAAGATGAAGATGTAGAGGATAAAAATCAGATTAGGCAGTACGATCAGGATGCAGACGAAACCAAAGACACAAGTGAAAAAGATGAAGATATAGAGGATAAAAATCAGATTAGGCAGTCCGATCATGATGGAGAAAAAACCGAAGACTCAAGTGAAAAAGATGACGATATAGAATATAAAGATCAGATTAGGCAGTCCGATCATTATGGAGACAAAACCAGAGGATCAAGTGAAAAAGATGAAGATGTAGAGGATAAAAATCAGATTAGGCAGTCCGATCACGATGGAGACGGAGTCAAAGACTCAAGAGAAAAAGATGAAGATGTAGAAAGTAAAAGTCAGGTTAGGCAGTCAGATCATGATGGAGACGAAACCAAAGACTCAAGTGAAAAAGATGAAAATGTAGAGGACAAAAATCAGATTAGGCCGTCCGATCATAATGGAGATAAAACCAAAGACTCAAGTGAAAAAGATGAATATGTAGAGAATAAAAATCAGATTAGAGAGTCTGATCAGGATGGAGACAAAACCAAAGACTCAAGTGAAAAAGATGAAGAAGTAGAGGATAAAAATCAGATTAGGCAGTCTGATCAGGGTGGAGACGAAAACAAAGACTCCAGTGAAAAAGATGAAGATGTAGAGGATAAAAATCAGATTAGGCAGTCCGATCATGATGGAGACAAAACCAAAGACTCAAGTGAAAAAGATGAAGATATAGAGGATAAAAATCAGATTAGGCAGTCCGATCATGATGGAAACGAAACCAAAGACTCAAGTGAAAAAGATGAACATATAGAGGATAAAAATCAGATTAGGCAGTCCGATCACGATAGAGACCAAATCAAAGACTCAAGTGAAAAAGGTGAAAATGTAGAGGATAAGAATCAGATTAGGCAGTCCGATCATGATGGAGACGAAACCAAAGACTCAAGTGAAAAAGATGAAAATATAGAGGATAAAAATGAGATTAGGCAGTCTGATGAGGATGGAAACGAAACCAAAGACTCAAGTGAAAAAGATGAAGATGTAGAGGATAAAAACCAGATTAGGCAGTCCGATCATGATGGAGATGAAACCAAAGACTCAAGTGAAACAGATGAAAATATAGAGGATAAAAATCAGATTAGGCAGTCCGATCATAATGGAGATGAAACCAAAGACTCAAGTGAAAAAGATGAAGATGTAGAGGATAAAAATCACATTAGGCAGTCCGATCACGATGGAGACCAAATCAAAGACTCAAGTGAAAAAGGTGAAAATGTAGATGATGAGAATCAGATTAGGCAGTCCGATCATGATGGAGACGAAACCAAAGACTCAAGTGAAAAAGATGAAAATATAGAGGATAAAAATCATATTAGGCAGTCTGATCAGGATGGAAACGAAACCAAAGACTCAAGTGAAAAAGATGAAGATGTAGAGGATAAAAACCAGATTAGGCAGTCCGATCATGATGGAGATGAAACCAAAGACTCAAGTGAAAAATATGAAAATGTAGAGGATAAAAATCAGATTAGGCAGTCCGATCATAATGGAGATGAAACCAAAGACTCAAGTGAAAAAGATGAAGATGTAGATGGTAAAAATCAGATTAGGCAGCCCGATCATGATGGAGACGAAACCATAGACTCAAGTGAAAAAGATGAAGATGTAGAGGATAAAAATCAGATTAAGCAGTACGATCATGCTGCAGACGAAACCAAAGACTCAAGTGAAAAAGACGAAAATGAAGAATATAAAGATCAGATCCGATCATTCCGGATCATTCATCGGCAGTCCGATCATTATGGAGACGAAACCAGAGGATCAAGTGAAAAAGATGAAGATGTAGAGGTTAAAAATCAGATGCAGCAGTCCGATAAGGATGGAGATGAAACCAAAGACTCAAGTGAAAAAGATGAAGATGTAGATGGTAAAAATCAGATTATGCAGCTCGATCATGATGGAGACGAAACCATAGACTCAAGTGAAAAAGATGAAGATGTAGAGGATAAAAATCAAATTGGGCAGTCCGATCATGATGGAGACAAAACAAAAGACTCAAGCGAAAAAGATGAAGACGTAGAGGATAAAAATCAGATTAGGAAGTCGGATCATGATGGAGATGAAACCAAACACTCAAGTGAAAAAGATGAAGATGTAGAAGTTAAAAATCAGATACAGCAGTCCGATAAGGATGGAGATGAAACCAAAGACTCAAGTGAAAAAGATGAAGATGTAGATGGTAAAAATCAGATTAGGCAGCCCGATCATGATGGAGACGAAACCATAGACTCAAATGAAAAAGATCAAGATGTAGAGGATAAAAATCAGATTAGGCAGTCCGACCACGATGGAGACGAAGCCAAAGACTCAAGTGAAAAAGATGAAGATGCAGGGGATAAAAATCCGATTAGGCAGTCACAAAATAATGGAGACGAAACCATAGACTCAAATGAAAAAGATCAAGATGTAGAGGATAAAAATCAGATTAGTCAGTCGGATCACGATGGAGACGGAAAGAAAGACTCGAGTGAAAAGGATGAATATGTAGATGACAAAAATCAGATTGGGCATTCCGATCATGATGGAGACGAAACGAAGGACTCTAGTGAAAAAGATGAAGATGTAGAGGATAAAAATCAGATTAGGCAGTCGGATCATGATGGAGACAAAATCATCGTTGGTTTCGTCACAGGTGAAAAAGATAAAGATGTAGAGGATATACAAACTATTCTCCTTGTTGTAATTGTTGTATTCAGCCTATTCCTTTTTTTGGCAATTTTGGGATACTGTTTTTTCAAGAATCGTTCAAGAGACCGAGTTATCCCTGAACCAGGTTGGTCTTTTGAGAAAAACTCTGTGCAATTCGTCTGATAAAAACTTGTATCTTTTTATGGGATTTGGTTGATATTGGAAGCAGGTCCTCCGCATCTTTTCAGCCAATCGTTATATGTGCCAAATATTTCAAAAATGAGAATTGCACATTAATCTGCACCCTAACTATTCCCTAGTAGCTACATTGTTATAGCAGAGGAACAGAAGCTAAAAGCGAACATTACCCAAAGTAACCAAAAAACGCGTTTTGAAAAAAACAGTCAAGTGAGAAATATTTTTCGTTGAAAGTTTGTTCAAGGATACTACTACTAACTAATCACCTTAGCACAAGGCCACCTGAGGCTAATCATCTACGCACGCTCCTCCTTCATCCCAGAATCTTCAAAGCCTCCCTCTTTACATCCTCCAAGAAGATCAGGTTTATCACAACTATATATATATATATATATATATATATATATATATATATATATTATATATATATATATATATATATATATATATATATATATATATATATATATATATATATATATATATTATATATATATATATATATATATATATATATATATATATAATATATATATATATATATATATATATATATATATATGTATATATATATATATATATATATATATATATATATATATATATATATATATATATCTTCACAAAGGTTTATTGCAAAAATAAACTTTCGACGATTTTGCAAAATAGCTCAAAACTTCTTTTAAATTGAGGACCGAAGTAAAAAGTGCATCATTTGTATTATCATGGTCAAAAACCTTTATCTGGAGGTTTTGAGCCTTCCATCTAAAAAAAAATCGAATTTTTTGAAAGGCTATATTGATCTGTTTCTTTTTTCTTTTCTTTTTCTGGCAAGGAAAGCTGGATTCTGTAAGGTTGTAAAGAGATGTTTAAATGGACACAAAGAATTTGCGTTAAATGCTGCTTCCCAAATTATTAATTTTTGGATTATAAACCAAGACTACCATTACTAACCATGATTGATTAGTCTTAACGGAAAAATATTATTTTGAAAACAAATTTATGGGCATTTCAAAACAGAGCGGAAACTCTAAAAAATGGTTCTCGGATCAAAAAAAAGTACACGATTGGAATCGCCATGGCCAAAAACATACATGAAACTTACAGTTCCCAGGCTTGAACAGCATGGAAAATCACTTTTTTTTTTTATTGGAAGCACTTCTATGGCTTTGATTTTTTCTTTCTTTTCTCCGCTGCTAGCGGGGGACTTGAACATCACAGAGAGCTGTTTAAGGCCTCATTCGAAATGAAATTGCTACATCTGCTCACTTTTGTAATTAGCCAAACAAAATATTAAAAATAAAATTTATTTTTTGACAAAAAACTGTATGGAAAATGGTCCAAATTCACAAAAACTGAGGGATGAAAAGATTCCATCGATTTTTTTAAACTAAAGAGTCCAAAATTGGACATTTTTGAAGCTGGATGGAATAGTTTTAGTAAAATATTTTGTGAAGTAGCAGAAGGTGTCTTAGGAAGAAAAGTTAAAAACTTAGCTAGGAATACGAATGAAAATACTTTCAGTTTATAGTGGTTGCAGCGGCAACTGCATTTGGGAACTAAAACCAATTATGCATAATACATGGAAAAATTGCAAAAATATTTACATTCAGGGAGGAGGGGATTATGAGCCTAATACTATTAAATTACTAAAAGCGAATTGTTTCCGATTGGCAACTTTAAAGTTGATAAGTCATATTTCCAAAACCAGTAGAAAAAAATTTCAAGGATGAAACAAAAACAGTAAAAAACCGAATTTTTTGGGGGGAAAATTCAAAATTTTAAAGTAAGTCAAAAACTGAAAAATATTATTTTGAAAACAAATTTATGAGCATTTCAAAACATAGAGCGGAAACTCTAAAAAATGGTGTCGGATCGAAAAAAAGTACACGATTGGAATCGCCATGGCCAAAAACATACATAAAACTTACAGTTTCCCGGCTTGAACAGCATGGAAGATCACTTTTTTTATTGGAAGCAATAATGCTTCCAATAAAAAAAAATCTATTTTTTGACAAAAAAAACTGTATCTTGGCATACAAGATGATCAGTGACGTCATAATCGGAGCTTAGCCAAAAATGAAATTAAAAGTAAAATATAATTATTTGATGACGTAAGCTGCAACTGAGGTTCGGTCTTTACTATATTCAGCCTGTCTGCGATCTTTATGGAAAATGGTCCAAATTCAGAAAAAGTGTGGGATGAAAAGATTCTATCGATTTTTATTAACTAAAGAGTCCAAACTTGGACATTTTGGAAGCTGGATGGAATAATTTTAGTACAATATTTTGTAAAGTAGCAGAGGGTGTCTTAGAAAGAAAAGTTAAAAACTTAGCTAGGAATACAAATGAAAATACTTTCAGTTTATCGTGGTTGCAGCGGTAGCTGCATCCCAGTAATATCGCATAGTTTAACATTCTAAGACGTTTCTACAGTATCGAATTTTTTATCGAACAGTATCGAACGTTTTTTGAGTCTAGAAGAGACTAGAACTAAATTTATTAATTTTAAACTTAAAAGAAAAAAGATAATATCGTCAATTCCAGCGATATCAAGGCTTTTCTATAGGGGAGAGGGGGGGGGGCTGGTTGGAAGATAACAAATTTATACTTCAAATCAGCACGTATCTACACTAACCTTAGGAAATATTCAGTTTCTTAAGTTTTGTAATGTAATTATTGTACTGACTAGGAACTTCACCGCTTTCAACGTGTTAATTAGTTCGATATCGTGAAGATTCATGTCGTTTTGCTGAGACGATAAGCTGTATGTTCAAATTCTTCAACTACTGCAATCGTTCTTTCTCCTGTAAAAAATTTAGCATACGTTTGCTGGTAATGCTTACCATTGGATTGACTGAGAATTTCTACGTTTTGAATGTGTTAATTTTGTTCGTTATATTGAAATACCTTCTTGTTGAGACGATAGGTTACATATTCTTATTCTTAAACTACTGCAATCAGTCTTCTTCTTATTTCTATTTAGCTGCAATATTGCTAATAATGTTTAAGACTATACTGACTAACTGTTCTGACCTTCCTTCCCTGCCTATCCTTGCCTAACATTGCCTGAAAATTTCAAACCCACCCCTCAAACCATTCGTGATATATTGAAGAAAAAAAAGTAAATAAATACTGTTTTTCTGATAGCCTGGGTGCACATAGGGTCTTTTGTTTTAGCTGTATCTTCTTCCTCAAGTCTTAATTTACCTTCCATTCCCCCCCTCCTCCCAAGCATACTCTGAAAATTTCAGCTTGATTTCCAAACCTGACCCCGAGCTATTGCAGTTCCGCAATCTTTATGACCTGGAAACACATAGCACCTTTTGATTTACCTTGGTAATTAGCAGTGCTCAGATGCTAAGTTCCGTATGGTCTTAAATTAATTAATATTTTGGTAGGCGGGAAACTAAAACTTCTTTACTCCCTTTCCCCAACGTATAATTTCAAGTCTCCTTGGCCCTCCTCCTATCTTTTCATGAGAGTATCTGAAACTTCTAACTCGATCTCGGAGATATTGCAGATAATTTGAAAGCTTGGATTTACATTGGATCTTTAGATTTAACCAGTTACGACTATTACTTCCAGAATGTATCCTTGGGAAACTGGGAATCATGGCCTAGCGAACGATCCCTAACATTTCCTAGCTGATCAAACAACTAAAATTCAGACCACCTTTTTTCTATTAAACCTTATCTATGAACAATTAGTAATTTACATGTTTCGGGACTATTACGCAGAGCTACGGGAAAGAGACTGACTACTCTCCAATCACTTCCGGCCCTTTGAAAGAAGCACTAGAACTTTCAATATGCGTTCCAACGAAGCCTCCAAAGTTTTATCATCACCCCTTTTATACGAATTGGCCTAGAAATACGGTTTTTGGCCCTTTCTCGAGGATGGATTTATAAGGAAATAACATTTTTCTATTTTCCCTGATACATCGGGGTTTCTTCAGCCCAAGGAATTGAGGATATGATTTGAGCCAACCGGGAAGAGCCGAATTTGTTTTATAAGATTCCTTTTGACCCAAGGACTTGTGGCAGGAAGTTAAAAACTGGTCTTGATGAAAAAATTGAAATAAATTCGTCCGGTTTTTATTCTTATGATTAAAAATTAAAAACCAGGCCCTGAAGAAGTCTTAATATCCTCACTTTAAGAAACTTTATATCAACTGGTAAAAAGAATAGAGAGAAGGATGGTGAGGTTCCTCATTGAAACAACCTCACCTTAAAGTATCGATCCACTATCACATTTGCTCAAGACTGTGGTTCATTAATAACAATAAATAATAATAACAATAAAGACTGCTTGCGTCCATATTCCATTTTTCGTTATTAGATTCTGCGAGTTGTGCATTTTTTTTTTTTTTTCGTTTTTTTTCCTCCTTTATGTTTTTTTTCTTTTGTTTTAGTGTCTTTTATTTTTGATGTGTTACGTTGTATCTAGTTTCCATGTGATTTCTATTTTATGCTTTCTTTGTCTTACTCCATGTATTATACCGATGTATAGTGTGGATGAAAAATAAAGAATAATAATAATAATTAAAGGTATATTTCTCAATTTTATAAGGAAATGGGAGAAAATTTTATAAGGAAAAAGTTACCACCAAAGTCTTTGTTACTGTCGGCACCGAACGTCTAAATAGAAACACATACAAATTTATTCGAATGTTTTGAAATGCTGCCTGCTTTATAAAAAAAAAAAGTTTCGCCGATATCTGTTTCTGTGGGTGCCAAACATCTAAATAGATACACACAACAGAAAAAAAGATTAAAAAAAGCGGAAATTGAATTCTGTAGGTTAACCAGAAAATTTGTTTTTGACTTACTTTAAAATTTTGAATTTTCCCCCCCAAAAAAGTCAGTTTTTTACTGTTTTAGTTTCATCATTGAAATTGTTTCTACTGGTTTTGGAAATATGACTTGTCAACTTTAAAGTTGCCAATCAGAAACAATTCGCTTTTAGTAATTTAATAGTATTAGGCTCATAATCCCCTCCTCCCTGAATGTAAATATTTTTGCAATTTTTCCATGTATTATGCATAATTGGTTTTAGTTCCCAAATGGTACTGTTCCCTTTTCTCACTTCAGCTTTCAGGAAGTTAAAGACACCATTTCAAAGCTCCAGCCTGGTGAAACGAGCCCTGATGGAATTCACAATTTGATTTTGAAAACTTTGCCAGATATATTTGTTGAGCTACTGACAGAGTTATTCAACAGATCTGTCATAGTCATCAATACCATCTGAATGGAATAAGGCAACAGTGATCCCACTTCTCAAGGCAGGAAAAGATCCTGAGCTTGTTGATCCATACCACCCCATATCACTCACCTCTTGTGTTGCAAAACTAATTGAGAGGGTAATAAAACAAAGAATTTTAGCCCCATTATCAGACTACATCCAAATTGAACAGCTTGGCTTTCTCCCTGGAAGGAGCCCCACAGATGCCCAAGTTAGACTAGAGCATCTGATCAAACAAAGCTTCAAAAAAGGAAAAGCAGTTCATGTAATACTTTTTAGACATGAAATCAGTATTTGATGAAACTAATGAGAGTAGTTTTGAGGCAACTAATGAGAAAGCTATCTATAATGGGTTAACCATATATACTGGTAAATTGGATCCACCAATTCTTGATGGGTAGGGAGGTTCAGGCCTCCTTGGGAGGCTCCTACTCAGAGTTTAAGAGGAAAGCCTTTGACATTGGACTCCCTCAAGGAGCTGTTCTAAGTCCACTTCTCTTCTCAGTTTATTGTCATGATATAAGCCTGGAAAACGTCCTTGGAGCAGAGCCTTTTCTGTATGCTGATGATATTAATGTTGCAGTTGTGGGGAAACACCCTTCATGCTTACAGTCAGCCTCATAAAAAGCTGTAGATATGCTATCAATTTGGGCAAAAAGTAATAATATGGCTTGCTCAAGCCATAAGTCAGTTAGTGTGTTTTTCCACAAATGGATAACCTGGCTGCTTTCAAACCACTGGTGAAACTGAATGCCCAAGGTATTGTGGTTGCAGAACATGCACGCTTTCTGGGAGTTGTATTTGACCAAAAACTGACGTGGAAACCCCATCTGGATGAGCTGATTGGCAGTCTCAAACAAAGACAAAACTTCATTAATGCTCTCTGCCTTGGAAGAAGAGGAACCCCCCACAGCCTTAGCTTCAACTATTTGTCAAGTCAGTGGTGATATCCAAGATAGACTATGGATCATTTATATCTGGATCTGCTAAGAAATGTCTCCTGAAGACACTTGACACTATCCTCCACGCAATTTTACGAAGAACCCTTGGTTGCCTAAAATCAACTCCTATTGCAGCTGTGCACTGTGAAGTGGGGATCCAGTCTCTTCACTCCAGAAGAAAATATCTCCTTGCAAGATATTTTACAAAGAAGATAAGACTCAAGAACCACATTATCTACAAAGAAATCATTAGCCACCACAACCCTGATGTCCGCTACAAACCAACATAGACGCCCTCTTTTCAGAGATTCTTTTGCCTTCCTGGCATAGAAGAGCTCATACAGAAGGGCAGGCTGTCTGTTAATTTGGATGATGATTCTCCCAGCGCCTCCAAAGGAACTGGGGAACTGATTATTCCTAAGATCAGCATTGGAAAACGATGATCCCAAATCACTAATGAAAATCATATTCCTGGGAAAGTTGGCAGAATATCAGGACTACATCCAAGTTTACACAGATGGCTCAAAGACAGAAAGAAAATGCAGCGGTGCAGTAGTTATACCCTCCCAGAGCCTGTCTCTTTCCTACCGCTTACGCCCCTATCTCATAATTTTCTCTTCAGAACTTATGGCAATTAAGTTTTCTCTTCAAGCCATATCAAGCCAAACAGAGACCAAACATCAGAAGTATATTGTATGCACTGATTCACTGTCAGCTTTGGATGACCTTTCACACCAGCAACAACAAGCAAGAAATATTGCCATGGAGATTGAAAATTTGGCTACACAACTTGCAATAAAGGGTATATCAGTCCTATTTATATGGGTTCCAGCACACTGTGGTATAACTGGGAATGAATTAGCAGACCGGGCTGCTAAACAAGCCTCCCATCTGGGTTTGATCACTCAAAACCCAATTACTGGTCCTGAATTCCTGTCTTCAATCAATTCAAAAATTTTGGAGGAAGAAGAGGCTAAGCTCCGTTCTTTCCATACCCAGCTCCTGGATCTCTATGATTACAAACAGCCATCAAAAGAAATGTACCTCTCATCTCGCATCCTTTCAACTTGTCTCTTCCGTCTTAGATGTGGCCATGCAAAGACAAAATCAACACTATTCCATGGGAAAATGACCCCTTCCCTCAACTGCGACACATGTGGAGTGTATGAAGACCTACGTCACATCATCTTCAACTGTAGAAAATATGAAAAGGAGAAGGAAGTACAAAGGAATATCTGCGAGAAGGCATTTAAGGCATTCACAATGTGCTCTGTTCTGGGACATCACACGTCTCCTCCTTGGGCTAGACGACTAAGCACAAACCTTTTAGGTAGATTTGTTAAGACTACTGGTTTGGTTCATTACTTTAAGTTTTTTTTTACCCCTATATTAGCTCATTTTGAGTCACCACTCTTAGTATATTTTTTCTCTTTTTATCTATGTTTTATCAGCTTTGTTATTTATATTTAGCGTATGTGACAGGAATGATGTATATTTGCATTATTTATTTTAATTGTGTTGTAAATGTATTTTAATTGTTTTATGACAAAGCAAAGCTGAGCATTTGCTGCAGGTGAGTAACCCCCAACAAACAACACAATAAGTGATACCTGATCTGGCTCAATGAATATGGACTGAAGTGACACCCAATCAAGCTAGTGATTACAAAAGGCACAGAATAATCGAGTGATACGAACGAATATGACCGATTGGTCAAACGCATCAAACCCCAAACAACAACAACAACAACATCAAGAAGCCAAAAAATTTCAAGAAAAAAAAACATGTCAAGAGGTAGAGGCTTTTCAAGGACCCAAACTTTTCCAGAAGCAGAAGTACTTCACGAAGCAGAAACGACTCTATAACGAAGTAGAAGCTACAAACACTTCACTGGTTTTCAAATACAGGTGAATATAATTTCATTAAACACGTAAAAGCCATTATAGTTGTTAGCAAAAAAAAACGTTTAGAGATAAAACGTTATAGCACAAACTTACAGAAACGTTAAACTAAAATTCATTTATGTAGAAGCTTTAACGTTAAACAAAAAGTATACTTAATCTGAACAGAATTAAGAACGAAAAAACGAAAAAAAACTGTTGCTTTTGAGTCATAAGTGAACTGAATTCTCAAATAAGAGGAAAGCATCACAGATCGTAAGCAATATTAAAAGTTTTTACCACAACATAATAGTAACTATGCTCGGTTTAGTAACAAAGGAGTGCAGATGAAACTACGCTACGATAGCAAAGTGCTAAACGGATAAGCTTTCATTACCACGAAATTCTCCCTCGCAAACTGAGTATCTGACAGACACTCTGCTTTAGATTAGGATACGTGTTCAAGCTACTTTGCAGCGATGATAAATATGCAACAGACATTGGCTTCATTTTTTCCTGAAGGATTATAGATTGCCTTGCACAATGGAAATATACTTCTTGTAGTGACATAAGACCAAAAGCAAAAGTGGGCATGGACCATCAGACATGAGATACAAAGAAAAATATGGAATTGTCACAAAGAAAGGGCTAAATCAGCTAAAAATGTTTAGATTTAAACTTTCAGTAATATTTTGGTAATAAAATCTTGATTGCGTAAAAATGTTGACGCAATATTCAATCCTACCTAATCCCTATAGAAACTTGTTAATAATAAAAACAGAAAACTACAGCCTTTTAAGCACTGGTGAAAAAGCGGAACTCCAAACGATGAGAAAAACTTTGAATTTTAATGGAAGTCATGAATGATTCGGTCATATTTTCGAAAACCCTCCTATCGTTTTCCAGCGACTGCTGCAATTTAGTGAAGAATGAACCATGGACCAATAGCAACCGAGAATTAAAAAGCCGCGAAAAAAAAGTGTCTAAACAGAAAAAATTACTATTTGTGGCTGATTCAGGAACTGTAACTATTAAATCGGTTAGTCTTGATCGTAAAAGTTTGTTGTAAAAAAAAAATTGCTGGTTATTTTGAAAAATAGACCGAAAAATATCTAAAATGGCGTTGCATCGAACCAAAAAGTGCACAATTAGAATCATCATTGCCGAAAACCTCATGCAGGGAACTTAAAGGGCCTCACTTTGATCAAGGAAAGAAATCTCATTTTGAACAGATAGAAAAGTTGTGTCCTTTTTTTCGTCACCACTAGCAGGGAACTAGAATACCATAGAGAGCTGTCTAAGGTCTCATTTGCTATATCTACATGCTTTATTAAGTAAAAAAAACATAATATATTTAAAATGAAATGCAATTTTTGACAAATAAATAAAAATTGCATTTTCATATACAAGAAATGACGACATCCGTCATAGGTTACAACCAATAACGTCATATCAAAACCTTAATCATGATTGCTTTAAAGAAAAGAATTATTTATCCAGGCAATTTCAGCTACTTTAGTTGTTGAACTACTTCAGTTAATAATAATCGTTGTTGCAGCGATAGCTGGAACCTTGTATGGAACGAACCACGGCCCATAGTAATCAAAGTAAAAAAACGTATAAAAATGGCAAGTGAGAAAAATTGACGTTTATAGCTGATTTAGGAATTATCTAAACCCTTTTTTTATTTTCCTTAGATTTTCTTTTCTTTTTTTCATACTTTTCCTTTTTCTTCTTTATTCGTAATTTTCTTTTTTTCCTTAATACAATGTCACTGATATTTCTTTAAAGATGGAATAACTTGTGGATTGGTTCTGTACGCATTGTTGACCTTAACCTTGACTGCACACAGAAAAAAAAGCCAAACATAATTCTAACCTTGTCCTTTTTGTTTCAACCTGACTCCATTTTTAAGTGTTTCAAGCTTTTTTATTGCTTAACTATCGGCCGTGTCGTCCTTTACTATCCATGATCCGGGTTGCAGCGGTAGATAGCAACCTAGCAAGAGACCATTACGTCCAATGTTGAGAAATATAAAAACCCATAACTCATAAATAGATCAAAATAAAACAGAAGTACACCATTAGAACCGCCTTGTCCAAAATCTCAATATGGGAAACTTTCTGCTGCTTGGCTTGAACAGCAAGGGAATTATATTAGGCATTCTGCCTAAACGGCATCCACAGATAGCTTGGCAGTGGAACATCGTAGAGAGTTGTTCAATGGCTCATATTAAAGGAAATTAATGAGGTTAAAAACGTTTTGTAATTCAAACAAATTATTTTTTAAATAGAATAATTTTTTTGCGAAAAACTGCATATTTCGTGTTTAAGATTGATCAATGACACTATGATCGTATTACAGCAAAGAACAAACTTCCAGCCCATAGTAACCAAAATAATATTATAATTTCGTGTTAAAGATCGATCAATGATGTCATAATCCTAGATTGTAGCCAAGTCGTCTCTTACTATTCCAATTAAAAAAAGCCATAGGCTTTTTCCTGGTTGTAATACAGTGAGGATTTCAGTAAGAGGACAACACTAATAATCCCCAATGAAAGAAATGACGACAGCACCAATGAAAATGATGATGACGGTGATTTAAAACAAAACCAATGTTTTTACACATAACTAAATTTTCATATGTAGTTCTATATGTAGAACTACAAATCAATATGTAGTTTCATATACTGTTTGATATATTTGGTTAATTATTTATTTGTAATTTTTTGTAGTGAATTTTTCTTTCTTTCTTTTCTTTTTTACTCCACTATTTTTGTTCATCTATGTGGGTTATAAATAAAATAATAATAATAATAATATACTAGATAATGAATACCATCATAGTTTATTAGAACTATGACGTGAATAGAAAAACACTTCATGATGATGTTATTTCAGATGAAGTCATGAAATAATGACGTCATGATTAATATATAAGTGACCATAATAATAAAAAAATTATATTAATGTGGTTTCATCCAAGCAAGCACACATTAAAGGATGATCATTGGAATAACAAACCATTGCATAGGTTAGACTTGATTGTTAGCTACTTGATTGTTTTTGAGGTTCGTCTCTTACTATTTCAAAGAAAACTTACTATTTCTGACTATTTCAGCTGT
>CM051257.1:66428846-66574596 GCA_027921565.1 Artemia sinica | reverse complement strand
CTAACGTATTCACTAGTAGCTACATTGTTATAGCAGAGGAACAGAAGCTAAAACCGAACATTACCCAAAGTAACTAAAAAACGCGTTTTGAAAAAAACTGTCAAGTGAGAAATATATTTCGTTGAAAGTTTGTTAAAGGATACTACTACTAACTAATCACCTTAGCACCAAGCCACCTGAGGCTATTACATCTACGCACGCTCCTCCTTCATCCCAGACTCTTCAAAGCCTCCCTCTTTACATCCTCCCAAGAAGATCAGGTTTATCACAACTAATATATATACATATATATATATAGTATATATATATATATATATATATAATATATATATATATAATATATATATATATATATATATATATATATATATATACATATAATATATATATATATATATATATATATATATATATATATATATATATATATATATATATATATATATATATATATATATATATATATATCCTTCCTTGCCTGAGTAAATATATCCTTGCCTGAGTATATATATCCCCATCCTTCCTGCCTGAGTAAACAAATTCTATATCACCTAATTTCATGCTTCCTACCCCTGGGATATGAGTTTCTGAAACTCCTAATAGATCCAGTTCGAATCGTCTGAATTCGTCAGTCAAAATGTCGATACGATAGTCATTTTTTAATGTCGTAACATTCCAAGTTCCAATTTTCATGTTCTTTAAATCATTGAAATTTTTTTCGCCTCAGGAAAAGCAATGATCCCGGATACCAGTGCAGGACGGGGATCACATATCTTCTCAAGTCTACACCGAAGTGCTTAAGCCGGCTTAGAACCGGACAGCAAGAAGTCCCTGGGACCTCCATGAATGGAGGCTTTGTGCAATCCTGGGCCCATCTTGGTCACAACATGGTTTTCAGCGCTTGGCGATGCTCTTCTATCAACAAGAGTCGAAATCCTGCACAGACAATCTCAAGCCTATTACCTCCGACTCATTATATATTCATGCCTACAAATATTATGCTACTACGGGGAGGCAACCCGTAATAGATAAATTAGCTAGGAAGAGGTTTTTCAGCCCAAAGACGCCCATCAAAACATACCAATCCCAGAAGAATTGTCCATTAGTCAGAATCCCGTGCGAATGCTGTGTCGTTTACTAGGCTATAATTTCCTCGAGGGGCGCCACTCCTCAAGTGGGAATAGAGTTGACCGCAAGGTCCCCAGTCTTGCAGGTACCCCGAAAAGGTCGAGGCAGCCCTTTGCAGAGGCCGTTGTCCATAGATCTGGATCTTACGCCCTGCCACAGTTGTCCTCCTATAGAGGATCCTCCCGCGATGGTGTTCTGCATCACCATGCAATTTAACCCATTGCTGGGAGAAGGTTTGCAACTCATGGAACTTGTGGATAAACAAGTGGGCCCTTTTGAGTGTACATTTGAGGGGCCTTCTTCCTCCTCCGCCTGTATTTATGACCCCGGGCAAGGGTGCCCCAGATTCTATTATGGACCCCCAGGGACAAGGTCCCCCCTTGGTCCATGCCTCCTATGGAGGTACCCTACATATCTGTAGAGTGTTCCCCTATCGCCACCTGGGGACATGCTGAATGGCCTGGGGGAGGCCAGATAAACGGATCACTTTTGTTTTGCAAAGGCAATAACTCAGTGACATATTTAACCTACTACTTATAAATATACATAACTCACTGACTAGGCCTATATTAGTTATATACAGAAATATATAACTCAGTGACACATTAAACCTACTACTTATAAATATGTGTAACTCACAGACTAGGCCTATATATGTTATATACAGAAATATATAACTGAGTGACATATTTAGCCTACTACTTATAAATATGTGTAACTGACTGACTAGGCATATAAGTTATATACAGAAATATATAACTCAGTGACATATTTAGCCTACTACTTAAAATATGTGTAACTCACTGACTAGGCCTATATAAGTTATATACAGAAATATATAACTCAGTGACAAATTTAGCCTACTACTTATAAATATGTGTAACTCACTGACTAGGCCTATCTAAGTTATATACAGAAATATATAACTGAGTGACATATTTAGCCTACTACTTATAAATATGTGTAACTCACTGACTAGGCCTATATAAGTTATATACAGAAATATATAACTGAGTGACATATTTATCCTACTGCTTATAAATATGGGTAACTCAATGACTAGGCATACAAGTTATATACATAAATATATAACTCAGTGACATATTTAACCTACTACTTATAAATATGTGTAACTCACTGACTAGGCCTATTTAAGTTATATACAGAAATATATAACTGAGTGACAAATTTAGCCTACTACTTAAAATATGTATAACTCACTGACTAGGCCTATATAAGTTATATACAAAAATATATAACTGAGTGACATATTTAGCCTACTGCTTATAAATATGTGTAACTCACAGACTAGGCATATAAGTTATATACAGAAATATATAACTCAGTGACATATTTAACCTACTACTTATAAATATGTGTAACTCACTGACTAGGCCTATCTAAGTTATATACAGAAATATATAACTGAGTGACATATTTAGCCTACTACTTAAAATATGTGTAACTCACTGACTAGGCCTATATAAGTTATATACAGAAATATATAACTGAGTGACATATTTAGCCTACTGCTTATAAATATGTGTAACTCACTGACTAGGCATATAAGTTATATACAGAAATATATAACTCAGTGACATATTTAACCTACTACTTATAAATATGTGTAACTCACTGACTAGGCCTATCTAAGTTATATCAGGATTCTTACTATCTTGAGAAGTAAAAGAGTTATGCAAATATAACTTGCAAAAGTAAATCTATGACCAAAAATATAACCTTTAAAGGCATTGCCAAGCTACTATTTCTACCTTTTTCTTTATTTTTAGGACCTAAAAAGATTCTATGCATCACAGGTCTTTTACTTAGCTTGGTAAACTTACAGCTGGTTATCTGCAATGAAATAACATATTTGCCTTGTCTAGAAAGAAAAGTTACTTTAGGGATACCAAGGAAAACTTATCTAAATTAACAACTTTACAAAATTGAAAATTTTTATAAATCTAAAAACCAAAACCAAAAACCATATATACATATATATAGGTTAGGTTAGGTTATAACTTCTTTGTGTGGCTACAAAAATCCCCTAAAAGTGAAGTATTATCATTTGGGTTATTGTGGGGAGGTTTGCCATAAGACTCAAACTCCCACGCTGAACCAAGAGACTACTAAGCCAGTTTTGAAGTGAGAGGGAAGAGGTTCACTTTTCAAAGTTGGGATAAATTGAGAGAGCCATGGGTAAAATTTTGCTCTTTTGTAAGATTTTCTTCTATTAAAGAGGGGAAACTATATCTCTGTCTGAATAATCATGGGTACTCAGTGAAGCATTCACTGGTTTATGGCTGGACTCTAAGAATGAAGCTTTAACTGGGCAATGGGATGGAGCAGATAATCTTTGGGGCAGACTATTTATTATAGGACAATTTTCGCATGTGAGAACTCAAACCAGAGTCACACTGGTAGGGTAGCCAGGCGGATAAAGTGCAAGGAAAGGGAGAAAGGTTTTCTGGTGATCCAGGAATAAGTCAAATTGGGAGCGTTCTTTATATGGGGGGATGGTAAGACAAGATGATGCTGGGAGAGGGAAGTACAGTGGAGGGTGACTGAGAGGGAGGGGTCAGGTTTGTTTCAGCAAATAATGGGTAGAGTCCAGAACCAGTCAGTAACTTCTTGGATGCATGGAGAAGAACAGGGTTGAAAGCAAGTGGATTTTTGGGAGAAATAAGAGTGGGGGGGGGGGAATCTGGGGAAAAGAGACGGCAGGGGTACTCTTGAAAAGAAGTCAAGAGCTACTGGTTGGAGATAAAAGGGGTAAACTGGTGTTGCTTGTGACAGTGCCAGTTTCCATCGCGATTTCATTTTTGGTACATTTGATAAAAAAAACAATCACTAGGTTGATGTTAATTATTAGACTGAAATGAAGCCACTGAAATAGACATAGGAAAGTTTGTGTGCCAAGACTGACCAGGGAACCGACTCAGGGATCAACTTGGAAAGTTTAGGCCCAAGAGCACTAGAAAGTTCAAGGTATCAGTTATAGTAGTATACGCCCCTGTAGAACCGACTGATGGAGATACTAATGGACTCAGATGAATTTTACTTACAGTTACAGGAGCAAATAGACAAGGTCCCAGGTAGAAATATGATGTTATTGCTGGGAGATTTTAACGCCCAGGTTGGTAGAAATATGGATAGATGGTATCCCAGCTTAGGTAAATTTGGTGTAGGAAAAGAAAACAGTAATGGATACAGACTTTTGCAATTTTGTAGGTATAAACAATCTAGTTATAACCAATACGGTGTTTGGTCATAAAATGGCTCATAAGCTAACATGGTATTCACGTGATGGTAAGACAGCAAACCTTATTGATTATGTTATAGTAAATCGAAGACTGGCAGGATCAATACAAGATACTAGGGTATATAGGAGTGCTGTTATTGATGTTAAAAGTAAAGATCACCATCTAGTAGTGTCAAGGGTTAATTTAAAGCTGAAATATCGGAAGGGTAATTACCTCCCGGGAAGTTATGATGTTAGTAGACTCCAGGATGAGAATTTGAGAGAAACTTTCCAGGAACAGTTGAATACTAAACTTGAGAGCTTAAAATTTGATAATGTGGAAGATGGTTGGAATAATTTTAGAAAAATAATTTGTGAAGTTGCTGAAGGTGTATTAGGGAAGAAAGCTAGAACTGCAGCTAAGAATATTAGTGAAAAAGCTTTAAGTTTAATAGAAAGGAGAAAGGACTTGTACAAGAATTATCTGAGTGATAGATCACATGAAAACAAAAGAAATGTAAAGAAAGTGGAGAAAGCATTGAAATATGAACTAAGGAGGTGTGAAGTGGAGGCCATGGATAAAATTGCCGAGGATTTAGAAGATGCAGCTAGACGGCATAATAATAAAATATTGTACTGGCACGTTAACAAATTGAGAGGTAGTAGTCAATCCGGACTTGTCCCAGTTAAAGATAGGAATGGGGTGGCAATTAGCGATAAGACAAAAGCTAAAGCGAGATGGGCCGAACATTTTGAGAATTTGCTTAACCGAGATAGAGTTGCAGGAAAAAATATAGAGGAAAATGAAAAAGTTTGTGATACCTTGGATGTGAAGGAAGATTTGTTTTGTGAGGAGGAATTAGAAACAGTACTAAAAGGATTAAAGAATAATAAGGCTCCAGGTGCTGATAGGGTAGTAAATGAGTTTCTTAAATATGGTGGCTCTGAGGTTAGAAATAAGTTATTGGAGATTATGAATATGATTTTTGAAAAAGGGGAAGTACCTAATGATTTTAGGAAAACCTTAATTAAGCCACTTTATAAGAAAGGTGATAAAAGTGAGTGTGGTAATTATCGAGGCATTAGTCCTGGTCTCTGTAGGTAGCAAATTGCTTAGTAATATGATACTTTTTAGACTGAGAGATGCCGTAGACAAAGTTTTAAGAGAAGAGCAGTGCGGTTTTAGAAAAGGTAGAGGATGTGTTGACCAAATTTTCACTCTTAGGTTAATAATTGAGAAGTGCCTAAGTTTTCAAACACCTTTGGTCCTTAGTTTTATAGATTATGAGCAAGCGTTCGATTCTGTTGATAGAGGAGCTTTAGTAAAGGTTTTATCCTTGTATGGTATACCAGACAAATACATTAAAGTGATTAGTGCTATGTACGAGAATAACACTGCTGCGGTTAGGTAGGAAATGAGGTTAGCAGCTGGTTTTGTATTAAATCAGGAGTTAAGCAGGTTTGTGTTCTATCCCCCTTTATATGGATTATTTTGATGGACTTTGTTTTAAGGAGCACAGGAAAGGCAATGGGAGACCACGGAATCAAATGGGGAGGAAAAAGTCTCCTGGACTTGGATTATGCTGATGATTTAAGCATCCTAGATGAAAGTGTGAGCAAAATGAATGAAGTTTTAGAGGTTTTGCGAGTTCAGGGTGCTAGTATTGGTTTGAAAATTAATGTTAGGAAGACCAAGTCACTAAGGCTAGGAATAAGTGAAGATGAAAAGGTGACGTTGGGTAATGAAAAGATTGATCAGGTGGGCAGTTTCACTTACCTTGGTAGTATTATTAGTAAAGATGGTGGGAGCAGTGAAGATGTTAAAAATAGAATAGCCAAGGCTCAGGGTGTTTTTTCACAGTTAAAAAAAGTCTGGAAGAATAGGAAGATAAGTCTGCAAACCAAGATTAGAATCTTAGAAGCTACAGTGATGACAGTGGTCAAATATGGCTCTGAAGCATGGACGCTCCGAAAGCGGATGAAGATTTGCTAGATGTTTTCCAGAGAAATTGCTTAAGGATTGTTCTGGGTACCCGGCTGACTGACCGTATTTCAAACAATAGACTATACGAAAAATGTGGTTCAATACCACTTTCTAGGTCTATAATGAAAGAAAGGTTGAGGTGGTTAGGGCATGTTGTTCGGATGAAGGATGACAGATTGCCGAAGATTGTTCTTTTCGGCCAACCATCTAGGGCTAAACGGAAAGCAGGTCGTCCCCGTCTGGGTTGGGAGGACGTCATAAAGAAAGATTTAAAGGAAATGGGAACTTCGTGGGCGGGTGTAAAAAGGGAGGCTTTGAATAGATTGGGGTGGAGGAGGAGCGTGCGTAGCTGTGTTGGCCTCAGACGGCTTGGTGCTGCGACGAGTTGTTAGTAGTAGTATATATATATATATATATATATATATATATATATATATATATATATATATATTATATATATACTATATATATATATATATATATATATATATATATATATATATATATATATATATATATATATATATATATATATTATATATATATATATATATATATATATATATATATATATATATTTATCTTCACAAAGGTTTATTGCAAAAATAAAATTTCGACAGATTTTGCAAAATAGCTCAAAACTTCTTTTAAATTGAGGACCGAAGTAAAAAGTGCATCATTTGTATTATCATGGTCAAAAACCTTTATCTGGAGGTTTTGAGCCTTCCATCTAAAAAAAAAATCGAATTTTTTGAAAGGCTATATTGATCTGTTTCTTTTCTCTTTTCTTTTTCTGGCAAGGAAAGCTGGATTCTGTAAGGTTGTAAAGAGATGTTTAAATGGACACAAAGAATTTGCGTTAAATGCTGCTTCCCAAATTATTAATTTTTGGATTATAAACCAAGACTACCATTACTAACCATGATTAGTCTGAACGGAAAAATATTATTTTGAAAACAAATTTATAGGCATTTCAAAACAGAGCGGAAACTCTAAAAAATGGTGTCGGATCAAAAAAAAGTACACGATTGGAATCGCCATGGCCAAAAACATACATGAAACTTACAGTTCCCAGGCTTGTACAGCATGGAAAATCACTTTTTTTTATTGGAAATACTTCTATGGCTTTGATTTTTTCTTTCTTTTCTCCGCTGCTAGCGGGGGACTTGAACATCACAGAGAGCTGTTTAAGGCCTCATTCGAAAGGAAATTCCTACATCTGCTCACTTTTGTAATTAGCCAAACAAAATATTAAAAATAAAATTTATTTTTTGACGAAAAACTGTATCTTTGCATACCAGATGATGAGTGACGTCATAATCCTCTTGCCTATAGTAATTCCACATATAGCTTGGCACTGGTAAAGTAAATCCGGGTTGCAGCGGTAGCTAGCAACCTAGTAAGAGACGATCACGTCCATCCGGGTTGCAGCGGTAGCTAGCAACCTAGTACGAGACGATCACGTCCAATGTTAAGAAATGTCTCTTCTAAACCCATTTTCCAACTTGAAGTACTTATCTTTTTCACCCACAACTATACTTTACAGCTTTTTGGATACCTCAACACCAAGAAATACCTTTCAAAGACCATTTCAGAACAAGTTCTTTTCTTAATATGCTTCTTAAACCAATTTTACAAATTCTAAATTTTTCCATAGTAGATAGAAAAAGCTATATCATAGCTGTGAATATTTTCTCGAGAGATAAGCAGTTCTATTTCAATTTTAAATTTTCTCAATGAAGTGAAGAAAAGTTCAAGTTCTCTTCTGAATTTTGTCAATGAAAAAGAAATTAGTTTTTATTCAACTCTATTTTTCCAAATAATATAAAAATTTTCCACTTTAGTTCAGATTTTTCTCAAAGGGATGAAAAATTTAAAATACTGTTCCAAATTTTCTCAACGAAGTGAAGAAAAGTTCAAGTTCTCTTCTGAACTTTACCAAAGAACACACTTCAATTCTAATTTCTTCAGAGAAAACAAAAATCTTCCACTTCAGTTCTTTATTTCACAAAGACATAAAGAAATTTAAAGTTCAATTCTAATTTTTCGGTGGAAGATAGAAAAAGTAATACCATACTTGTGAATATTTTCAAGGAAGATAAAAAGTTCTAGTTCAATTTAAAATTTTCTCAACGAAGTCAAGGAAAGTTCAAGTTCTCTTCTGAATTTTCTCAATGAAAAAGAAATTAGTCATTGATCATTTCTATTTTTCCAAATAATATAAAAATTTTCCACTTTAGTTCAGATCTGTCTCGAAGAGATGAAAAATTTATAATACTGTTCCAAATTTTTCACAGAAGATAAAAAAGTTCAAGTTCTCTTCGGAATTTTACCAAAGAACACAATTCAATTCTAATTTCTCCAGAGAAAACAAAAATCTTCCACTTCAGTTCTTTATTTCACAAAGACATAAAGAAATTTAAAGTTCAATTCTAAATTTTTCGGTGGAAGTTTACATTCAGGGAGGAGGGGATTATGAGCCTAATACTATTAAATTACTAAAAGCGAATTGTTTCCGATTGGCAACTTTAAAGTTGATAAGTCATATTTCCAAAACCAATAGAAAAAAAAATTTCAAGGATGAAACAATAACAGTAAAAAACCGAATTTTTTGGGGGGTAAATTCAAAATTTTAAAGTAAGTCAAAAACGGAAAAATATTATTTTGAAAACAAATTTATGGGGATTTCAAAACATAGAGCGGAAACTCTAAAAAATGGTGTCGGATCGAAAAAAAGTACAAAATTGGAATCGCCATGGCCAAAAACATACATAAAACTTACAGTTCCCAGGCTTGAACAGCATGGAAGATCACTTTTTTTATTTGAAGCAATAATGCTTCCAATAAAAAAAGTCTATTTTTGACAAAAAAAAACTGTATCTTCGCATACAAGATGATGAGTGACGTCATAATCGTAGCTTAGCCAAAAATAAAATTAAAAGTAAAATATAATTATGTGATGATTTAAGCTGCAACTGAGGTTCGGTCTTTACTATATTCAGCCTGTCTGCGATCTTTATGGAAAATGGTCCAAATTCACAAAAAGTGAGGGATGAAAAGATTCTATCGATTTTTTTTAACTAAAGAGTCCAAAACTGGACATTTTTGAAGCTGGATGGAATAATTTTAGTACAATATTTTGTAAAGCAGCAGAGGGTGTCTTAGGAAGAAAAGTTAAAAACTTAGCTAGGAATACAAATGAAAATACTTTCAGTTTATCGTGGTTGCAGCGGCAGCTGCATCCCAGTAATATCGCATAGTTTAACATTCTAAGACGTTTCTACAGTATCGAATTTTTTATCGAACAGTATCGAACGTTTGTTGAGTCTAGAAGAGACTTGAACTAAATTTATTAATTTTAAACTTAAAAGAAAAAAGATAATATTGTCAATTCCAGCGATATCAAGGCTTTTCTATAGGGGAGAGGGGGGGGGGCTGGTTGGAGGAGAACAGATTAATACGTCAAATCAGCACGTATCTACACTAACCTTAGGAAATATTCAGTTTCTTAAGTTTTGTAATGTAATTATTGTACTGACTAGGAACTTCACCGCTTTCAACGTGTTAATTAGTTCGATATCGTGAAGATTATGTCGTTTTGCTGAGACGATAAGCTGTATGTTCAAATTCTTCAACTACTGCAATCGTTCTTTCTCCTGTAAAAAATTTAGTATACGTTTGCTAGTAATTCTTACCATTGGACTGACTGAGAATTTCCACGTTTTGAATGTGTTAATTTTGTTCGTTATATTGAAATACCTTCTTGTTGAGACGATAGGTTAAATATTCTTATTCTTAAACTACTGCAATCAGTCTTCTTCTTATTTCTATTTAGCTGCAATATTGCTAATAATGTTTAAGACTATACTGACTAACTGTCCTGACCTTCCTTCCTTGCCTATCCTTTCCTAACATTGCCTGAAAGTTTCAAACCCACCCCTCAAACCATTCGTGATATATTGAAGAAAAAAAGTAAATAAATACTGTTATTCTGATAGCCTGGGTGCACATAGGGTCTTTTGTTTTAGCTCTATCTTCTTCCTCAAGTCTTAATTTACCTTCCATTCCCCCCCCCTCCTCCCCAGCATACTCTGAAAATTTCAGCTTGATTTCCAAACCTGACCCCGAGCTATTGCAGTTCCGCAATCTTTATGACCTGGAAACACATAGCACCTTTTGATTTACCTTGGTAATTAGCAGTGCTCAGATGCTAAGTTCCGTATGGTCTTAAATTAATTAATATTTTGGTAGGCGGGAAACTAAAACTTCTTTACTCCCTTTCCCCAACGTATAATTTCAAGTCTCCTTGGCCCTCCTCCTACCTTTTCATGAGAGTATCTGAAACTTCTAACTCGATCTCAGATATATTGCAGATAATTTGAAAGCTTGGATTTACATTGGATCTTTAGATTTACCCAGTTACGACTATTACTTCCAGAACGTATCCTTGGGAAACTGGGAATCATGGCCTAGCGAACGATCCCTAACATTTCCTAGCTGGTCAAACAACTAAAATTCAGACCACCTTTTTTCTATTAAACCTTATCTATGAACAATTAGTAATTTACATGTTTCGGGACTATTACGCAGAGCTACGGGAAAGAGACTGACTACTCTCCAATCACTTCCGGCCCTTTGAAAGAATCACTAGAACTTTCAATATGCGTTCCAACGAAGCCTCCAAAGTTTTATCATCACCCCTTTTATACGAATTGGCCTAGAAATAAGGTTTTTGGCCCTTTTTCGAGGATGGATTTATAAGGAAATAACATTTTTCTATTTTCCCTGATACATCGGGGTTTCTTCAGCCCAAGGAATTGAGGATATGATTTGAGCCAACCGGGAAAAGCCGAATTTGTTTTACAAGATTCCTTTTGGCCCAAGGACTTGTGGCAGGAAGTTAAAAACTGGTCTTGATGAAAAAATTGAAATAAATTCGTCCGGTTTTTATTCTTATGATTAAAAATTAAAAACCAGGCCCTGAAGAAGTCTTAATATCCTCACTTTAAGAAACTTTGTATCAACTGGTAAAAAGAATAGAGAGAAGGATGGTGAGGTTCCTCATTGAAACAACCTCACCTTAAAGTACCTGCTATTTTCGCTGACACCTGTTGCTATGTCTAACTTCAAGTTTGGAAACCACTTCTAATTTAAAAATTGACGACCCACTATCGCATTTGCTCAAGACTGTTGGTCATTAATAACAATAAATAATAATAACAATAAAGACTGCTTGCGTCCATATTCCATATTTCGTTATTAGATTCTGCAAGTTGTGCTTTTTTTTCCTCCTTTATGTTTTTTTTCTTTTGTTTTAGTGTCTTTTATTTTTGATGTGTTACGATGTATCTAGTTTCCATGTGATTTCTATTTTATGTTTTCTTTGTCTTACTCAATGTATTATACCTATGTATAGTGTGGATGAAAAATTAAGAATAATGATAATAATTAAAGGTATATTTCTCAATTTTATAGGGAAATGGGAGAAAATTTTATAAGGAAAAAGTTACCACCAAAGTCTTTGTTACTGTCGGCACCGAACGTCTAAATAGAAACACATACAAATTTGTTCGAATGTTTTGAAATGCTGCCTGCTTTATAAAAAAAAAAGTTTCGCCAATATCTGTTTCTGTGGGTGCCAAACATCTAAATACACACAACAGAAAAAAAGATTAAAAAAAGGCGGAAATTGAATTCTGTAGGTTGACCAGAAAATTTGTTTTTGACTTACTTTAAAATTTTGAATTTCCCCTCCCCCCCCAAAAAAAGTCAGTTTTTTACTGTTTTAGTTTCATCATTGAAATTTTTTCTACTGGTTTTGGAAATATGACTTATCAACTTTAAAGTTGCCAATCAGAAACGTTGCCAAGGAGAAAGGACTTGTACAAGAATTATCTGAGTGATAGATCGCATGAAAACAAAAGAAATGTAAAGAAAGTGGAGAAAGCATTGAAATATGAACTAAGAAGGTGTGAAGTGGAGGCCATGGATAAAATTGCCGAGGATTTAGAAGATGCAGCTAGACGGCATAATAGTAAAATATTGTACTGGCACGTTAACAAATTGAGAGGTAGTAGTTAATCCGGACTTGTCCCAGTTAAAGATAGGAATGGGGTGGCAATTGGGGTGGCGATAAGGAAAAAGCTAAAGCGAGATGGGCCGAACATTTTGAAAATTTGCTTAACCGAGATAGAGTTTTAGGAAAAAATATAGAGGAAAATGAAAAAGTTTGTGATACCTTGGATGTGAAGGAAGATTTGTTTTGTGAGGAGGAATTAGCAACAGTACTAAAAGGATTAAAGAATAATAAGGCTCCAGGTGCTGATAGGGTAGTAAATAAGTTTCTTAAATATGGTGGCTCCGAGGTTAGAAATAAGTTATTGAAGATAATGAATATGATTTTTGAAAAAGGGGAAGTACCTAACGATTTTAGGAAAACCTTAATTAAGCCACTTTATAAGAAAGGTGATAAAAGTGAGTGTGGTAATTATCGAGGCATTAGTCTGGTCTCGGTAGGTAGCAAATTGCTTAGTAATATGATACTTTTTAGACTAAGAGATGCCGTAGACAAAGTTTTAAGAGAAGAGCAGTGCGGTTTTAGAAAAGGTAGAGGATGTGTTGACCAAATTTTCACTCTTAGGTTAGTAATTGAAAAATGCCTAAGTTTTCAAACACCTTTGGTCCTCAGTTTTATAGATTATGAGCAAGCGTTCGATTCTGTTGATAGAGGAGCTTTAGTAAAGGTTTTATCCTTGTATGGTATACCAGACAAATACATTAAAGTGATTAGTGCTATGTACGAGAATAACACTGCTGCGGTTAAGGTAGGAAATGAGGTTAGCAGCTGGTTTTGTATTAAATCAGGAGTTAAGCAGGGTTGTGTTCTATCCCCCTTTATATGGATTATTTTGATGGGCTTTGTTTTAAGGAGCACAGGAAAGGAAATGGGAGACCACGGAATCAAATGGGGAGGAAAAAGTCTCCTGAACTTGGATTATGCTGATGATTTAAGCATCCTAGATGAAAGTGTGAGCCAAATGAATGAAGTTTTAGAGGTTTTGCGAGTTCAGGGTGCTAGTATTTGTTTGAAAATTAATGTTAGAAAGACTAAGTCACTAAGGCTAGGAATAAGTGAAGATGAAAAGGTGACGTTGGGTAATGAAAAGATTGATCAGGTGGGCAGCTTCACTTACCTTGGTAGTATTATTAGTAAAGATGGTGGGAGCAGTGAAGATGTTAAAAATAGAATAGCCAAGGCTCAGGGTGTTTTTTCACAGTTAAAAAAAGTCTGGAAGAATAGGAAGATAAGTCTGCAAACCAAGATTAGAATCTTATAAGCTACAGTGATGACAGTGGTCAAATATGGCTCTGAAGCATGGACGCTCCGAAAAGCGGATGAAGATTTGCTAGATGTTTTCCAGAGAAATTGCTTAAGGATTGTTCTGGGTACCCGGCTGACTGACCGTATTTTAAACAATAGGCTATACGAAAAATGTGGTTCAATACCGCTTTCTAGGTCTATAATGAAAGAAAGGTTGAGGTGGTTAGGACATGTTGTGCGGATGAAGGATGACAGATTGCCGAAGATTGTTCTTTTCGGCCAACCATCTAGGGCTAAACGGAAAGCAGGTCGTCCCCGTCAGGGGTGGGAGGACGTCAAAAAGAAAGATTTAAAGGAAATGGGAACTTCGTGGGCGGGTGTAAAAAGGGAGGCTTTGAATAGATTGGGATGGAGGAGGAGCGTGAGTAGCTGTGTTGGCCTCAGGCGGCTTGGTGCTGCGATGAGTTGTTAGTAGTAGTAGTAGTAGTAATCAGAAACAATTCACTTTTAGTAATTTAATAGTATTAGGCTCATAATCCCCTCCTCCCTGAATGTAAATATTTTTGCAATTTTTCCATGTATTAGGCATAGTTGGTTTTAGTTCCCAAATGGTACTGTTCCCTTTTCTCACTTCAGCTTTCAGGAAGTTAAAGACACCATTTCAAAGCTCCAGCCTGGTGAAACGGGCCCTGATGGAATTCACAATTTAATTTTGAAAACTTTTCCAGATACATTTGTTGAGCTACTGACAGAGTTATTCAACAGATCTGTTATAGTCATCAACACCATCTGAATGGAATAAGGCAACAGTGATCCCACTTCTCAAGGCAGGAAAAGATCCTGAGCTGGTTGATTCATACCACCCCATATCACTCACCTCTTGTGTTGCAAAACTAATTGAGAGGGTAATAAAACAAAGAATTTTAGCCCCATTATCAGACTACATCCAAATTGAACAGCTTGGCTTTCTCCCTGGAAGGAGCCCCACAGATGCCCAAGTTAGACTAGAGCATCTGATCAAACAAAGCTTCAAAAAAGGAAAAGCAGTTCATGTAATACTTTTTAGACATGAAATCAGTATTTGATAGAGTAGATTTGAGGCAACTAATGAGAAAGCTATCTATAATGGGTTAACCAGATATACTGGTAAATTGGATCCACCAATTCTTGATGGGTAGGGAGGTTCAGGCCTCCTTGGGGGGTTCCTACTCAGAGTTTAAGAGGAAAGCCTTTGACATTGGACTCCCTCAAGGGGCTGTTCTAAGTCCACTTCTCTTCTCAGCTTATTGTCATGATATAAGCCTGGAAAACGTCCTTGGAGCAGAGCTTTTTCTGTATGCTGATGATATTGCTGTTGCAGTTGTGGGGAAACACCCTTCATGCTTACAGTCAACCTCATAAAAAGCTGTAGATATGCTATCAATTTGGGCAAAAAGTAATAATATGGCTTGCTCAAGCCATAAGTCAGTTAGTGTGTTTTTCCACAAATGGATAACCTGGCTGCTTTCAAACCACTGGTGAAACTGAATGGACAAGGTATTGTGGTTGCAGAACATGCACGCTTTCTGGGAGTTGTATTTGACCAAAAACTGACATGGAAACCCCATCTGGATGAGCTGATTGGCAGTCTCAAACAAAGACAAAACTTCATTAATGCTCTCTGCCTTGGAAGAAGAGGAACCCCCCACAGCCTTAGCTTCAACTATTGTCAAGTCAGTGGTGATATCCAAGATAGACTATGGATCATTTATATCTGGATCTGCTATGAAATGTCTCCTGAAGAAACTTGACACTATCCTCCATGCAATTTTACGAAGAACCCTTGGTTGCCTAAAATCAACTCCTATTGCAGCTGTACACTGTGAAGTGGGGATCCAGTCTCTTCACTCCAGATGAAAATATCTCCTTGCAAGATATCTTACAAAGAAGATAAGACTCAAGAACCACATTATCTACAAAGAAATCATTAGCCACCACAACCCTGATGTCCGCTACAAACCAACAGAGACGCCCTCTTTTCAGAGATTATTTTGCCTTCCTGGCATAGAAGAGTTCATACAGAAGGGCAGGCTGTCTGTTAATTTGGATGATGATTCTCCCAGCGCCTCCAAAGGAACTGGGGAACTGATTATTCCTAAGATCAGCATTGGAAAACGATGATCCCAAAGCACTAATGAAAATCATATTCCTGGGGAAGTTGGCAGAATATCAGGACTACATCCAAGTTTACACAGATGGCTCAGAGACAGAAACAAAATGCAGCTGTGCAGTAGTTATACCCTCCCAGAGCCTGTCTCTTTCCTACCGCTTACGCCCCTATCTCATAATTTTCTCTTCAGAACTTATGGCAATTAAGTTTTCTCTTCAAGCCATATCAAGCCAAACAGAGACCAAACATCAGAAGTATATTGTATGCACTGATTCACTGTCAGCTCTGGATGACCTTTCACACCAGCAACAACAAGCAAGAAATATTGCCACGGAGATTGAAAATTTGGCTACACAACTTGCAATAAAGGGTATATCAGTCCTATTTATATGGGTTCCAGCACACTGTGGTATAAACTGGGAATGAATTAGCAGACCGGGCTGCTAAACAAGCCTCCCATCTGGGTTTGATCACTCAAAACCCAATTACTGGTCCTGAATTCCTGTCTTCAATCAATTCAAAAATTTTGGAGGAAGAAGAGGCTAAGCTCCGTTCTTTCCATACCCAGCTCCTGGATCTCTATGATTACAAACAGCCATCAAAAGAAATGTACCTCTCATCTCGCATCCTTTCAACTTGTCTCTTCCGTCTTAGATGTGGCCATGCAAAGACAAAATCAACACTATTCCATGGGAAAATGACCCTTCCCTCAACTGCGACACATGTGGAGTGTATGAAGACCTACGTCGCATCATCTTCAACTGTAGAAAATATGAAAAGGAGAGAGAAGTACAAAGGAATATCTGCGAGAAGGCATTTAAGGCATTCACAATGGGCTCTGTTCTGGGACATCACACGTCTCCTCCTTGGGCTAGACGACTAAGCACAAACGTTTTAGGTAGATTTGTTAAGACTACTGGTTTGGTTCATTCACTTTAAGTTTTTTTTACCCCTATATTAGCTCATTTTTGAGTCACCACTCTTAGTATATTTTTTCTCTTTTTATCTATGTTTTATCAGCTTTGTTATTTATATTTGGCGTATGTGACAGGAATGATTTATATTTGCATTATTTATTTTAATTGTGTTGTAAATGTATTTAATTGTTTTATGACAAAGCAAAGCTGAGCATTTGCTGCAGGTGAGTAACCCCCAACCAACAGCACAATAAGTGATACCTGATCTGGCTCAATGAATATGGACTGAAGTGACACCCAATCAAGCTAGTGATTACAAAAGGCACAGAATAATCGAGTGATACGAACGAATATGACCGATTGGTCAAACGCATCAAACCCCAAACAACAACAACAACAAAATCAAGAAGCAAAAAAATTTCAAGAAAAAAAAAACATGTCAAGAGGTAGAGGCTTTTCAAGGATCCAAACTTTTCCAGAAGCAGAAGTACTTCACGAAGCAGAAACGACTCTATAACGAAGTAGAGGCTACAAACACTTCACTGGTTTTCAAATACAGGTGAATATAATTTCATTAAACACGTAAAAGCCATTATAGTTGTTAGCAAAAAAATAGGATTAGAGATAAAACGTTATAGCACAAACTTACAGAAACGTTAAACTAAAATTCATTTATGTAGAAACTTTAACGTTAAACAAAAAGTATACTTAATCTGAACAGAATTAAGAACGAAAAAAACGAAAAAAAAACTGTTGCTTTTGAGTCATAAGTGAACTGAATTCTCAAATAAGAGGAAAGCATCACAGATCGTAAGCAATATTTAAAGTTTTTACCACAACATAATAGTAACTATGCTCGGTTTAGTAACAAAGGAGTGCAGATGAAACTACGCTACGATAGCAAAGTGCTAAACGGATAAGCTTTCATTACCACGAAATTCTCCCTCGCAAACTGAGTATCTGACAGACACTCTGCTTTAGATTAGGATACGTGTTCAAGCTACTTTGCAGCGATGATAAATATGCAACAGACATTGGCTTCATTTTTTCCTGAAGGATTATAGATTGCCTTGCACAATGGAAATATACTTCTTGTAGTGACATAAGACCAAAAGCAAAAGTGGGCATGGACCATCAGACATGAGATACAAAAAAAAATATGGAATCGTCACAAAGAAAGGGCTAAATCAGCTAAAAATGTTTAGATTTAAACTTTCAGTAATATTTTGGTAATAAAATCTTGATTGCGTAAAAATGTTGACGCAATATTCAATCCTACCTAATCCCTATAGAAACTTGTTAATAATAAAAACAGAAAACTACAGCCTTTTAAGCACTGGTGAAAAAGCGGAACTCCAAACGATGAGAAAAACTTTGAATTTTAATGGAAGTCATGAATGATTCGGTCATATTTTCGAAAACCCTCCTATCGTTTTCCAGCGACTGCTGCAATTTAGTGAAGAATGAACCATGGACCAATAGCAACCGAGAATTAAAAAGCCGCGAAAACAAAGTGTCTAAACAGAAAAAATTACTATTTGTGGCTGATTCAGGAACTGTAACTATTAAATCGGTTAGTCTTGATCGTAAAAGTTTGTTGTAAAAAAAAAATTGCTGGTTATTTTGAAAAATAGACCGAAAAAATATCTAAAATGGCGTTGCATCGAACCAAAAAGTGCACAATTAGAATCATCATTGCCGAAAACCTCATGCAGGGAACTTAAAGGGCCTCACTTTGATCAAGGAAAGAAATCTCATTTTGAACAGATAGAAAAGTTGTGTCCTTTTTTTCGTCACCACTAGCAGGGAACTAGAATACCATAGAGAGCTGTCTAAGGTCTCATTTGCTATATCTACATGCTTTATTAAGTAAAAAAAAACATAATATATTTAAAATGAAATGCAATTTTTGACAAATAAATAAAAATTGCATTTTCATATACAAGAAATGACGACATCCGTCATAGATTACAACCAATAACGTCATATCAAAACCTTAATCATGATTGCTTTAAAGAAAAGAATTATTTATCCAGGCAATTTCAGCTACTTTAGTTGTTGAACTACTTCAGTTAATAATAATCGTTGTTGCAGCGATAGCTGGAACCTTGTATGGAACGAACCACGGCCCATAGTAATCAAAGTAAAAAAACGTATAAAAATGGCAAGTGAGAAAAATTGACGTTTATAGCTGATTTAGGAATTATCTAAACCCTTTTTTTATTTTCCTTAGATTTTCTTTTCTTTTTTTCATACTTTTCCTTTTTTCTTCTTTATTCGTAATTTTCTTTTTTTCCTTAATACAATGTCACTGATATTTCTTTAAAGATGGAATAACTTGTGGATTGGTTCTGCACGCATTGTTAACCTTAACCTTGACTGCACACAGAAAAAAAAGCCAAACATAATTCTAACCTTGTCCTTTTTGTTTCAACCTGACTCTATTTTTAAATGTTTCAAGCTTTTTTATTGTTTAACTATCGGCCATGTCGTGCTTTACTATCCATGATCCGGGTTGCAGCGGTAGCTAGCAACCTAGCAAGAGACCATTACGTCCAATGTTGAGCAATATAAAAACCCATAACTCATAAATAGATTAAAATAAAACAGAAGTACACCATTAGAACCGCCTTGTCCAAAATCTCAATATAGGAAACTTTCTGTTGCTTGGCTTGAACAGCAAGGGAATTATATTAGGCATTCTGCCTAAACGGCATCCACAGATAGCTTGGCAGTGGAACATCGTAGAGAGTTGTTCAATGGCTCATATTAAAGGAAATTAATGAGGTTAAAAACGTTTTGTAATTCAAACAAATTATTTTTTAAATAGAATAAATTTTTTACGAAAAACTGCATATTTCGTGTTGAAGATTGATCAATGACGCTATGATCGTATTACAGCAAAGAACAAACTTCCAGCCCATAGTAACTAAAATAATATTATAATTTCGTGTTAAAAATCGATTAATGATGTCATAATCCTAGATTGGAGCCAAGTCGTCTCTTACTATTCCAATTAAAAAAAGCCATAGACTTTTTCCTGATTGTAATACAGTGAGGATTTCAGTAAGAGGACAACACTAATAATCCCCAATGACAGAAATGACGACAGCACCAATGAAAATGATGATGACGGTGATTTAAAACAAAACCAATGTTTTTACACATAACTACATTTTCATATGTAGTTCTATATGTAGAACTACAAATCAATATGTAGTTTCATATACTGTTTGGTATATTTGGTTAATTATTTATTTGTAATTTTTTGTAGTGAATTTTTCTTTCTTTCTTTTCTTTTTTACTCCACTGTTTTTGTTCATGTATGTGGGTTATAAATAAAATAATAATAATAATAATAATAATAATAATAATATACTAGATAATGAATGTCGTCATAGTTCATTAGAACTATGACGTGAATAGAAAAACACTTCATGATAATGTTATTTCAGATGAAGTCATGAAATAATGACGTCATGATTATTATATAAGTGACCATAATAATAAAAAAATTATATTAATGTGGTTTCATCCAAGCAAGCACACATTAAAGGATGATCATTGGAATAACAAACCATTGCTTACGTTGGACTTGATTGTTAGCTACTTGATTGTTTTTGAGGTTCGTCTCTTACTATTTCAAAGAAAACTTACTATTTCTGACTATTTCAGCTGTAGCTAGCAACCTAGTAAGAGACGATCACGTCCATTGTTAAGAAATATATTAACCCATAACTCTTAAAAATAGACTCAGATCAAAACAAAAAGTACGTCTTTAGAACCGCCTTGTTCGATACCTTTATATAGGAGACTTACTTTCTCTTGGCTTGAACAACACGGGAAATATATTGGTTTAAAAATAAAGAAAAGTGGCAGATGCTAGAGCATTTTGCCTAAACGGCGTCTTTTTTCTTTTCCACAGATAGCTTGGCACTGGAACTCATTTTAAAGAAAATTACAAGATCTAGTGCCAATTGTAATTAATTCTTTTTTAAATAGAATCAATTTTATTCCACTAAAAACTGCGTTTTATGGCCAATCTTGATGAATCACGTCATAATCGTAGGTAGTAACCATATATGAAGTAATAAATAAATGCAATATTTATACGCGCCTGTCTTTCTACAAGATAATATGACATACATAATGGATTGATATAAGTAGTTCATGATAAATGGGGACTATGTAAGGTTCAACGGATATAACTGAGGCCTAATAAAGAAAAAACTGCAGCGCATAGTGACTAAAAATAAGACAATACAAGCATCTTTTGAAATGTTGCTTATCTGGAGTATGGTGCAATACTGAGGATCATATCTTACTATTCCAATTAAAAAAAGCAACAGGCTTTTTCCTGTTTGTAATCCGGATTTCTAAAAAAGAGCAAAGCGATAGTTAGTTTAAATTTTAAATTAAAAGACGATCGTTGGAATAACAAACCATTGCATACATCGGACTTAGTTAGCTACTTGATTATTTAAGGTTAGTACTTCAAAGAAGAAAAAGCTTTTTCTGTTTGTAATCAGGTTTTTACATTCCACTTAAAAAGGAATATATGTTTAAAGGATCAGTACAGTTGTAACTTTCGCTTATGAATATAATAAAGAAAGAACTCTAGCCCATAGCAAGGTTCGGCCCCACCTATAAATTCCTATATTTTAATGCACTCCTATAAAATGCCTATATTTTGGTTAAAATGCTATTATTCCTATATTTTCGGCTGAAGGGCGCTAAGAACATTACTGATGATTATAATTTTTATTGCTCGTTAAGTAAGCTAAGATGTGCTTTTCTTTGCTTTTGACTCTGCTTGCTGTGTTTTGGTGTAGATCGATACTTAATTACAACTGTTGAGCTGTTTGAACTTAACTAATGCTTTGTGTTGGGCTTAGTAAGCTGCTTCTACCTAGGCTATGCTGTAGTGTTGACTTAGTAGTCTATGTTTTGTTTTTTGTCATGTAGAGCTTGTCCTTTATAATAAAATCAATATTTTTATAAAGAAATTTTACAATTATAAGAAACATGTAGACACAGTTATGTAAAATACAGTATTCTTTTTTTTTGGAGGGAGAATAATTCCCGAAAATTAAAAAAAAAAAAATCATTTAACTGAAAACTCCAAAAACATTTATGGTGTCTGAGCAATAGTTTTAATTTTGTAATTCAAATCAGAACAATACCTACAAATTTTAAAATTGGTTTGGTTTTCCTTTAACTTCAATTGACTCGTTACACCAGAAAAAATTGGGGAAGCTTAAACTTAAAATGAATTGTGCTAAAATCATCGTACTCTTTTGTATTATATGTTTTAGAAACTCTGAAATGAGACCCATTACAAAAAATCGCGATGGAGACGAAAACAATTACTCAAATGAAAAAGATGAGGGTATGGCGGATAAAGATCTGATGAGGCAGTACGACCAAGCAGATACGACAGCTGCAGGTACAAATCACCCTAAATTAGACCGAAAACGAGACGAAAACAATGGCTCTTATAAAAAAGATGAAGATATTGAATATGAAAATCAGATTAGGCAGTCCGATCATAATGGAGATGAAACCAAAGACTCAAGTGAAAAAGATGAATATGTAGAGGATAAAAATCAGATTAGGCAGTCCGATCACGATGGAGACGAAAACAAAGACTCTAGTGAAAAAGATGAAGATGTAGACGATAAAAATCAGATTAGGCAGTCCGATCATGATGGAGACGAAACCAAAGACTCAAGTGAAAAAGATGAAGATATTGAGGAAAAAAATCAGATTAGGCAGTCCGATCATAATGGAAACAATACCAAAGACTTAAGTGAAAAAGATGAAGATATAGAACTCGCTCTCTCAACCATGGAACCCTTTGAGAATAATCTGAGTAAATTCCTTGACAGCGAGAATATTGAGGATGATAAAAAACTACTTTTACTACAAGATGCACTTCGCCGACTGGACAAACATAAGCCCTACCGGACGAAGCCCAATGGTATTGATCACAAAAAAGAATCATCTCCTCAGGATTCTGCTGCTGCTGCTGCTGCTGGAACACATCTCCATCATGAGGATCATGATGGAGATGAAACCAAAGACTCAACTGAAAAAGATGAAGACGTAGAGAATAAAAATCAGATTAGGCAGTCCGATCATGATGGAGACGAAACCAAAGACTCAAGTGAAAAAGATAAAGATGTAGAGGATAAAAATCAGATTAGGCAGTCTGATTACGATAATGACGAAACCAAAGACTCAAGTGAAAAAGATGAAAACATAGAGGATAAAAATCAAATTAGGCAGTCCGATCATAATGGAGATGAGACCAAAGACTCAAGTGAAAAAGATGATTATGTAGAGGATAAAAATCAGATTAGGCAGTCCGATCAAAATGGAGACGAAACCAAAGACTCAAGTGAAAGATATGAAGATATAGAGCATAAAAAACAGATTAGGCAGTCCGATCACGATGGAGACGAAACCAAAGACTCAACTGAAAAAGATGAAGATGTAGAGGACAAAAATCAGATTAGGCAGTCCGATCATGATGGAGAAGAAACCATAGACTCAAGTGAAAAAGATAAAGATATTGAGGATAAAAATCAGATTAGGCAGTCCGATTATAATGGAGAGAAACCAAAGACTCAAGTGAAAAAGGTGAAGATGCAGAGGATGAAAATCAGATTAGGCAGTACGATCATGATGCAGACAAAATTAAAGACACAAGTGAAAAAGATGTAGATAGAAAGGATAAAAATCAGATTAGGCAGTCCGATCATGATGGAGAAAAAACCAAAGACTCGAATGAAAAAGATGAAGATGTAGAATATAAAGATCAGATTAGGCAGTCCGATCATTATGGAGACGAAACCAGAGGATCAAGTGAAAAAGATGAAGATGTAGAAGATAAAAATCAGATTAGGCAGTCCGATCATGATGGAGACGGAACCAAAGACACAAGTGAGAACAATGAAAATTTAGAGGATAAAAATCAGATTAGGCAGTCCGATCACGATGGAGACGAAACCAAAGACTCAACTGAAAAAGATGAAGACGTAGAGGACAAAAATCAGATTAAGCAGTCAAATCACGATGGAGAAGAAACCAAAGACTCAAGTGAAAAAGGTGAAGATGCAGAGGATGAAAATCAGATTAGGCAGTACGATCATGATGCAGACAAAATTAAAGACACAAGTGAAAAAGATGTAGATAGAGAGGATAAAAATCAGATTAGGCAGTCCGATCATTATGGAGACGAAACCAGAGGATCAAGTGAAAAAGATGAAGATGTAGAAGATAAAAATCAGATTAGGCAGTCAGATCATGATGGAAACGAAAACAAAGACTCGAGTGAAAAAGATGAAAATATCGAGGATAAAAGTCAGATTAGGCAGTCCGTACATGATGGAGACGAAACCAAACACTCAAATGCAAAAGATGAAGAAAATCAGATTAGGCAGTCCGATCATGATGGAGACAAAACAAAAGACTCAAGCGAAAAAGATGAAGACGTAGAGGATAAAAATCAGATTAGGCAGTCCGATCATTATGGAGACAAAACCAGAGGATCAAGTGCAAAAGCTGAAGATGTAGAGGATAGAAATCAGATTAGGCAGTCCGATCATGATGGAGACGGAACCAAAGACTCAAGTGAAACCAATGAATATTTAGAGGATAAAAATCAGATTAGGCATTTCGATCATGATGGAGACGAAATCAAAGACTCAAGTGAAAAAGATGAAAATATAGAGGATATAAATCACATTAGGCAGTTCGATCATAATGGAGATGAAACCAAAGACTCAAGTGAAAAAGATTACTATGTAGAGCATAAAAAACAGATTTGGCAGTCCGATCACGATGGAGACGAAACCAAAGACTCAACTGAAAAAGATGAAGATCTAGAGGACAAAAATCAGATTAGGCAGTCCGATCATGATGGAGAAGAAACCAAAGACTCAAGTGAAAAAGATGAAAATATAGACGATAAAAATCAGATTAGGCAGTCCGATCATAATGGAGATAAAACCAAAGACTCAAGTGAAAAAGACGAAGATGTAAAGGACAAGAATCAGATTAGGCAGTCCGATCATGATGGAGACAAAACCAAAGACTCAAGTGAAAAAGATGAAGATATAGAGGATAAAAATGAGATTAGGCAGTCTGATGAGGATGGAAACGAAACCAAAGACTCAAGTGAAAAAGATGAAGATGTAGAGGATAAAAACCAGATTAGGCAGTCCGATCATGATGGAGATGAAACCAAAGACTCAAGTGAAAAAGATGAAAATATAGAGGATAAAAATCAGATTAGGCAGTCCGATCATAATGGAGATGAAACCAAAGAATCAAGTGAAAAAGATGAAGATGTAGAGGATAAAAATCAGATTAGGCAGTCCGATCACGATGAACACCAAATCAAAGACTCGAGTGAAAAAGGTGAAAATGTAGAGGATGAGAATCAGATTAGGCAGTCCGATCATGATGGAGACGAAACCAAAGACTCAAGTGAAAAAGATGAAAATATAGAGGATAAAAATCATATTAGGCAGTCTGATCAGGATGGAAACGAAACCAAAGACTCAAGTGAAAAAGATGAAGATGTAGAGGATAAAAACCAGATTAGGCAGTCCGATCATGATGGAGATGAAACCAAAGACTCAAGTGAAAAAGATGAAAATATAGAGGATAAAAATCAGATTAGGCAGTCCGATCATAATGGAGATGAAACCAAAGACTCAAGTGAAAAAGATGAAGATGTAGATGGTAAAAATCAGATTAGGCAGCCCGATCATGATGGAGACGAAACCATAGACTCAAGTAAAAAAGATGAAGATGTAGAGGATAAAAATCAGATTAAGCAGTACGATCATGCTGCAGACGAAACCAAAGACTCAAGTGAAAAAGACGAAAATGAAGAATATAAAGATAAAATCCGATCATTCCGGATCATTCATCGGCAGTCCGATCATTATGGAGACGAAACCAGAGGACCAAGTGAAAAAGATGAAGATGTAGAGGTTAAAAATCAGATGCAGCAGTCCGATAAGGATGGAGATGAAACCAAAGACTCAAGTGAAAAAGATGAAGATGTAGATGGTAAAAATCAGATTAGGCAGCTCGATCATGATGGAGACGAAACCATAGACTCAAGTGAAAAAGATGAAGATGTAGAGGATAAAAATCAGATTAGGCAGTCCGATCATGATGGAGACAAAACAAAAGACTCAAGCGAAAAAGATGAAGACGTAGAGGATAAAAATCAGATTAGGCAGTCCGATCACGATGGAGACCAAATCAAAGACTCAAGTGAAAAAGGTGAAAATGTAGAGGATGAGAATCAGATTAGGCAGTACGATCATGCTGCAGACGAAACCAAAGACTCAAGTGAAAAAGACGAAAATGAAGAATATAAAGATCAGATCCGATCATTCCGGATCATTCATCGGCAGTCCGATCATTATGGAGACGAAACCAGAGGATCAAGTGAAAAAGATGAAGATGTAGAGGTTAAAAATCAGATACAGCAGTCCGATAAGGATGGAGATGAAACCAAAGACTCAAGTGAAAAATATGATGATATAGAGGATAAAAATCAGATTAGGCAGCTCGATCATGATGGAGACGAAACCATAGACTCAAGTGAAAAAGATGAAGATGTAGAGGATAAAAATCAAATTAGGCAGTCCGATCATGATGGAGACAAAACAAAAGACTCAAGCGAAAAAGATGAAGACGTAGAGGATAAAAATCAGATTAGGAAGTCGGATCATGATGGAGATGAAACCAAACACTCAAGTGAAAAAGATGAAGATGTAGAAGTTAAAAATCAGATACAGCAGTCCGATAAGGATGGAGATGAAACCAAAGACTCAAGTGAAAAATATGATGATATAGAGGATAAAAATCAGATTAGGCAGTCCAATCATGATGGAGACGAAACCATAGACTCAAATGAAAAAGATCAAGATGTAGAGGATAAAAATCAGATTAGGCAGTCCGACCGCGATGGAGACGAAGCCAAAGACTCAAGTGAAAAAGATGAAGATACAGGGGATAAAAATCCGATTAGGCAGTCACAAAATAATGGAGACGAAATCAAAGACTCAAGTGAAAAAGATGAAGATGTAGATGATAAAAATCAGATTAGTCAGTCGGATCACGATGGAGACGGAAAGAAAGACTCGAGTGAAAAGGATGAATATGTAGATGACAAAAATCAGATTGGGCATTCCGATCATGATGGAGACGAAACGAAGGACTCTAGTGAAAAAGATGAAGATGTAGAGGATAAAAATCAGATTAGGCAGTCGGATCATGATGGAGACAAAATCATCGTTGGTTGCGTCACAGGTGAAAAAGATAAAGATGTAGAGGATATACAAACTATTCTTCTTGTTGTAATTGTTGTATTCAGCCTATTCCTTTTTTTGGCAATTTTGGGATACTGTCTTTTCAAGAATCGTTCAAGAGACCGAGTTATCCCTGAACCAGGTTGGTCTTTTGAGAAAAACTCTGTGCAATTCGTCTGATAAAAACTTGTATCTTTTTATGGGATTTGGTTGATATTGGAAGCAGGTCCTCCGCATCTTTTCAGCCAATCGTTATATGTGCCAAATATTTCAAAAATGAGAATTGCACATTAATCTGCACCCTAACTATTCACTAGTAGCTACATTGTTATAGCAGAGGAACAGAAGCTAAAAGCGAACATTACCCAAAGTAACCAAAAAACGCGTTTTGAAAAAAACTGTCAAGTGAGAAATATTTTTCGTTAAAAGTTTGTTCAAGGATACTACTACTAACTAATCCCCTTAGCACCAAGCCACCTGAGGCTAATACATCTACGCACGCTCCTCCTTCATCCCAGACTCTTCAAAGACCCCCTCTTTACGTCCTCCAAGAAGATCAGGTTTATCACAACTAATATATATATATATATATATATATATATATATATATATATATATATAATATATATATATATATATATATATATATATATATCTATATATATATATATATATATATAATATATATATATATATATATATATATATATATATATATATATATATATATATATATATATATATATATGTATATATATATATATATATATATATATATATATATATATAAATATACATATATATATATATATATACATATATATATATATACATATATATATATATATATATATATATATATATATATATATATATATATATATATATATATATATATATATATATATATATATATATATATATATAAATATATATATATATATATATATCATATATATATATATATATATATATATATATATATATATATATATATATATATATATATATATATATATATATATATATATATATATCTTCACAAAGGTTTATTGCAAAAATAAACTTTCGACGATTTTGCAAAATAGCTCAAAACTTCTTTTAAATTGAAAACCGAAGTAAAAAGTGCATCATTTGTATTATCATGGTCAAAAACCTTTATCTGGAGGTTTTGAGCCTTCCATCTAAAAAAAAATCGAATTTTTTGAAAGGCTATATTGATCTGTTTCTTTTTTCTTTTCTTTTTCTGGCAAGGAAAGCTGGATTCTGTAAGGTTGTAAAGAGATGTTTAAATGGACACAAAGAATTTGCGTTAAATGCTGCTTCCCAAATTATTGATTTTTGGATTATAAACCAAGACTACCATTACTAACCATGATTAGTCTTAACGGAAAAATATTATTTTGAAAACAAATTTATGGGCATTTCAAAACAGAGCGGAAACTCTAAAAAATGGTTATCGGATCAAAAAAAAGTACACGATTGGAGCCAAAAACATACATGAAACTTACAGTTCCCAGGCTTGAACAGCATGAAAAATCACTTTTTTTTTATTGGAAGCACTTCTATGGCTTTGATTTTTTCTTTCTTTTCTCCGCTGCTAGCGGGAGACTTGAACATCACAGAGAGCTGTTTAAGGCCTCATTCGAAAGGAAATTGCTACATCTGCTCACTTTTGTAATTAGCCAAACAAAATATTAAAAATAAAATTTATTTTTTGACAAAAAACTGTATCTTTGCATACAAGATGATGAGTGACGTCATAATCGTAGCTTAGCCAAAAATAAAATTAAAAGTAAAATATAATTATGTGATGATTTAAGCTGCACCTGAGGTTCGGTCTTTACTATATTCAGCCTGTCTGCGATCTTTATGGAAAACGGTCCAAATTCACAAAAAGTTAGGGATGAAAAGATTCCATCGATTTTTTTTAACTAAAGAGTCCAAAATTGGACATTTTTGAAGCTGGATGGAATAATTTTAGTAAAATATTTTGTAAAGTAGCAGAAGGTGTCTTAGGAAGAAAAGTTAAAAACTTAGCTAGGAATACGAATGAAAATACATTCAGTTTATCGTGGTTGCAGCGGCAGCTGCATTTGGGAACTAAAACCAATTATGCATAATACATGGAAAAATTGCAAAAATATTTACATTCAGGGAGGAGGGGATTATGAGCCTAATACTATTAAATTACTAAAAGCGAATTGTTTCCGATTGGCAACTTTAAAGTTGATAAGTCATATTTCCAAAACCAATAGAAAAAAATTTCAAGGATGAAACCAAAACAGTAAAAAACCGAATTTTAGGGGGGGGGGGGGAAATTCAAAATTTTAAAGTAAGTCAAAAACAAATTTTCTGCTCAGCTTACAGAATTCACTTTTCGCTTTTTTTAATCTTTTTTGCTGTTGTGTGTATCTATTTAGATGTTTGGCACCCACAGAAACAGATATTGGCGAAACTTTTTTTTTTATAAATCAGGCAGCTTTTCAAAACATTCGAACAAATTTGTATGTATTTCTATTTAGACGTTCGGTGCCGACAGTAACAAAGACTTTGGTGGTAACTTTTTCTATAAAACAGATAGCTTTTCAAGACAACCGAACTCGATACATAACATATTTTATTTGAAGCAATGATATCACGCCACAATTTTCTGTTATTCTTGCAAAAGAGCAGTTTCAATAGATACGTAAAACTAAAAAAAAAAAATAAATTCGTGCTTAAACCTGCTGTGCATCGAGTTTGGATGCCTGAAAAACTTATTTTTCTTTATGAATATAGGAATGGCATGGAAGCAGAAAAAACAGGAATTTATAAAATTGAGACTACAGCCACTACTACTAACAACTCACCGCAGCACCAAGCCACCTGAGGCCAACACAGCTACGCACGCTCCTCCTTCATCAAAATCTATTCAAAGCCTCTCTTTTTACACCCTCCCACGAAGTTCCCATTTCCTTTAAATCTTTCTGTCCTTATAAAATTTTCTCCCATTTCCTTATAAAATTTAGAAATATACCTTTAATTATTATTATTATTCTTTATTTTTCACCCACACTATACATAGGTATAATACGTGGAGTAAGACAAAGAAAAACATAAAATAGAAATCACATGGAAACTAGATACATCGTAACACATCAAAAATAAAAGACACTAAAACAAAAGAAAAAAAACATAAAGGAGGAAAAAAAACACAACTTGCAGAATCTAATAACGAAATATGGAATATGGACACAAACAGTCTTTATTGTTATTATTATTTATTGTAATTAATGAACCACAGTCTTGAGCAAATGCGATGGTGGATCGTCAATTTTTAAATTAGAAGTGGTTTCCAAACTTGAAGTTAGACATAGCAACAGGTGTCAGCGAAAATAGCAGGTACTTTAAGATGAGGTTGTTTCAATGAGGAACCTCACCATCCTTCTCTCTATTCTTTTTACCAGTTGATAAAAAGTTTCTTAAAGTGAGGATATTAAGACTTCTTCAGGGCCTGGTTTTAAATTTTTAATCAGAAGAATAAAAACCGGACAAATTTATTTCAATTGTTTCATCAAATCCAGTTTTTAACTTCCTGCCACAAGTCCTTGGGCCAAAAGGAATCTTATAAAACAAAGTCGGCTTTTCCCGGTTGGCTCAAATCATATCCTAAATTCCCTGGGCTGAAGAAACCCCGATGTATCAGGGAAAATAAAAAAATGTTATTTCCCAATAAATCAATCCTCGAAAAAGGGCCAAAAACCTTATTTCTCGGCCAATTCGTATGAAAGGGGTGATGATAAAACTTTGGAGGCTTCGTTGGAACGCATATTGAAAGTTCTAGCGCTTCTTTCAAAGGGCCGGAAGTGATTGGAGGGTAGTCAGTCTCTTTCCCGTAGCTCTGCGTAATAGTCCTGAAACATGTAAATTACTAATTGTTCATAGATAAGGTTTAATAGAAAAAAGGTGGTCTGAATTTTAGTTGTTTGATCAGCTAGGAAATGTTAGGGATCATTCGCTAGGCCATGATTCCCAGTTTCCCAAGGATACATTCTGGAAGTAATAGTCGTAACTGGGTAAATCTAAAGATCCAATGTAAATCCAAGCTTTCAAATTATCTGCAATATCTCCGAGATCGAATTAGAAGTTTCAGATACTCTCATGAAAAGGTAGGAGGAGGGCCAAGGAGACTTTAAATTATACGTTGGGGAAAGGGAGTAAAGAAGTTTTAGTTTCCCGCCTACCAAAATATTAATTAATTTAAGACCATACGGAACTTAGCATCTGAGCACTGCTAATTACCAAGGTAAATCAAAAGGTGCTATGTGTTTCCAGGTCATAAAGATTACGGAACTGCAATAGCTCGGGGTCAGGTTTGGAAATCAAGCTGAAATTTTCAGAGTGGGCTGGGGAGGAGGGGGGGGGGGGGAATGGAAGGTAAATTAAGACTTGAGGAAGAAGACAGAGCTAAAACAAAAGACTCTATGTGCACCCAAGGTATCAGAATAACAGTATTTATTTACTTTTTTTCTTCAATATATCACGAATGGTTTGAGGGGTGGGGTTGAAACATTCAGGCAATGTTAGGAAAGGATAGGCAGGGAAGGAAGGTCAGGACAGTTAGTCAGTATAGTCTTAAACATTATTAGCAATATTATAGCTAAATAGAAATAAGAAGAAGACTGATTGCAGTAGTTTAAGAATAAGAATATGTAACCTATCGTCTCAACAAGAAGGTACTTCAATATAACGAACAAAATTAACACATTCAGAACGTGGAAATTCTCAGTCAGTCCAATGGTAAGCATTACTAGCAAACTTATGCTAAATTTTTTACAGGAGAAAGAACGATTGCAGTAGTTGAAGAATTTGAACATACAGCTTATCGTCTCAGCAAAACGACATGAATCTTCACGATATCGAACTAATTAACACGTTGAAAGCGGTGAAGTTCCTAGTCAGTACAATAATTACATTACAAAACTTAAGAAACTGAACATTTCCTAAGGTTAGTGAAGATAAGTGCTGATTTGAAGTATAAATAAAAGTTAAATAAAGTGAACTTACTCTGCAGCAGGTTTCAGACTGATGTCTATTTCTGCACAGCCCGAATCGTGATCTAATAATATCTCGACACTGCTTGAACGATTATGCTTCTTCTTCTTTGAAACCTGTTCAGGAATAAGTATGTTTTCATACTGGGAACCAGGAGGAAAATTTTCAGATGCCTCGATACCTTGCGTTTTCTCAGGCACTATTTGCACCAAGCAGTCACAACCTTAATAAGAGAGACCATATTAACAATATTCAAAGCTTTACAATCAACTGCATAAGAAGATATTGTTTTAAGATATAAATCTCGTTACTGTAGAGAAGATGTGCAAATCAAAACGTTTTCATAGTACTGTGATTGTCTCTCTAAAAACACAAAAAGTAGCTACAAACCTAAGCGCGTAGAATGCATATCTTTCTTGACTTGACTTGCTTTATTTACTACTAATTACAAAATAAACTATATACAAGCAACCGCCCGGGGAAGGCTCAAAAAGCCTGATGAAAGACGGCTGCAATCCTCTAATTCTCAACCTCTCAAAATTTTAATTCTCAAAAAAAAAGATCTGAACACTCTCTCTCAATTAAACAATAATACCAAAAAAAGAGGGGTATTCCCGGACAAAGAGGTCCAATGCTTCAAAAGATGCTCGTTCTAAGTCTAAATGTCGTGGTCTGACACAGTTTTCAATTTTACCAGAACCTTTCTGTAGGTGTATATCACTATATCTAGGAGAAGAGGGGTTTAACTTGATAATTTTTCAAAATTTATTTTTTGCACTGCTTCGGAAATTAGAATAAAAAATTAGCAGTCCAAGAGCACACAATTTTGAACATAAAATCTAAAGTACTATCAAAACCACTCTAAGCCATGGTCTTTATTCAAATGTTTCTCCGCTGCCAGGTACTTATTTTAATTCAAATTATTACCCAAAAAAGTAATCTTTCAGAAACATGGAAAAAAATTTCCAATCCCCTCAATTTCTAGTCTTTAATGGTGGTAGTTCTTAGAGCAGGGCTGCCACAGGTTCAAGTGGCTAAAAATAGGGACTTAGGGGCTTCTTTTTGATCAAAAAGGGACCCCTCAAGGGACCATTCTGGACGCAAAAGCGATCCCAAAACTCAGTTTTAAGAATGCTTTTGAAAAAAAAGCAGTGACACAACAAGAAACGAAACTTGACTAAGGAAAAAAAAAAATAAATTGGGAATGATTATATGCAGGCATCTCTCCATGATCAGTGGCCAAGTAATAATTAAGAAACAGACCACCCGAGAATCATCATGCAACTGAAGGAGCTTTTTTCTTCTTTTTTTCTGAACACTTTACTTTCGAATACAAAAATCAGGTACAAAAATATGATGAAAGAGATAAAGGCACGGTACCTAAAACACACAACCTATTTGCTTTCATTTTTTGCACTGCCTTCTGCTGGAACAGAGATGTGATCAGCAACTGTTTCTTCTACTCTAACTGCTGCTGGGCGGTTTCAAGAGTAGCAGCTACCTCTTTTTGTTCAGTAAGCATCAACAGAGTCCCATCTATCATGGCCTGCGCTAGCTGTATCTCAAACATGCCCTTCTTTGACTATGAGACTTCATCAGGATTCAGAAAAGTTATCGCTTTAAACAACTGTAAAAATTCTCCGCCGAGTATTTGCTTAAGGACATATAGTTCCCGGCCGCAGAATAATACTTCTGAACACGCTGCATGGACGTGCATTTTGGAAGCTCGTGTACTGACTCGGGATAGTCGAGTATCTTGTCACTTACAACTGTCTGAAGCAGTGGCACAGAGCTCTTTTCATTTTCGAATGGCTGAAGCGTTAGTTCATCCCTAAGTCTTTCGGTTGCTTCGGATTTTAAAACTTGTTCAGCCAATGTCAAGACCAGGAGATTCAGCTCCGTATAGACTTCATGCACTAGGGCTCTTCCCACTGAAACTTTTCGGTGAAATGTGTGAAGAGGTTCGAACTATCAACAACACACTGACACTTTCATGGTCGGTTGTTTGATCAGCCGGATGAACTCTTTGTACGCGTTTGATTTCACAAGACTATGGTTTTTCGGTGAAATATAGACAACGAAGTACTCAAACAGAGCTGGTATCTGTTCCCTTAGCCTGGAAGCGGCAATTCCTATTATTAACCATCTGGTGGGTACGTGTTTCAAAAAGTGAGACTTTGGGACGCCAGTTTTTCTTGAATCTTCCCGTAGTCTTCTTGTCTAGACGACCAGCCACTAAAAAAGTAGTTCACTTTGATGATCAGATTGGAAAAATTCTCCCCAATTTATTGCAAACCCTTACGAAAAGAGTTGTGTACCAAATGCATCTCGCAGGTGTCAATCAGTTGGAAAAGTTTTTTGTTCACGTTCGGACCATCACAACTTAACGCTAGTAGTTTAGGGATAGATAAACCACTGTCATCAAATGTTCTGACTTCAAGTCTTCAGCTGTGGCATGTCCAATAAACTCAGTTTTCAGATGTTTTTCTACCACTTGTTTAATCTTTTCGGACCAGAATCGGATCCGCAATTGAAGCTCTTTCTTACTTTCTGACTTTGTGGTTTTGTCAAACTCGACATCACTTTAACTGTTACCGACTTCATTCGAGGGTCATCTTTCGGACATGGGGCCCAAGAACTTCGGTTAAAAAATAAGTGAACTTAATTCGCCTGAAGGTGAAGTTTTGACCACTGTATCTCTGGAAATTTTCCAAATACATCTGCTATTCCATCTGCGGATTTCCCGGAATAGTCAGAATCAATCATCTTCAGAGCCCATGTAATTTCTGCAACCATTATTTCATCCCACACTACATAAGAATCTAGGTGCATTGGCAGTTTTGCCGGTTCGCCGCTCTCCATGGAAGATGCTGCCGAGAGACGAAGCTGATTCGGCGTGAGCTTTATGGTAATATAGCTTCTTATGTTCAGCAGTTCTGGCATGCTGCAGTAAAGCGTAGGAGCCCTTATGGTAGACAAGCGATGTATCGCCGATAGAACAGTAGAAAGAGAACAGATCTCCCGGAAGGGCTCTACACCACTCTTTCATTTGGTGTACCGTCACATCTTTCTCTTCCAACGAAGTCTCCTAGAATTTGTACTTTCCCATTCTTATTCAAACTGAAACTTCAAACCCTAAACCTTTTAAAAGAAAAGAATTTAGTAGACAGTATATAGGCTATTACCAGAAATGCATTCAAATAAAAAAGGGCGCTAGGAAGTAGTCTAATAGTTCGAGAAATGTGCGGAAGCTCAAAATCGTGCAAGAAACCTGGTTTTAACACCGCCTCTTTCGTATTTTGTACTTGGTGCCATTCTGTAATTTATTTATTTTTCCACTGTATATAACAAATTGACACTCAGAAAAGACTTTTATAGGTAATTAACAAAACCAACTGAACCCTGCCGCCTCCTAGCCTATTGACTCCAGAGCCCAAAAGAGTCACTTCTTTTCGTTACTAGTATGTCTGCTCTGTCCTGATAATAACGCTGTAGCCTATAACAGCAAGTTTTGTCTTTCAAAGACAAGCAAAAACAGGTTCCAAGAGTCTCAATAGAAACAAAAATACTGAAAACCGTATGCTCACAGGTATTGGTAGTCTTAAGGATATAGAGCTTTAAACCAAAGCAAGCAAACCGGACTTTGAGGACCTTCATCAATTTAAGTGATCAATAGGGACCTTCACTCGATTTTAGGGACTTTGTGGCAGCCATGTTAGAGTGATTACTTAAAAGAACATTTTCCAAAAAATGAGTTTTTCAAGAAAAAAGTAAAGAACTCCATTAAATCAAAAATGAACAAAAATAGAATCAAATAATCTACCTAGCATACAACTACCACAAATCAGTATCAATAAATAAATGAAACCCAAAACGAACAGAAACTAAAATAAATAACTGAGTCAAACTCAAAACGAGCAGAAATTAATATTAGTAGGGTTCCAAATCCCAATGCTTCCTAAAAGCCAGAATATAATTTCCACTTTAATGAAAAAATTCAAATGAATTTACAAGAATAGAAGACTTCCACCTACTGCCAACAAGCCCTTAGGGGTTTTCTTAGCAGGTGCGGCAAAAATATTTTGTATTTTTTGTAAAATAAAATCATTTATTTATTTACTAGCCTTTTTATTCTCACTGAAAATCTATAGCAGTGTTATGTTTTATTTTGAAAAACAGCAGGAATTAACACTATAAAATACGCGCAGCTTAATCAGGTATATATGCGAAGAAGGAAGAGGGGAGGTGATTTTGAGCCCCTTATATTCCCCATAGAATCTTGAAATTGATAGTAAAAGTGGTCTGGGTCGCAGTGACTAAGTAAATACGCTTTATAAAACTGCTCATGTTGCTCCATAGTGCAACAGAAAATAATCCATAGTCCAGAAAATAATATTTCCTTAGTAAATAATAAATCGATATTTCTCATTATGTCCAAAGTAATAGAGGGGTGTATTGATACAAGGCTACAACAAACTTGAACAAAACTCTAGATTGAGTCCTGCACAGTTTAGATTTTATATTGGGTTTACTACAGAGCAATCTGTTATTTTACAAGAGCTGTATATTCAGTTCTTGATTCTGGATACATATTTGGTGGAACTATGAAATTTGAAACTCTAAACCAAAAGATTCTGCATAAAATGAGTTACTTTTGTGGAATACGTGGAACAGCCCTTGATGCTTCAGAGGTATCCAATTATATCAGTATATGCCCATATTGATAATAATCTGTCTTCCAAGCTATGTGTTAAATCTGCCGTACTCCACGACTCAGTTCTCAGACCAATACTTTTCTTAGATTTTGTGATCGATTTAAGAAATCGTTTCAGCAGTATTAAAGCAAAATTTTTGGAGGTTTACGTTACGGAAATGGCATACTAATTTTTTGACACTCTCTAATTTTTTTTTTAGCAACGAGCAAAAGGACACTCATAGAGGTTGCATTCAAATCAATTCATGATTTTTCTACTAGGCTTTGTGCGAATCAATTAATGTTAAATCCGAAGAAATGATGTTTTTTAACATCTTGAAGGGCTAATTTTGATTTTACTAGAATTGTATTAAGGATCAATTAGTGTGGTTTGCCGAAGAGGAATAAATAGACAGGCTGCGTCAATAACCATGGCCAAAATTTGTACATAATCAAATTTTTGAATGGTTGTTCCCTTTGTGTTTCGACAGTCAGATTGTTTGTGTGCTCACCTGCCACCGGTCTGCTGTTTTCATAAAATGTAAGGTCGTATTTTATCTGTTTTTGAAAGTGTTTTTATTTCTTGAGTACTTCTAGAGGCTAGTGTAATTTTAAATTCTTTAGAGAATTGACAATAGCTTGTCGGAGGTCCTCGTCGAAGAAACTGCTTGTTTTGAATTCCTCAATCGCTGGCTGACAATTACCCGAGTTGTTTTATCATTTCATTTTTTAGCACTTTCTTCGTTGTTTTTTATTCAACTGAACAAATTACTTACGTTAAGTATTACGCAGGTATCACGCAGCATTACGTTAAGTATCAAGGAACAGAGTACTTACGTTACATTTTAATTCAACCGGACGTGACGAAGAAATTGGTGAACGTCATGGAAAAGCTGAGAGGTCTAAAGATAAGACCAATGAGTGCAATGGGAAAGACAGTGACACCCCGGAACGAGGTAGTGAAGCTAGTGACCCCACAGAGGCAGCATATAAATTTAAAACTAATAACAGTGACTTTGAAGAAATTTTAAATACCATTGTAGATGAAAACAACGAACTACTAAACGTAAAAAATGGAGAATTAACACAAATAAACCATCAACATCTGGAAAAAGAGTAAATTCAGAGCAGAATGGACGAATGAAAGGATTAGGCTCAAAAGATACTCCAGGGCTGAGACATAACTTAAGGCGGGTTTCAGTAAAAGATTATTACTGGTTTCCAGTCTCATTTGCGTAGACATGCATTGAGAAAAAGTCACACATCAAAAGGTGACAGTATGACAAATTAGGTGCGTAGTCCAGATGACCATACCAATGGGTTTGCTTTGTCGGAAATAGCAAAGCAAAGAAAGCTATATAGCCGATTGTCTACAACTTTAGAATGGGCAATGCCAGCCTCAAGGAAATGAGTCTTATAGACATTTTTGCGTGAATTATTGAAAAAGTGTATTCTTGATAAATCAGAATGAAGCCTCTTGCACTCGAAAACCAAAAAACACAGGGCTAATTATAAATATGATTACCCCATAGCCATCACTTACCTGAGCTTAAGATCCCAAAAATCTGTCTTTTCTCAGATGGTTGATTGATAATTGTGGATTTAAATACTTAGTCATCGTTGTTTGATACTAGAACATCCCAACAAGCGAAATCAAGGATCCCTGGCCGCAAATGGTGGAGCTCATTTAAAGATAAATACCTCCTAAGTGAGTGAAATACCTCTAAAACACATCTAAGCTAAGAAAAATCATTTTAAGGTACCCTTAATAATTTGAAACCGCTCAGATGAAAATCTTATTGGGCCTCTACGGAGGTCTGATATCCCTCGTTTGCATAGTTCAGCTGAAGATTTTCGTCCACTCGAGAGGCTGGGGATAGAACAAGTGTTTTGACTTTGAATGGATAACATATGCTTTGCCCGTCTCTCCAAGACTTTCATAAAATGACAACCGAAGTAAATTCATAGCCAAGCCACAGTCAGGAGGAACGACTCCAGTTTTGAAGCCCCATCCAACCTAAATACTGATCAATTTCACATAAACATACACTTTTCGAGCATTCAAAATTTTAGTATGTATGTAGCAGGGTAAACCTACACTTTATGGCTTTGACGAACAAATAAACGTTCAAATGGGGATAAGTCCATTTATTAGACAGTTAAAACAGATACAAAAATCTGGATGTTTCGACCACATCTACAGCGATTGTCATCAGCAGATAATATCTTGGAGAAAATTATATGATTGAGGTATTGCATCGAAAATTTACGGCTTTAATGACTAAAATTGACTTTGTCACAGCTTGAATCTTCCCTTATCCCCCATTTCGGACAAAATTCCTAGGCACTGTCCTGGGCCTTACAGCTTCAAGTTATCTCTGAACAGTTCTTGCCCATATATTGGAAAAAGGCAATTTCCTTCTCATTTTACATATGTAGCATACCTATTATACCTTTTACGCTGCTTTAGCTTAGCTACACAAAGTACAAAACACCAACTCAGCAAGTTTTTCAAAACCACAGGATAAGGTGCTGTCCATAGCTGGCTTAAAACTAGATCATCTCACAACAGTACATGCATGACAAAAACACTAAAAAAATTAATATCCAATTGGGTAAAACGTCACAACAAGAACAACTAACTTGGCACCAACCTTGAATATATGATAGGATTTGGTCAGCAGCGGGAGTCCCAAGGACTTTCAGCAAGGTATCCACGTTTTCACCACTAGAATTAATCGCCGAAATATCGATTCCAAGCTCAATTAATCTTTTTGCCACATCCACTTTTCCGAATAATGCAGCTTCATGTAGGGCAGTGCCGACTGATGTAAGTATTGACACAGGCATACCCGCAGCAACAAGTAAATCCACAACAGCCCTAAAAAAAATGAAGTCAAACTTAAGCTATCCGAACGACAATTAGGAGCCGAAGGGGTTTTAACGCTCTTCTTTAATACAAATTTGGCAAAAGGCAACGCAGCGCCTGAAAAATCTTTTTTTGCAAAAGGTAGGTTTCTCTTTAGCAGTACCCAATTGTTGGAATGTTGTATATTTTAGTATTCGAAGGAATAGGACAAATGTCTGGTTGCTCAAACCCGCATGCATCTAAAACCGCAAATTGTTTCATTTAAAACACACATGGAAATTGCAAAATCTCAGGAAAATTATCCTAAGTTTGTAAAGATGGAGCATTTTGATATAAATCCTCCCATAATAAAGTCACCTTTCCCGACCACCAAAACTTAGATTTCAAATTTCCATCTATTTTTTTCCTAAAAAAAATTACATAAGAAAATATAACATAAAACATTCAAAATCAAATTTTCTGAAAAATAGGTACAATTAATTCAAAGGCAACGAATACTATCACCACTACATTAGAAGATCATGAAACTCTGTTATTCTTCTTCAAAATTTTAACTTTCGCTAACAACCAAAAAAATTCAGAACCAAATAAATTATCTTCGCTCACCCCCTCATTATTTCCCAAAAGCATCTCTAGAGAAAAAACAACAAACTAGGAATCTGATAGATCAAAGCACATTTATAGATGGATTGACTTAGTCGTTATGAATGTCATAAAAGTAACATTGGAAAGCTACATGATTTGTGATTAATTATCTATTTAATGAGCAGATCAAGTTTCCTTTTTAACACGAACTCAATATCATGCACAGTTCATATATTACAAGTCTAAAGAAGAAATAAAAAGTATAAAGAAGAAAAAAGAAGTAAGGAAGTGGAAGCATAAAAATGTAGAAATGTACAAAGAAGAAAATTAGACACGGAGATATTCACATGACAATAGACTAAAGAAAAAACATAGACACTGAAAGTTTCGGCAGCAAATGTAAAAGCTATCTTTATAGAATAATAAATAAAAATAATAAAATAAAAAATAATTAATAAAAATAAAATATTGCCATTATATAACTCGATAAACTTGTAAAATTCAAAAAATCATGAATGATTTAATCCCTTGGCGACAAAAAGACGGAGTTTTTTAATTTATACAAAATGATCATACAATTTACGGACACACTTTTAAAAAAGGAAGAACTTCGTTTGAAATAGAAAGAAGTAAGGCAAGAATGATGAGAGAAAGAAATATAAAGAGAGAGGAAAGAAAAAGAAGTAAAATAAGAAAATTACTTGTGTCCATTTCTGCAAGCAAGATGTATAGGAGTACTTCGAAAGACATCAGATGCCGAATTGTGTTGATAAACATTCATTAATTCAGGATGAGTCCGAAGGATGGCTTCTACAGTCTCCAGTCTTGAAAAGAAAACATACGGGCCAATGTCTAGATATTATTCTATACCACATAATTGATAAATTAAACAAAAACTTACCAAGTTTGAAGTTTGATTGTAATTCTACTCCAAAGAAGGAGCGCCAGCGTAGCTGAGAGTTCAACTGAGATAGACCTTCGCAATCGCCCCGATTGACCAAAACAAACCCAGTATCTTAAAGTCATTATAATATGCGGTGGTTAAGCTCATGATGAAACGCTGAGAGTTCAACGGGAAGGGAAATTGGGAGGGCAGTTGAACTCTCAGCTACGCTGGCGCTCCTTCTTTGGAGTAGAATTACAATCAAACTTCAAACTCGGTAAGTTTTTTGTTTAATTTATCAATTCTACTCCAAAAGGAGCGCCTTAGCTCCGCCTTCGAGTTCAACTGAGATTTTAAAGTTCAGCATGAGCTATACCAACACTACTACTACTACTACTACTACTAACAACTCATCGCAGCACCAAGCCGCCTGAGGCCAACACAGCTACGCACGCTCCTCCTCCACCCCAATCTATCCAAAGCCTCCCTTTTTACACACCCGCCCACGAAGTTCCCATTTCCTTTAAATCTTTCTTTATGACGTCCTCCCACCCAGACGGGGACGACCTGCTTTCCGTTTAGCCCTAGATGGTTGGCCGAAAAGAACAATCTTCGGCAATCTGTCATCCTTCATCCGAACAACATGCCCTAACCACCTCAACCTTTCTTTCATTATAGACCTAGAAAGTGGTATTGAACCACATTTTTCGTATAGCCTATTGTTTGAAATACGGTCAGTCAGCCGGGTACCCAGAACAATCCTTAAGCAATTTCTCTGGAAAACATCTAGCAAATCTTCATCCGCTTTTCGGAGCGTCCATGCTTCAGAGCCATATTTGACCACTGTCATCACTGTAGCTTCTAAGATTCTAATCTTGGTTTGCAGACTTATCTTCCTATTCTTCCAGACTTTTTTAACTGTGAAAAAACACCCTGAGCCTTGGCTATTCTATTTTTAACATCTTCACTGCTCCCACCATCTTTACTATAATACTACCAAGGTAAGTGAAACTGCCCACCTGATCAATCTTTTCATTACCCAACGTCACCTTTTCATCTTCACTTATTCCTAGCCTTAGTGACTTGGTCTTCCTAACATTAATTTTCCAAACCAATACTAGCACCCTGAACTCGCAAAACCTCTAAACTTCATTCATTTTGCTCACACTTTCATCTAGGATGCTTAAATCATCAGCATAATCCAAGTCCAGGAGACTTTTTCCTCCCCATTTGATTCCGTGGTCTCCCATTGCCTTTCCTGTGCTCCTTAAAACAAAGTCCATCAAAATAATCCATATAAAGGGGGATAGAACACAACCCTGCTTAACTCCTGATTTAATACAAAACCAGCTGCTAACCTCATTTCCTACCTTAACCGCAGCAGTGTTATTCTCGTACATAGCACTAATCACTTTAATGTATTTGTCTGGTATACCATACAAGGATAAAACCTTTACTAAAGCTCCTCTATCAACAGAATCGAACGCTAATGATGAACAACACTAATGATGAATAATAGCCCCTTTCATTAAAAGAGGCTGTTGTACAAAAATTCATTTATAGGAAGATATTTCAAATATAACAAATTACAGTGAATATATTCAAAAGACAGATAATTGCTGACCACTTTCAATTGGTTTATTATAAAACCTTGCAAACGTTTGGCATTTGTCCAGCCTACATATTTTATGATTTGATCTACATCAATTCCTCTTGCTTTAAGGTGGGACGTTGAGGCAGAACGTGTGCTATGAGCACCATAAACACTGATATCTATACCTGCAAGAAATAAAACTTCTTTTATCCATCTAGAAATAGATGACTTGGACGCAGCAGTATGAGGCTTACGATATGTAAGAAAAAGTGCGTCGTTTCTATTTGGATATGATGTCATTCTAATATACCTAGCTAGGTGCGTCGCCGGACACAGGGACGACTCTTGAAAAGGTCGAAATTTAACTACTGATTTGTGGTTGCCCGGTTTCGATGTTTTTAACAATACATTGATTTGAAAATCAAAACTTCCATCGTCATTATGTACCATATTACTAAGTGATAAACTGGCCAAAAACTGAACTCTTTCACAAGCTGATAAAATCAATAAAACTGCTAATTTTTGTGTTAGTGTCTTTAATTGAAGATTTTCGATATCCCAAGCTGGCAGTCTAAAGAGATCGAATACACATTTTACATCCCAAATACTTGAAATCTTGGGTAGACTAGGCCTTCTATTAAAGACACCTCTCATAAACTTCTTGGTGATGTGATTACTGCCTAACTGAAGGCTTGGTAGAATTGCCGATAAAGCACTCCTCGCATTATTAATAGCACTGTATCCAACACCTGAGTGAAAAAGCTCCGTAAGAAATGTCAAAGTCTCCGGTAGAGTTGCCTCCAAGGCCTGGATTGTGTTTCTTCCACAAAAGTCGATCCATTTTTCAATGTAAACTTTGTACTGGCGCTTAGTTGAATCCCGCCACCCATCCATGATAATATCGACTGTGGAGGGAGAATATCCTTGGTGGTGAAGCCCTTGCCGGAGACGACGCAAGCCGCTAGGTGTAACGTCTTGGAAAATGGATGGTGCAAGGTCGGTTTCTGTGGGAGAGACAAAGTAAAATTATCATTTGGTAGAAATATTGGACTTCCTATTAAAAGCTTTAATAGTAAGGGATACCATACTTGTGTGGTCCAATTCGGAAAGATCAAAATACCAGTGGCCTGATCTGTTTCCACCTTCTGAAGGGTCCTCAGAAGTAAACTGAATGGGGGAATGTATAAAAGAAATAATGCTTCCAATTCATTGCAAACGCATCTACGAAAAAACATTCTGGATCTGGTTTCCAAGAAACAAATGGTTTAATCTGAAAATTTAATCTAGTCGCAAACAAATCAATATCTATTGACTGACATACCAAAAAATTCAAATAGTAAAAATTTCAGAATCCAATTTCCATTCCTTTTCATTATCAAATTTTCGTGATGCCTTATCCGCAATATTAGCAACCCCAGGCACATGTTCTGCAGATATCCATCCTTTGCCCTGCAGTACTACCTGCCAGACCTTATTTGCGAAATAATTACAAAATTTAGATTTTGATCCACCCATTTTATTTATATAAGCTACTGTGGTTATATTGTCAGAACGCAGCCGAACATGCATGCCTTTAATATCATGGGCAAAACATTTTAATCCCAGATAACGGCCTTCGTTTCTAAGACATTGATATCAAATCTCTTCTCTTCTGAGGATCATTCACCTGTGGCCGTTTTCATGGAATATTCATCCACGAGTGCCCAACCTAGTTTCGACCCATCACTACACAAATATTTGTCAATTGATCTAGACTCAATTGCTTTAGAAGCATGATTGGCAATATCCAACCACCATTGTAGTTCCGAGTTTACATCGGATGTTAAAATTATCCTTGCCGCACAATTACCCTTCGCGTACCTTAATGCTTGAGTTTTTCAACAATTCCGCTTTTCGGTAATATAAAGGCCCTAATTCTACTGCTGGAAATGTTGAAACAAGAACGCCAAGAGTTTCAGCCAATTCTTGAATCGTAGTCAACTTTTGACTAAGAATTTTTGAAACCAAATGTATAATCTTTTTAATTTTTCTTTCCGGCAGGAAAATACGCATTGATCGCGAATCTAACAAAAAGCCCAGAAATTCTATTTGTTGGCTTGGGATAAGAACTGACTTTCCCGGGTGGATCACAAACCCCAGTTCTGACAGTAATTTCGCTGTTTCATAGACATTATTTTGACACTCTAAATATGACCTTCCCAGAAGGAGAGAATCGTCTAAATACGTAACTGACAAATATCCTTTTCTTCGAAGCAGAGAGATAACAGGTTTCATAAGTTTCGTAAGAACCCTCGGCACCGATGATAAGCCATTTTGCATTGAAGTAAACGCATAACAAAGGTCAACTTGAAAACAAAGCCACATTTGATCTTCAAAATCAACAGGGCATGAATAATAAAAATCGACTAAGTCAATAGAGGCCATATAACAATTTTTTGTCATCAAAAGAACCGCAGAATGAACACTTTCCATTTTAAAATGGTAATATTTAAGGTTTTCATTTAAATTTTTAAGTTAAGAATAAACCGGGTAGACCCATCTTTCTTTGGGACTGTAAAAACGGGAGAAATACAACGCATTTCCTTTATTCTGAAGTCGGTACTTTAACAATAACACCTTTATGCAATAAAATATCAACTTCTTTTCTTATAGCCTCTATTTCTTCAAACATAAAACTTTTGTTTTTTGTTTTCAAAGCTTTTAGTGGTGTTTTCTCAAATTCAATCTTATAGCCTGAGGCCACAATATTCAAATATTCAAATCACTGGTTATTGACTGCCATTTTGAGATGTACTTACTAATTCTCCCAGCTTTAAAGTTATCAGCCAAATGTTGTGACTGCCTATTGAAATTAACAACAAAATCATAAAAATCAGGTCGGGGTATGATAATAGTACATACCAGCTATTTGCGATCCCTTTTCTGGAAATTCTGGAATTTCTGGAATTTGGACCTCTCTTGACGGTCCTGGCCCTGCTTTCTGCGATAATTTGGACGGGGGGCCTCGTTCTGCCATCGGCGATAACGGTAGGCCCCCCTTGCACGTTTTTTGGTTTTCCAAGAGATTTTTTCAAATCCGCCACGGATTTAGCTTTAGACGTTGTTTTGGCAATATCTTTGCCAAAAAGATACTCCGTGACTTTGACTTCAGGGGCACATAAAGCTGATGCTACAGTGGGATCTGGGCTCAATTCGAATTTCATCGCATGACGTCTTTTTAAACTTAGATCGTAATTGGTGAGGCCAAGCATGTGAACTGCATCTGTAAGGTTTTTGACAACTTTTTCTTTAATATGCTCATTTTCTATCTCAGAATCGCATTTGCTGCCTCTAAAACACAAAATGTTGAGTGAGCAATTGTCCGCTGCACTTGAAGGGCCTTAGCATCCCTCTGTTTAGCCTGTGATGAGAGAATAGCCCAAATTTCACTATTCACCTTTGGAGGAACAATTTTTTCGGTATTCGCAGGCCTAGGGTGGTGCTCAAATAACTCTTTTAGCTTCACTATTTCCAAAGGCTCAGAAAAAGCTCTATTTGCAACTTTGGCAAGTTTCTTATGGATCTTGGGACCCTCTTTGGTACCAGAACGTTCTTCAGAAATCTTTTTGAATAGAGCGTCATTTGACGTGTTTTCTTTTAATCTTTTACCTTTGTGTTTTTCCGGAGAAGCCTTCCGCTTTGTGTCATGGATTTTTGTGAGGCTCCGAGAGCAAGATTTTTCGTTCCTAGAACTAATTTCAGGGCTCCGAGAGCCATACCGAGCACGAGTTTGAAACTCTGGGCTCCAAGAGCCATTTGTCTGATCGCTATCACTCTCACTTGAGAGTATTCTGCGACGCAAATGAGCTTTATATTGCCTGCCACGCCTCTCACGATCATAATCTTCATCGACTAAATTGTCCAACAATCTAATCACTAACTCACTATCACTCATTATTTAATTTGGTCTGAATCAAAGCGAATGCTAACGTCAACTGGGTTTGTTTTGGTCAATCGAGGCGATTGCGAAGGTCTATCTTAGTTGAACTCGAAGGCGGAGCTAAGGCGCTCCTTTTGGAGTAGAACAAAGAATAGTTTCCACAATAGCGTACGATTTATGTAAGCGTGAAATAATTAACCTTGAAATAGCTGAAAGAAATAATGGTTCCATTGAAACTGAACCACCGTGTAACTGAACCCCAAGCAACTGAATCACTGTAACTGAACCATCGTGCAATTGAGCCACCGTGCAATTGAACCACCGTGCAACTGAACAACCATGCAACTGAACCCCCGTGCAACCGAATCCTCGTGCTATTGAACCCATATGCAACTGAACCCCTTTAACTGAACCCTCGTGCAACTCAACCCCATTTAATTAAACCCCCGTGTAACTGAACCACCATGCAACTGAACCACCGTGCACCTGAACCACCGTGTAACTAAACCACCGTGCAACTGAACCACCGTGCAACTGAAACACCGTGCGACTGAACCACCGTGTAACTAAACCCTCGTGTAACTGAACCCTCGTGCAACTCAACCACCATATTTACATTGGGTAAAACACAAGTTAGAATCTTTACATGTTTCAACCTTGTTGGAATTGTTTGCTTTTTTAAGTCTTTATATAAATTACTGTCAAGATGATTTATAAAAATGCTCTGTTTTGTTGTCACAAAAACAAAGAAAATCAGACGTTTATAAACTATTAAATCCAGATTTATTTCTCATTTTTATGTCTGTCAATGGGGGTTCCCTTCACCCTGTCACTTTCTACCGGTCTAAGCGTTTACCCCTCTCCCCCACGGACAATTTCCCATCCTCCATCCAAGGAAACCCCTCACCTGCAAAATACCCTTCTTGCGGAAATTATAGTTTTCAAAATTTAAAAACCTTCTTTAATAATAATAATAATAATAATTTATTTGAACCCTCAATACATACAAAAAATACGCTTAGAGGAGTATGGAAAAAGACATTTATAAACACTTATAAGCACTATATAAACAAAATATAAACACTTATCATCACAAACACTAAAAAAAATACACTAACAATGACTCACAAAACGATTAATACATTCCAACGGAAAATCTACGACTGACTCAGATCGCTGTCTGAATCTCCCCTCTAAAACATCCATCTTATCAAATATCTCAAAAACACCGTAACGTTTGGAGTTATAACTGTTACGAGCCCAAAAAGGAACACGAAGAAAATACTTACAAAGTTTGAAAAGACAGACCGAATTTGTTGACGTTCAGACGCGGTAAAAAATTTCCATAATGGCACCAGAAAAAATACACGGGGAGCCAAAAACGAGTTATAAAGCTGACCAAGCGTTTTTTTTGTCAAATTGTCCTTTAAATCTAGAAAAACATCCATAAGACTTTCTCAATTTCTCTCTCAACACATTTATTGTTAATGACCCTGTTGTTCGAATTGAGGTCCCGAATGCAAGTCCAAGGTACTTGAGTGAAGCAGTGGCAGAAATTGAATCAGGGCCAACCTGAATTTTTGAATCTGGAGGGTGATGACAACCAAAAACGAGAAATTCAGTTTTAGCAGAAGCAACTGACAGCCCGATGTCAGACAACACGGCATAAAGACTATTCACAGCAGCCTGCAGTGATTGCAAATTATCAGACAGCAGAAGAATGTCATCTGCGCATGAAAGGTGACTTGCGTCAATGGATGGCTCGATAAGAAAATGCAGTATTCTGCGGGTTGCGTAGCGGATGGCATTGTTAAATATTGCAGGACTTAACACTGAGCCCTGTTTTGATCCCCGCCGCACAGAAATTCGGTTGCTATAAAGATTTTGCACGCGGACACGTATGGAAGTTTTGGTACCATTGCCACAAGCAGGAGCAAATGAATGGGTTTACCCCACTCCTCAAAAGTGCTAAAACAGCTTGGGAGTGTAGGATCGAATCAAATACTTTAGAAATATCTATTGCACAAACATATAAAGGTTTCTTCATTCTCTCATACCTCTCCAAAATAGAAACGAAAACTGCATGTGCATTCCCAACACCAAGACCAGCACGAAAACCAAACTGATGATCTCCATGGTCACACCTATTCAAAATTTTTAAAAGAAGAATCTTTTCAAATAATTTTGCAGTAATTGAACAAACTGTAATTGGACGATAAGAGTCACAAGATTGAGGGTCCTTATTCTTTTTTGGACACACGTCACAATGCCCTCACACAGTGCAGTCGGTACGAATTGCTGCACAATACAAGCTAAGAAAAGTAGTGCCATATGCTCAACTAGTTTCGCAGTACCATAAATCAAATGTTCTGATTGGAGTCCGTCAGAACCAGGAGCTTTGCCTTTTTTAAGGAGACGAATTAGCGTAAGAACTGCCGATGGCGTGATAGAAATAAGATTTCGGCTATGATCTAGTTGAGAAAACTGGTGTAAAAGAATCTGCCGAAAAGTGGTGTCCAGTGGTGGGGGCTATCAGAGAATAACGAGGAGAAGTGAACTTTGATACTTTGTTCCATAGTATTTGCGGATGCTTTCGGATATCACGAGATCGAATAGATACTTGTCTTCTTTTGAAGGCCTGTAAAGCTTATAGTTTCCACAATAGCGTACGATTTATGTAAGCGTGAAATAATTAACCTTGAAATAGCTGAAAGAAATAATGGTTCCATTGAAACTGAACCACCGTGTAACTGAACCCCAAGAAACTGAACCACTGTAACTGAACCATCGTGCAACTGAGCCACCGTGCAATTGAACCACCGTGCAACTGAACAACCATGCAACTGAACCCCCGTGCAACTGAATCCTCGTGCTATTGAACCCTCATGCAACTGAACCCCTTTAACTGAACCCTCGTGCAACTCAACCCCATTTAATTAAACCCGCGTGTAACTGAACCACCATGCAACTGAACCACCGTGCACCTGAACCACCGTGTAACTAAACCACCGTGCAACTGAACCACCGTGCAACTGAAACACCGTGCGACTGAACCACCGTGTAACTAACCCTCGTGTAACTGAACCCTCGTGCAACTCAACCACCATATTTACATTGGGTAAAACACAAGTTAGAATCTTTACATGTTCACCTTGTTGGAATTTGTTTGCTTTTTTAAGTCTTTATATAAATTACTGTCAAGATGATTTATAAAAATGCTCTGTTTTGCTGTCACAAAAACAAAGAAAATCAGACGTTATAAACTATTAAATCCAGATTTATTTCTCTTTTTTATGTCTGTCAATGGGGGTTCCCTTCACCCTGTCACTTTCTACCGGTCTAAGCGTTTACCCCTCTCCCCCACGGACAATTTCCCATCCTCCATCCAAGGAAACCCCTCACCTGCAAAATACGCTTCTTGCGGAAATTGTTAAATATTGCAGGACTTAACACTGAGCCCTGTTTTGATCCCCGCCGCACAGAAATTCGGTTGCTATAAAGATTTTGCACGCGGACACGTATGGAAGTTTTGGTACCATTGCCACAAGGAGGCGCAAATGAATGGGTTTACCCCACTCCTCAAAAGTGCTAAAACAGCTTGGGAGTGTAGGATCGAATCAAATGCTTTAGAAATATCTACTGCACAAACATGTAAAGGATTCTTCATTCTCTCATACCTCTCCAAAATAGAAACGAAAACTGCATGTGCATTCCCAACACCAAGACCCGCACGAAAACCAAACTGATGATCTCCATGGTCACACCTAGTCAAAATTTTTAAAAGAAGAGTATTTTCAAATAATTTTCCAGTAATTGAACAAACTGTAATTGGACGATAAGAGTCACAAGACTGAGGGTCCTTATTCTTTTTTGGGACACACGTCACAATGCCCTCACATAGTGCAGTCGGTACGAATTGCTGCGCAATACAAGCTTGGAAAAGTAGCGCCATACGCTCAACTAGTTTCGCAGTACCATAAATCAAATGTTCTGATTGGAGTCCGTCAGAACCAGGAGCTTTGCCTTTTTTAAGGAGACGAATTAGCGTAAGAACTGACGATGGCGTGATAGAAACAAGATTTCGGCTATGATCTAGTTGAGAAAATGGTGTAAAAGAATCTGCCGAAAAGTGGTGTCCAGTGGTGGGGGACTATCAGAGAATAACGAGGAGAAATGAACTTTGATACTTTGTTCCATAGTATCTGCGGATGATTTCGGATATTACGAGATAGAATAGAAACTTAACTTCTTATGAAGACCTGTAAAGCTTTCCGGTATTCTCTTTTAGTCGATTTGAGGATCCTAAAAATTAAACCAGATCTGGGGCAATCACAATCCCCCCAGATCTTAAACTAGAACTTGTGACGGTTCTTTGCAAGTTGTAGCTCTGGGTCATCGCTCCAGCCCTTTTTCCGTGTACCAATCCTAATTCTCTCAGATGGTACTGCCGCTGAGGCGGCTACTTTGAGTCGTGTTATTTTTTAGTTTAATTGAGAAGTTCTATGGGAAGTGAAAAATAGGAATTTATGTGTAAATCTCCCCCCCCCCCTCCGTGCTAATACTTTCTTCTCGTGAAAAATCCTCCAGAAAACCCCCACGTAAAAAAAATTCCGTATGTTTCCAAACGACAAATACTATCTGTAAGCAATAGATAAATCAAAAAACTTAAAAAGGAACTGAAACTTCTGCAATGGGGTTATCTGATTGTTTTGTAGCTTGGAAGAGAGGGAGATACCTCAAAGGGTGCATTTTGATTCCGAAACACCTCAGCTCTTATTGAGCCTTCAAATAAATACAGACTTACCTCTAAGGGAGAGACGACAGGAGGATGGAGGAAGAAATTGTTTGATAATCCCCAGGCATTTCTAGTCTTTTTTTATAAGCCGAAAGTTATTGGAAACTAACCAACCGCAAGAGGTTTTTTTTTGGGGGGGGGGGGAGATTTTCCACGGGTAAGTTTTTTCAGGGGGTGGGTATTTTCCGTGAGGTGTTATTTTCCGCGGGGTATTTTCCTCAAGGGATGTTTTTCACGGGGGGGGGGGGGGTAAACGGCGGCTCTCACTGCCTACGTAATGCAATATTTTTTTTTTACCACTTTGCTTATTTTGTTGTTTTCATTTTGTGGTATTTACAACGCTCTTAGTTGGTTATCGTTTGGATTGAAAAAGGTTAATTACCTGCTTCGGTGGAGCCAACACAAAAGCTACTTTCTCTTTGTGTTTGGAAACTTTTGGTTTGAATTTTTTTTTTTTTTTTTTTTAAGATGAATCAGGCCTTTGCTGAACGTTGAATAATAAAAATCTTTACTGAAAATATTGGAACTTTGAGAATTTAAATAACAAAAAAGTCGCTTTTGGTTGCCCTTTCTTCAAATTAATTAAAAAGATTAATTAAAAAGAAAACAATTTTTAAAGAAAAGTAAAGAGCCATATTAAGCCAAAGACTAGCATAAATAAATTCCTATAATAACTCAAACCCAAATGATCAGAAATTACTACGAAAAAAAAAGAAACCCAAAACGAACAGAAGTTAAAACAAACGATCATAGAAAACATGGGGATTTTGGGGAAAACAAAAAAGGAAACCCCCGTTCTAACAAACCCCCATTTAACTCAAGCCTCCTTTAACCCAACCCTCATTTAAATCAAATCCTGAACCTAAGCCAAGGCCTAAAAATAAGTTTGAACTAAGGCTGATTAAAAGCTCAAAATCTATTTCTCGCTTCATTTGCGGTTTCTAACTTGCATTACTCATCAGTGTAGCCCCTAAACCCTCTAAATTGAATGAAACTTTCCGGATTGGGCTTATCGCCGAAAGCATGGCCCGATAAAGTGTTTGTTTTGGTTTTATTGCAAATTTTGAACTTTTCATTAGTTCGAAGACCCCCACCCACAACTTATCCTGAAAGGTCTAACTTATAATGGATGCCGTTCGTGAGATATTGCTGTGTAACCCTTTGAGAATGTGCATAATCATAGTCAATTTGATTCAGCTCAATATCCGTCGAAATATTGCTTGAGAGCTTCACCCTAATACCCTTAGCTTGCGTAGTAGCAGTAATAGAATTAGTAGCAGTATGCATATAACACCTTTTATTTTCTTCAACATTTTTTCAACATACCAAACTGTCCCTAGGATGTTGCTGATGCGCCCTTTTGACAACCTGTATACAGATGGCATGATGTGATTCAGTTTACCTTACACCCTCAATATTCCCTGAAAATTCCACCTTCATACCGTTCATTACCGTTAGGTACAGCTGTAATGGTAGTCCCAGTAATAGTATTAGTAGTAGTATTAATAGTATTAGCACTAGTGCTAGCAGCAGCAGTAGTATAAACATATTGCCTTTTGGTCAGCTGAAGATTCCTCTCATCAAGTTCTAGAAGCTTCAACTTAATACAATTAGCTGTTGCTATCCCATTGCCGATATATCCTTTTAATAACCAATATGTTCATGTAGTTCCTTAATTTTCATCTTGATACTTATAGCTTGCAAGTGGTTGCAATAGAAGTAGCAGTCGAACTAGTAGTAGTAGTTGTTGTTGTAGTAGCAGTAGTAGTAAATGCAGTTACAATAGTAATAGTAGTAGCGTGCACAAGGCCGGATTTAAAGCTTTGACGCTTAAGAACCAAGCATTTTTGCCACTCCGTTTTTGCAAGATTTTCGGGGTCATTCCCAAAAATTTGGGGCTAATGGAAGCAATTAACAGAACACAACTGCTGAGCGAAAAGTGATGAAGGAGAGGGGTAATACCGAACTCTCAGCTACCGTTCTTGGGAGACATCTGACAGTTTATAAGTGAGCATGGCATTCCTGTGGTATTTTAAAGTCACTTTTATGTGAACAGGCAGCGTGGCGTCAGAGTGCACCTGGCGACGATAAATCACATCAGTCCAGTTTTTATCACGAAAAAATTACTCAGTGATAATTTATTGCTCCCCCTGGCATTATGTGCCCCTAGGTCCGGGCCTAAGGACCTAGTGGTAAATCCAGGCCTGGTCGTGAACATATTTCCTTTTGGTGAATTGACTTTCCCTTTAAGCACTCTCTGAAAGTTCCAACGTAATACACAAATCCCTTTTTGAGATACGCCATTTTGAAAATCTGTATGCACATATTGTCTTTTGATTTAGTTCAAGTTCCCCCTCAAATACCCCATTCTGTCAAATTTTCAACTTGATATGCATAGCCTTAATAGTGCTAGTTTAATAGTGTAGAGGTCGTAGTAGAAGCAGTATTAATAGCAGTAGTAGCAGGTAGATGCCCCAGAGGTTTCATCTTGATACGCTAAGCCGTTCCAAAAACAAATTGCTGGTACACCGATATCAGTAATCGGTATGTTATTGCAAGTTGCCAATTGTTAAAATTTAAGGTTTTTATAGAAGGGATGGTCGTAAAAACTTTGAAGGAGGCTCGTTCGATTGGAAATTGAAAGTTCAAGTTCAATTTTGAAGAATCAAGGGTAATCAGAGGACAATCCGCCTTTCCCTCTTAACCGACATCCGCCCCCCAAACACATCCGATCAAGATAAAAATAGACATTTTGTTCAAAATAGTCTAAAGGTCAAATAACCATGCCTTTGGGGTTAACAACCCCATCAGTAGTATCTAGGGCAAGGGCTGTAAGTTAAGCTAGTTCCTCATTGCTAACACATAAGGTTTTTGTAGAAGAAAATTGTGTATGAACTTTGGGGGGGGGGGGCTCATTCGATTGGAAATAAAAAATTCCAGTGCACTTTTTCAGAGTTAGAAGTGATCGGAGGGTTTCCACCCACCCTATTTTTTCCCAAAATACACCCGATCTAAATTTTGAGACGGTCATTTTATTTAAAACAGTTCAAATGTTAAATAACTATGCCATAGTTAAATAACTATGGTTCACAACCCTCAGCCTCTTGTGCAAGAGCTGTAAGTTATACAAGTTGCCTATTGTTAACATATAAGTTTGTTTTTTTTATCAAGAAAAGATGGCATGTTTGATCCTGTAAATAAAAAAAAAACATACAGCATTAAGGTCAAATCTTAGGGAAATGCCAAGAAGAATGCCAAACACAATCAAAAAGCATTTATTCCTTTAGTGGATGTGGAAAGGAAAAACCAGGAACATTTACAATGGCTGATGGTATCAGCCGTCACATTGTTCGGAAAATATTTAGGAGCATCTTCAACTAAATCAAGAGGTACTATGTGCATCCAGTTTTAAAAGACGTTGTATCTGCAATGTGTCGAGAACAGCTAAGGGTATAAACCTGAGGGTATGAAGTTAAAACTTTCAGGGCAAGTTGAAGGAATGTTGAAAAAAAAGGCTGGAGTGCAACCAGTCCCCCTCCCATGTCCTTTTTAGCTGCAATCTCTTCAAAGACATCTGATCAAAATTCGTTATCTAGATTCCTAAAGGTAAAATATTTTCAACACATATGTTTATTACTTAACGTCCAGAAAGGTCTGATTCATCTGAAAAAAAGAGTAATAAATCAGCTTTAAGGGCTTGTGACATCGAGTCTTCTTTTTCTTTTGCAAAAATAAAACAATACTTTTTCATGAATACTTTTGACAGTGGTTTATATCATGAATTTAAGAAACAAACAATTTCAACAAGGTTGAACATGTAAAAATTCTAACTTGTGTTTTACGCAATGATATTGCCTAATATTTTTAGAGAACTGAAAATCTGAGTTCAGTGGTTCAGTTGTACGATGGATCAGTTACACGAGGGTTCAGTTATACGGTGGTTCAGTTGCACGGTGGTTCAGTTATATGGTGATTCAGTTGCACGGGGGTTCAGTTACACGGGGGTTTAATTACATGGGGGTTCAGTTAAATGGGCTCGAGTGTCACGGGAGTTTAGTTAAATGGGGTTCAGTTGCCCGGTGGTTCAGTTACACGAGGGTTCATTTGCACGGCGGTTCAGTTATACGGTGGGTTCAGTTGCACGGTGGTTCAGTTACACGGTGGTTCAGTTACAGGGTTTCAGTTGCTTGTGGTTCAGTTACACGGTGGTTCGTTCGTCTAAAAAAACTGGTTTGTTATTTAGAATTACTTTAGCATAAACATAAGTCTAACATAAATATGATAATGCCTCTTTTGGCTTTAAATAAGCGTTGCAATGAAAGCGAACTACTGTGGGACTTGGCAACTAGTTGGCTATCATAGAAATCGTGTTGCTTTGATAAGATTACACCCTTGATCAATAAAAACCTATATTCACAAATGGTATTACTTCTGGCACAAACTGTAGTAACTAGAATACGTTACTTAGCCTATTAGCTAGAATTTAGGTCACGATTTTTTTGGGCTAAATACCTTCCATAAAACGCTGCCAAATCAAGTGGTGCTTCCCCTTTCGCATTTTTTATCGCAGGATCTGCAGCATATTTAAGCAACAGCTGACAACACTGGGTATGTCCAAATTGTGTAGCGTAATGTAACGGAGTATCTCCATCGGCATTCTATAATAAATAAAAATAAGTATAAAATCTTCAAAAGAAAAACTTAAAATGACAAGGTAGAACGCTTTTATTAGGTAATCTTTAGCTCCGGCCTGTGACGCTGGGATATTGTTTGTTTGTTTAATTGAGTTACTTTTTTTGTTTTTGTTTTTCGAATACTTGCCAAGAATTTTAAAGTAATGTCTTTACATTTTTCTTGAAAATATTAGATTTATATGTAAATAAATAAGTATGGTAACAAAAGATAAGCTCTGGGAAATTCTTAATAGATGGTTGAATGGCTGGCAGAATTGGAGAGAAGCTCGAAATTTTGGAATATAACTGTAATTTTTTTTTTGCTAGAAATACTACATTTTAAGCTTGTAATAAATTTATTTATAATATGAAGAAAAGAAATAAAAAATTGCCCCAGTGGGTACAAGACCAGATTGATCTTGTATGGAATTAATTAAAAAACTTTTTCCGCAAAACAAGTTTTTCAAAAAAGCAAAGAACTCCCTTAAATCAAAAATGAACAAAAATAGAATCTACCTTTCAACTACGTTGAACAAAATGGCCATATCAAAATGTTTATCGTAAATGTTTGGGGAAATGATGGGCGTGGGGGGGGGGGGGGGGTTGATTCTCACTCCAATTACTTTCGACTATTAAAAAGGGCAATAGCCCTCTCAATTTCCAATCGAATGAACCCTTTGTGAAGTTTTACGACAACGCTTTCTATAAAACCTTATATGCCCCCAGGGCATTTACAATCCTTGTCCTGAGAGATGTGGGGGTTTGTCATCCTCAAAGACATATTTCCAGAACTTTCAACTACGTTGAAAAAAATGGCTATCTAAAAATTTCGATTGGATGTGTTTGGGGAAATGGTGGGCCAGAGAGGGGAGGGGGTTAGTTGCCCTCCAATCACTTTCGACTATTAAAAATGGCACTAGCCCTTTCAATTTCCAATCGAATGAGCCCTTTTTGAAGTTTCTACAACAACACTTTCAATAAAAACCTTATATGCCCCCAATGGTGAAATGGTGGGCGTAAGAGGGGAGGGGGTTAGTTGCCCTCCAATCACTTTCGACTATTAAAAATGGCACTAGCCCTTTCAATTTCCAATCGAATGAGCCCTTTTCGAAGTTTCTACGACAACTCTTTCGATAAAAAGTGCCCTGGTCTAGAACAAAGAAATAAATAATACATTATGCCAACATCGTTCTTTACTTAGGCAGTGCTATTGCGCTGCCTATGAAAACACAAGCAGGTACGATGCATCAGATGATATCTGTTTTATCTTTTGGGGGTGGAGAGTGGTGAACAGGGGCACAGCTAAGGGGAGGGGACTTCCAAGCACTGGAACTTCGGGCGTCTTTGGGGTCTTAGTTTAGCTTATGTGTCCGCATTGGTCGGCACACTGGATGATTTTGTCAGCACATTCTTTATCCCCCTCCCAAGAAATAACTCCAAACCGTAGCTCCACCCTTGGTGATGAACCCTATCGCCCCTCCTCATTCCATCCATTTCTAAAAATAGGTGATAAAATTCCCCACCATATTCATAAAAACAACTATAGAACATTAAAAAATTTTGGATAAAAATCACACTTTTAAGACCTTATGTACCCCCCTATAATTAAAAAATATAATACTCCTTCCCTAATAGCTGGGACACAACTACGCAATATATTATAGTCACTAATATTAGCCTATTGAAGAAACGGTCAATACAGTCAAATCAATAAACGGTCAAATACCTTTTCCTTTAAAATTGAAAATTATATGAAAAAAAAAGTGTTGAAAACCCAGAGGAAAAATTCGTCTACTTCAGTTGATACTGCCAAATATTGGACGACCTTTTCACCATGGTTCTTTTTAAATCGCACTTACGAAAGAAAATTAAAAATCCATGAATAAGTTCAAATGAAGTAAGAAAGATACAAAAATTGTGACCTTCAAAATACAGATTAAACGATTAGAAAAAAAAAATCCCAAATATCATCCGAATTTCCATCGCCAGAAGAGGCAGAAAAACGCTTGGTCCTATTGCAAATATAAGTAAGAAAGTAAATTCAAACTATTTCTTTTTCCACATTTTACCAATAGAATTCTTCTAAAAAAAAATTTCACTTTTAAGGTGTTTTAGTGTTGTAGCAAAGCGCTAGAAAAAAAAACCGTTACTAGGACACTTAGTTATTTTTTTTTTAATTAAATCGAATAAAACTGATAAATTGCTATCACATTTTCACAATTTGATTATATGCCCAGACTAATATTTTTAGGCATTTTGCGGGGCCAGTTTTTGTTCAAGAAATGTCAAAGAAAAAAAAATCTTTAAGGACAATCGTTTCAGGCTGAATAATTAGATAGCAGTACCCAATAGTGAACAAAAACAGGAACTGATTGAATGCAACGCAATTAGTTCGTTTAAAATTATGATTGAAAACCAAATTTTATTCGTTGGCATCTGAATTCAGTTCTAATTATTTTCCTCTGGCATATACAAAGTACGAGTAATATTATAACTAAAAACAAAGGCGGATAACTGAGCGAAAACACCCTCCACACAAATTGTAATCTAATTATTCCTTTAATATGTAAGAATTTTTTGTAGACGATCGAGTAGGACAACCTGCTCGTGGTGGCCCTGTTTATACTAATCTTAGTCCACAATTTGAACGATGGGATGTGTCACACAAATACTCCGCTCAAAACTTATCATCGATTCAGCCTATGCCGGGGCACCACCTCCAATAGGGGTACTCCGCTCCCCATAAAAAAAATGCACTGGGCTTTGGATCTCTTTGCCTTTGTTGGGCTAACCACCCGGCAAGGTGTCCTTTACCTGGTTGCAATTCATCAAAATTAGCCTCGGACGATTCTGACCTCCCGTCAACAACCCTTCGCACGTCCACGGACAATCAATTTGGACTTATTTACGCTAGTCAACTACAATATACAAGGTCTCAGAACTAAATTTGACCAGTTCCTGTATTTTGTGAATTCTGTCAAACCATCTTTTGTATGTATTACTGAGACCAATCTCAACCATGAGGTACCGAGCAGTGAGGTTGCCATACAGGGCTACACGCTCCTCAAGCAAGACCGAGAACGCACTGACCGTGCGAAATATGGAAGAGGTATTTCCGTTCATATATAAAACCTTACTCTGATCTGAATCTCCAAAACTCAGCAGGCGAAGCTCTGTGGGTTAAGGTAACCCTCCCAGATAAGTCTGTGACCACCAGTACTCTATATAACACCCCAACCTGCCAGATCATTAACTAACTTGAAACTTCCCTTAATTACGCTCGGGATAAATACACTAAGTCTGTCATCATCCTCCATGGACATTTCAACGTCCATCATAGCGTATGGCTCCGTAGCAAAATCACTGATAAGAAGGGGTCAGACTTGTACGATCTTTCTCTTTCGTATGGGCTTGAGCAACTGGCTGAATTCGATACTTACCGTGACCCAAACGGATCATATTGTCTTGATCTCTGTCTTACGGATCACCCAGATGCCTTTAAGGTTGACACCCGAGCCTTCACAAGTGACCATGTTGTCGTCATTTTACGTAGAAATCATCGTATTCCTTCCCTATAAAGCACGAGCGACAAATCTGGCACTACAGAAGAGGACACTGGGATAGCTTAAGAAACGTAGTTAATTCTCAGCAATAGAAAGCTTTCCTTCTTGAAGGGCCCGAGAAATCTGAAGAGATATATAAGCAGTTAATACGAGCTAGACTCTCAGCCGGGCATACCCATATTGTAGTTGTATTTAGTTTGTATATAAAATAACCTGAACCTGAACTAGACCTTAATCGGCTGTATCGCAAGTTACATCCCATCGAAGCAGTTCCAGCAAGGACAAACCTTGGTTCAACATCCACTGCAAAAATGCTAAGCGAGCAAAGAAAAGGCACACAAGCGATGGCTACTCTTGAAGAGAGAAAAGATCAGAGTTGATTTCATAAAATCCCATAAAGACATGGTTCACAAGATTCGGCAGTCAAGCGTTCAATACAAAGGGATATCCGCTTCCAAACTCCAAAATGCTTCTGCTAAGAGCTGGTGGAAAGTTGTCAAAAAGGCCTTAACGTCCTAAATCAGAAGGCGATCCAATGAGCGTGGTGTCTTATAGGCATATCAACCTCCTCTCCTGCATTGGGAAAAGTTATGAAAAGGTTTCAAATCATTCAGTTTATCAGTGCCTGGAGTCGAATGAATTTTTAGGCGACCACCACTATGGATTCCACCAGAAGCGTTCAACGCTTAACTGCTTAATGGCCCAGCACCAGGAGTGGATCGAACTTCTGGGAAAAGGATACGACATCAGGTTATTAACGTTCAACATTGCTAAAGCTTTTGACAGAGTATGACATCGCGGCCAACTGTAGAAACTTTACTCTTACGATGTCAGAAGACGTCTGTTAAAGGTGATTGAATGCTTTCTTTCTGATCGTTCACTGTGGGTTGTTTTTGACGGGTTCACCTCCCTAGAATATCCAAAAAGGCAGGCATACCCTAAGGTAGTATATCGGGACCCACGCTTTTCATTCTTTAGATAAATGACATGGGAGATAACATTGCGAGGCCTCTGCATCACTTTACAGATGACCCCACAACATATTTAGTCATCCCAAAAAATGATGACCCAATCAAAGCCTCCCTGCCACTAAAGACAGATCTTTTGGAAATTGAAAAGTGACCTGATGCCTGGATGGTCAGATTCAATTGATCAAAAACAGAAGTACCAAGCATACACCCCATCTTCATCTTCTTGAACGAAGTTCCAAAGAAAGTAAACAAGCTTCGTCTCCGTTTAATCTACTTCTCCACAGATCTCTCTTGGAACAGCCACTTTAATCGGGTGAAAACCACCTGCGCAAGAATGCTGGGGATAACCCTTCGCTTCAGAAACCTTTCTACCGCTCAGCTTGATCATTCCATTTTAAAAGTCTTGCCTCAGATCCATTGCCGAGTACGGATGCCCGCTGTATGTTCCAAAAACGTTGCTGTTGCCGCTTCAAAGATCTGAAAATGGCCTAATCAGCCAGGTTTAGTCGTTCCCCACGACTCTCCCCCAGTCTGTTAGTGAGAGGTTTGATGTAGCATCGATGGCTGTTTTCTACAAGTACTTAAATTCACCTTCTTTTCTAGAACTTTTTGGTATTGTGTCTACAATTGTCCAATCAACAAGACAGACACAAAGGCACACACCTTGGTCCAATTATCTTCAGGCTGGCAAGCCCAGAACAGAGTACTTGAAGAACAGCTTAATCCGATGTTGCACTTCGATCTGGAATGATCTTCCTGAGGGAGTTCAACCTCCTAAAAGTTCCTCTGTTTACTCTTTCAAAAGAAAATTCAATAGTCATATAAGAACTTCGATAAAAGACTAGGGGCAAATAAGATATTTAATTGTACCTGGCGCCACGAATTTATAAATAAAGAAAAAGTATATAGAAAATATCCATTACAAAAATACCAACAGTTACGAAGGTTTTGAATAAGAGTAATTTGTTTGAAAGTAAATAGAAAGGCAATAATTTTTAAGAACAGTATTTCACTTAACTATCTGCAACATTCTAGACAAAAATCGGTATATCGTTCTTTCTTTCAGCGCTTAGATACAAAATTGTCTCTACAACAAGAAAAAAAGTAACATATTCTAAAAAAGAGCCAGAATTCGAAAAAAAAGCTTTAACAATTTTTTTTTTTATTTGAAAGTTGAATTGAGATCTCCAAATTTTTTCAGATCTGTATCTAATGTCATTTTCTAAACGCTTTTACATTGCTTGGTCTGTCATAGTACCAGACAGATTTAGCAGATATTTAGTTTCCAACAAGTCTGCAAGAGATGGACAAGCTCACACCTTCGATCCATAAGTAAACATGATTTGTTTGAAGAAGGGTGATCCACAATTGATTAAAAGATTTGGGAAAGGTAATATCAAATTGCAAATGTTAAAATATTCTGTATCAAATGCGCATAAATTTTGTTACTATGGTGTCAGTAAGCACACATGATATGTAGTTTATGAGTGAATTATTTACAATTCACACTTTTAAAGGAGAAAATTGATTTTATAATATAGAAAACCCCCGATTATGACGATTACAGGTAGGAAAGATTTAGGAATTACCAAAGACAAAAGAAGTAAAAATTATATTAAAAAAAAAACATAAGAAAAGAACACTTTTATCTCCAAACCAACTAGACATTAGGATATGTATTTAAAGTGCCTTGGTGTAATGCAAAAGGTCTGTTGATACCATAATTTGTGTATTTTGTTGATTAAGTCTTATTGATGATTTGTTATGTTAGTTTTTGAGTGATCTTATGATGTTGGGGCTTGTGTGAATTACTAAGTTGCGAGCCGTTGCGTTAGGAGCTTGATAGATGAACGGGTTACGGGCAATATTTTCATGGTCTTTTCTTTTTCTTATTAGTGTTTTGAAGTTGATTATTTTTGTTTTTCTTTTTCGTGTCTATTTTTTATCTTTATTATTATTGAAACCATGTACCGAGGTTTTTTGGAATTTAATGACAATGGATAAATATGATCATGATTCCCGGAGTATTAGCCGTCTTAATAATCTGGAAGCTTCTAATGTAGATTTTGGAGGTATATTTACGGAGCAGCTACATCGGGGTTATGACATTGGGATAGCCGGCCAATATAAATCTATTAGTTCAAAATATTTGTTTAAAGATGGAATTCAATCTGAGTATGGTGATGCGAGAGGACTCAAAGTCTTCCGCCTTAATTGCCAAGGGCTAAATTCTTCGTTTTATTTTTTAAGTGATATACGTGAACTTTCTGTTTTTTAGGTTATCGGTGTTACTGAAACCTGGCGGAATGACCACAACTAAGCTCTCCTAAAATTCCAGGATACAAATTTTACACTAGGAATCGACAGTTCAGACAACATGGAGGAAATGGAGCATATATTCGAAGCGATATTGACGTTTTGGTAAGAAATGACCTAGTAGTATATCAGGAAATGTTGTTTGAACCATTTATTCTTCAGCTTAGGCTGAAACCTAAAGATGTATTTGTTATTATATTATATAGGCCGCCATCTGCCTCCATACCTATCTTTATGGATCTTCTGGATAAGCAGCTTGAGAAATTACCAACTGGTTCACATCCATTTATGATGCTCGGGGATTTTAATATTTATCTTCAGGAGCTTGATACGAGCGTTTCTAGGGATTATTTGCAGCTTTTCATGTCCTATGGTTTATTTCCTACTATTAAAATATGCACACGAGTCACCACCTCATCATCGAAGCTTATTGACAATATTTTTTTTCAAAGTTGGATTTTTCAGCTCCAAGTGTTATTATTACAGATGTATCAGATCATTTTGGGATTTGAACAAGGCTTGAGGTTTATATTCTCCCAAAGCCAGCAACAATAATTCAAAAGAGCCCAATACACATGTTTAGCCATATTAACCTTCAAAATTTTAAACAGAAAATTGCAGAAGTCGACTGGAATAATCTGGTCGATCTTACGGATGATATAAATATGAGTTTTCAAAGATTTTATGATATGCTGATTTTGATAATGACAAAGACTTGTATGATGGCTCGTTCACTATCAAAGAAAAAAAAGCCCAATAAACCATAGCTTTCGCCTAGCTTGTTACGTTGCATTAATAAAAGAGATCAACTTTATAAGAATTCCTTAAATAATGAAAATGATCCGATTTGTTCAAGAATTTATAAAAACTATAGGAATGCCCTTAATAAATTACTGAGAAATGTTAAAAAAAAAAGTGAAAATAAATTCACTGAAACTTGTGGTAACCCTGCAAAAACATGGAAAATAAATAAAAGCATGATATCGTCTGAAAATTCTATTTTTCTCGATGAAGTAGTAATGCGGAATTGTATGCCAACGAATATACCAGAAGTATACAAGAACTATGTCTTTTAGGATGACTTAACCTCCGAAGTCCCCGGGGGGAGGGCTGAAAGTTATCAACTTTACCCAATGTTAACACATAGTATTTGTTATTCGGAAGTATACAGACGTTTTCAGGGGGGATTTTTCTGGTAGGTGGAAGGGGGGGGGTCGGGCGTTATACGGGAGGATCTTTCCATGAAGGAAGTTTTCATGGGGGAAGGGACATTGCTATGAAGGGGGTGCCGGATTTCCCATCCTTATTAAAGAAAAAGATCAGAAATTAAATTTAAAAAAATGTTTTTCAACTGAAAGTAAGGAGTAACATCAAAACTTAAAACTAACAGAAAATACTACGTATATGATTGGGTTCAACCCCTAGTCAATACCTCGCTCTTTAAGCCAAAGATTTTTTAGTACTTTCATAAGAGCTATTTATTCTAATTAACAGCCTTTGTGATTAAGGGGTCATTTTTAAAGAATTGGAACAAAATTCGAGCTTTAGCTTAAAGAGCAAGGTATTGACTAGGGGGAGAACCCCCTAATATACGCATTAAAAATATATGAATATAGAAGTTCGTTACGTAAGTTAATTCTTAAGTTACGTATATTTATTACTAATAAAAACGTTCGTAAATAAATTAAACAAGTTTCGAGAAAGCCATTTAACCAAATAAAAGTAAAATTAATATACAAATTTTGTTTTAATTATTCATGTACGGTGAGCCAATATCAAAACCTGCATTAATTCAAAAACGTTCAAAAATTAAATAAAAAAAAACACGTTTTTTTAACTGAAAGTAAGGAACGACGTTAAAACTTAAAACGAACAGAATTTATTCCGTATATGAAAGGGGCTGTCCCCTCCTCAACGCCTCGCTCTTTACGCTAAAGTTTGACTTTCTCACCATTCTATTTTTTTAAACAATAAAAAACTTTAGCGTAAAGAGCGAGGCGTTGAGGAGGGGATAGCCCCTTTCATATACGGAATAATTTCTGTTCGTTTTAAGTTTTAACGTCGTTCCTTACTTTCAGTTAAAAAAACTTGTTTTTTTTTTTATTTAATCTTATTGTGTTAAAACTGCTTTTCCTTATATTGCTGATGTTTTTACTTCCCTTATTAATGTGTGTTTGAAACAGGGAAGGTTTCCTGATTGCTTGAAAGTTGCTAGGATAACTCCTATCTTTAAAGGCGGTAATAAGAATGATCTTGGAAATTATTGGCCTATTTCGGTCTTACCTTTTATTTATCGTGTACTAGAAGTGTATTAACGCTAGAATATGTAATCATTTGGAACTGCATAAACTGTTAAATCTAATTCAGTTTGGTTTCAGGAAGGGTAGAACTACAGAGATGGCATTATCATATATAACTTCGGTAATTATTGGAGCTCTTGATAATAGTCTTAGAGTAGCTGGTTTGTTTCTGGATTTGATTAAGGCATTTGACACTATTGACCACCAAATACAATTGCGGAAATGTGAATTTTATGGACTAAGAGGGGCCACTTTGGCTTTGCTTCATGATTACCTCCATAATAGGGAGCAGAACGTTCACCATAATGAATTTTCTTTAAGTAAAGTCTTGTTAAATGTGGTGGCCCCCAGGGCTCTGCATTAGGTTCTACTCTTTTTTCGATTTTTATTAATGATCTGCCAAATGCTGTTGCAACTACTTCTAGAATTAGGAATTTAGTCGATCCTGCAGCTTCTGGGTCCAGGATCACTAGACCCTTATTTGCTTATGATGCGACATTGATGTATGTTGCTTCAACTGAACCACTACTTATTTCTACAATTAACACAGCAGTGACTAAGACAATGTCTATGGTTGAAGGTTAACCGGCTCGGCCTAAATATAAGTAAGTCAAATTTTGTTATCTTTTCGCGGTCTCCAAAGTATTATCCTTGGATTACTGATAGCTTCACCGAAGGGAATTGTTAAGCGGTCAAGTTCCGTTAAGCACCTGGGGATTATTATTGACGAAATTTATTATTTAAGTACCATGTAAAAGCTATATGTAAAATACTATCGCGGAATTTAGAGATTATCGGTAAATTAAAACATATTTTTTCTTCATATGTTTTAGAAGCCATGAAGAAGCCATGTGGAAGTGAACAATACAAGACAGATTTTAATGAAAAACTGGCCGATCATTCTTCTAACGCAGGTAATGAAATTAGACAGTCAGTAAGTATACATCAAAACGAAGGGTCGTTTCACCAGTACATTGGGTCAGCTAGTGAAACAAGTATGTGGCTGTAAAAGACGAATGAAAGTGAAGTGTTAACAGTGAATTCTGGAATAAAGAATAATTCCGCTGGATCAGATTTTTTATCCCTCCGTGTCCTGAAAGAAATTTTTCAGTTGTTAAGGATCAACTTGTCGAACATATTAATGGGTGTTTTAAGGATGGAATCTTCCCTCAGCCGTTTAAAACTGCAAAAATAGTGCCAATTTTTAAGTCAGGTGACCGAGAAGATCCTAGCAACTATAGACCAATATCACTGCTTCCAATTACAGCTAGAATAATGGAGAAGATATTATGCCTAAGGATTGAGACATTTCTAGAGAAGAAAGGATTTTTCTTTAAGAACCAATTTGGTTTCAGAAAGAAACATTCTACAGAGCATGCAGTTCAGTTTCTAACAACGTTGGTTAATGATGGCCTTCATAAACATCTTAAAGTCATAATTGTATTTTTAGATATTTTAAAAGCGTTCGGTTCTGTGGACCATGAAATTCTATTGTGTAAATTAGATAATGCCGGTATAAGACGAAGTGCTCTGAATCTGTTGAAGTCTTACCTAAGTGATAGAAAATTATATTTGGATGATGGAAAACAAGCTACATGTGAATATAATGTCGAGTCTGGAGTCCCACAGGGATCTCCCCTTGGTCCACTATTATTTGCTGTATATATTAATGATCTATGAGGAGTTTTATCTAATATTGTTGATTCAGTAAACAGTGGAGACCCAAATGTGATCCCTGTAAAAGCGTTAGTTTTATTTGCTGATGATACTAATTTAACGGTATGCGCGAGAACTGAAAAAGAGTTGATCCGAGCAGTTGAACATGATATAAGTTTGATTGGAAAGTGGACTAGGTTGAATAAGCTGAAAATAAATTTTAAGAAGTGTAATTTTGTGTTGTTTGCTCATTCTAAAAAGTATTATCCTTGGGTAGATAAGTTGAGGTGTGGGAATTCATTTATAATAGAGTACACTCGACTAGGTATTTAGGCATTATTGTAGATGAGACGCTTAGTTTTTCAGATCATATAAATTGTATAACATCTAAAATTGCCCGTAATGTTGGAACTATTAGGAAACTGAAGCACATTTGTCCGAAAATTGTCCTTAGACTTTTGTATTTTTCACTTGTCCATTGTTACCTTTTATATTGTTGTTCGGTATGGTCTTCAACTGTTCAATCCCATCTGAAACAACTTAGAGCTTTGCAGAATTCTGCCATTAGGATTTTAGCAAATTATGGACCGAGAGATTCAGTGAGAAATGTGTATTTGAAACTGAATATTCTTCCTCTAGCAGGTATATTCTTTTTTTAACGATCTATGCTAATGCTTGATATTATTAATAACTTTACCTTAGAATGTTGTTTTAATGGCATGTTTATAACTGGTGTGGATCTTCACAATTATAATACAAGAAATGCAGATGCTTTTCGGCGGCCGCAGTGTGAAACAACCCGGTCACAGTTCTCTGCTCGGCATATTTTGTCGAGCTCCTGGAGTCATTTACCAATTGGGGTTGTGCGTGAGCATGACCGAAGTAGTTTCCGGGAAATTTGAGGGATTTTTGTAATAATATTTATCAATTTGTTTGATTTTTTTTTTTTTTTTTTTTTTTTTTTAGTAGTACCATAATGGAATTTTTAGTTGTGTTGTTTTGTCAGCCCGTCGGCGGGGGATAATGTTTTGTTTATTTATATTGAATTATGTGTTGGAGTTGGCCTAACGAACCGAAAGGTTCCTTGGCGTTTGTTTTTGTAAATTATGTGTAAATAAAATTATACTCCTGGGAAAAAAAAGATCATTTTGTGGAATAGGGAACCGGGATCCAGTCAGGTCAATGTACAGTCTAATTAATGTAATGCATGCAGCTGGATTGCGTGATTTTTATACCCTGGTTTTTATGTATAAGTATTGTTATGGGTGCCTTCCAGACTGTTTTACAGGAATATTTCGGGAAAGGTCCAATGTTCATTGTCACGGAACTCGGACAAGTGGAGATATTGAGGTTCCTCGCCTAGTTTCTAGTAGGACTGCTTTTTCAGTTATTTATAGAGGGGCTAAGCTGTGGAATAAGCTTATCCCAAGTACCAAGGAATTACCCATTAGTCAATTTAAATCTGAGCTACGTGTGGGGTTGCTAAGTAAGTATACCTTCGAAACAGATTGAGATTGATGGAATTAAATTTGACAGTAATTGTTTTTTTTTTTTTTTTTTTGCTTCGGGATCATGATATTATGTTGTTTTATTGTGTATGAATTATTTATGTAAGTTTTTTTTTTCGCTACATGGTTTCACCCTTCTGCTTATTATAGATTATACTTGTTTTTTTTCGTTTTTTATTTATTTTTTTCTTCTATTTTTTTAATTTTTTATCGGTAGCACACCCTCGCAAGCAACGCTTTTGGTGTGCTACCGATTGATTTTGTCCCTGTTTTTTATTTGGATAATAAATTGCTACTACTACTACTATTGTTTCCTTTTTCTTGGTGCCAGAAAAAATCAAAATTTGTTACGATTAGAAATGAAATTCTGGGATGGTCATGAAATATATAGCTATTAAAGGAAAAAATAGAACAAATTAAAAAAAGCAATGAATTAGAAAGGATTTTAACACTGTTGCTTTATTTGAGAGTTGAATCGAGAGGCAGAAACTGTTAAAATCGCATTTAACCCATCTGCATCTAATGTCAGTTTTTGATTCTTGTATCTGATATCATTCTATTGTCAGAGATGGAAAACTAATGACAGTACTTAGAAACAGAAAAGGTTTTCAAGCATTCCAATGAAAGTAATCACTTCGATTTTCCACCATGCAGAAGAGTTCCATTAACACAAGATGCGATTCAGACTTTTCTAGAACATTAGAGCGTTCGTGCATAACTAAAACTCCCGTCAAATCGAAATTCAACCAACCGAAACTAATTAAAATCCTATCCCCTCCCCTTTTCTACAAATCAAACATGAAAACTTTCTTTCTGTGTGTCATAAAAATGAAATTAAGTTTCAGGTGTCGTTAGATGAGGATTTTAAATCTGAAAGAAACAATCGAGGTTTAACACTGCGGGTTCATTATTAACTGGATCAAGCCCGGACAGACGGAACAATCGAGAGTCGCACAGATTTTTAAGTATTAACTGGACCAATTCATGAAAAAACGGTAGTGATTCTCGAGAAATAATCTCCTTAAGTTTAAGGACTATAACTAAATCCTTTTTTAGTATTATTTTGCAAGACCTACAAACACCTTTGAAACCAATTTGTCCTGAGAAGCATGACTATTTTCTGGTAAAGGCTGAGAAAAATAAATTACAGCAAACCCAGGTGGATATTTATCCCCCGTTGCTACGAAAAGAATTGAGAAAAAGCTTGGTCAATAGGGGATTTTTAACTCAGTTTGTAAATATTATGCAATACAAAAATGTATGCAAAGTATTATCATACCCCAAATATTCATTTTCACATGTGTTCAGGAACCATGGCCCAGGCAACAATTCTTAAAAGTTTTCAGGCAATCAAAAAACCCTACCCCATTCTCAGAAGGGGGTTTGTGCCCCCCATCAACATTTTTCCTGTATAATAGGGTCCAGAGTTAAGTTGGCCATGAGTTTAAGGTTTCAAGCCGTTCATCAAAAAATTTTATTGGCCCTTTTAAGGTCCCAATTTTCAGACAAACCAATATTTTCCTTTTTTTCATACATTGTACCTCATCTTAATTTTTTATACATTAGGATGAACACCCTTCTCCACCCTAAAAAGAAGTTTGGTCACCTTGGCCTGGCAACAATTCCTAAAATTCATGAAGAAGATGATTTAATAATCTTCGGCCCGCATATTTTAAGCGGCCCGTGCCCCAACTGAAAATAAGATTATTTACCTTTTTTGCCCCATTTTTGGGAAAATGACTTTTCTTTTCAATTTCTTCTTGTGCATTTTTCTTAAGGTCCATGGCCGAAGAGTTTAAAGCTGCAATTTTCAAGCTGATAATGATAGTAAGGTTTTTTGTCTTTTTCTAGATCCCTTAACGACCCCCCCCCCCCCTGTAAACCAAAACGTTAGATCTACTTAGCCCAGCCCAGCCCAGCATTCAATATATGTTCAATATTATCAATATTTCAAATATTACCATTCTGTTTATATATAAGATAGATTGGTTACTTACCATTTATGAAGCCAAAAAGCTACATAACTGAGATACATCTTTTATGCTTAGCACGGCAGAATAATTAATTGCACTAAAAATTAATCATTAGAATTAATATATTTTAGTTACTTTTCCCAGCAAGATAGAACAATTAATTTTACATTAGGTTTTTTGCTGTTTTGTATAGATGGAGGCTATAACTTCCAAACGTATTACCATAAATTTTTGACACAATTGGTTTGAAATAAAGGGTGATATGCTTTCTTTTAACAAGCATCAGGAGACAAAAGGGGCTAAGGGAGATAAGAATTCCAAGTTGATTTTAAGGGATCAACTTGGAAAAATCGATTAAGAATCAGCGAGGCGTATGTAATCCCTTCAAATTGAGCCATCCTGCTATGTCAAGCCCAGATAAACATATTATGCCAAAGATGCATTAAATGCCGAGGCTTTATTTGCTGATTAAACTAAGCCTTATGATAGGGATATTTTTTTAAGAAAAAGAAGAGCATTAACATTTGGGTGTAAGGACTATGCCCTGATTAATAGCATTGAAACTAGAGCGGGAATTTTGAAGGATAGAACAAACACTTACAAAAGCAAATAAACACAAACGCCAAAAATAGACAAAACTCTGCTAACTCGATAATTTCTTTTTCTGCAGATAGACAGGAGCGAAGCAATGGTTTTGAGATTCCACGCACAATGTTACTTTTAAACCCCCTCCCCTAACTATCACTACCATAATATAAGCATATCGTACTGTTGACGAAAAAAAAGAAAATCTCAGTTTAGGACCCCCTCATAGGCTGCACTCAGGGATAGCTGTTCCCCCTTGTCCCCGTCTAGCTACGCCACCATTAATAGAAGGTTTGTACTTAAATTTGCGCTTTATATTACAGTTGTTTCTTGTGATTTAAAACCTTACTAAAATTATATAAAGCAAGCCATGTTTTTGTCGGATATTGTATTAAACAAAATCTTTTCAAATACAACAAAAAGCCTCGGGCCCGTGAACTACAGTATAATAACAAAAAAAAAATTTGTTATCTTGATCAAATGAAAAAATCTAGAGAAACCCATCTGTGGACGTTTCTTCTTTTCTTTTCTTTTACCTATCAGGCACCTGCAGGACTTTCCCCATAAAGAACAATGGCCATTACTGTTCCACAGCTGTGAGGTTCAATAGTGATTACTAAAAACATTCAAAACGTTTTTTACCCAATATTTTTAGGATTTTCATCCAGGCTCAGGAGCGAAATCACTTCGTATTTGCTTAAGTGCAACCTCAATTTCACCAGATATGATTGGGTCGCATACCATATCATCTTTTGAACCTCACAACTGTGAGGTTCAATAGTGATTACTAAAAAGATTCAAAACGTTTTTTACCCAATATTTTTAGGATTTTCATCCAGGCTCAGGAGCGAAATCACTCCGTATTTGCTTAAGTGAAACCTCAATTTCACCAGATATGATTGGGTCGCATACCATACCATCTTTTGAACCTCACAACTGTGAGGTTCATTAGTGATTACTAAAAAGATTCAAAACGTTTTTTACCCAATATTTTTAGGATTTTCATCCAGGCTCAGGAGCGAAATCACTTCGTATTTGCTTAAGTGAAACCTCAATTTCACCAGATATGATTGGGTCGCATACCATACCATCTTTTGAACCTCACAACTGTGAGGTTCAATAGTGATTACTAAAAAGATTCAAAACATTTTTTACCCAATATTTTTAGGATTTTCATCCAGGCTCAGGAGCGAAATCACTCCGTATTTGCTTAAGTGAAACCTCAATTTCACCAGATATGATTGGGTCGCATACCATATCATCTTTTGAACCTCACAACTGTGAGGTTCAATAGTGATTACTAAAAAGATTCAAGATGTTTTTTACCCAATATTTTTAGGATTTTCATCCAGGCTCAGGAGCGAAATCACTTCGTATTTGCTTAAGTGAAACCTCAATTTCACCAGATATGATTGGGTCGCATACCATACCATCTTTTGAACCTCACAACTGTGAGGTTCAATAGTGATTACTAAAAAGATTCAAAACGTTTTTTACCCAATATTTTTAGGATTTTCATCCAGGCTCAGGAGCGAAATCACTTCGTATTTGCTTAAGTGAAACCTCAATTTCACCAGATATGATTGGGTCGCATACCATACCATCTTTTGAACCTCACAACTGTGAGGTTCAATAGTGATTACTAAAAAGATTCAAAACGTTTTTTACCCAATATTTTTAGGATTTTCATCCAGGCTCAGGAGCGAAATCACTCCGTATTTGCTTAAGTGAAACCTCAATTTCACCAGATATGATTGGGTCGCATACCATATCATCTTTTGAACCTCACAACAGTGAGGTTCAATAGTGATTACTAAAAAGATTCAAGATGTTTTTTACCCAATATTTTTAGTATTTTCATCCAGGCTCAGGAGCGATATCACTCCGTATTTGCTTAAGTGAAACCTCAATTTCACCAGATATGATTGGGTCGCATACCATATCATCTTTTGAACCTCACAACTGTGAGGTTCAATAGTGATTACTAAAAAGATTCAAGATGTTTTTTACCCAATATTTTTAGTATTTTCATCCAGGCTCAGGAGCGATATCACTTCGTATTTGCTTAAGTGAAACCTCAATTTCACCAGATATGATTGGGTCGCATACCATATCATCTTCCTAGTTAAGAGCTTTTCATAAGTTTGATATTTAATACTTCACATAAAAGAACGTTGCTTTTCTCGATATCTTCTTGTAGTTGTTTGAAATGCTCGGGCCAACTTTCGGGGAAATATACCTCTGAATGTTGATCATGTAGCTTTTTCCCTTTCTATCATTCTCCAGAATTCCCAACTATGAAACTCTCTAAGGCCCTTCATAATAATTCTTCTTTCTTTCTATTATTCACTCTCTTTTTTTTCCTTTACACTTTATATAGTATATCTAAATAGTATAATATATTTTAAATAGTATATACCACTTAAATATAAATCAAAAACACATATACCACAATAAAAACATTTTGCTCTAAAAAAGCCGCGTTTTCAGGCTCAGCGGGTTCGAACCACAGTTTATATAATTATCCAGTATGATCTTTCCCTATCTCACCCATTATAAAAACCCGGACCAAGGTGCGAGTGATCCAGAGAACATTTTTGCAGATAGAAACATAAGCGGCATCAGATCTTTTCACGGGTAGACAAGTCAGACGCGAAACAATCGGAAACAAGTGGAAACCCGCTATTACGAATAATGCACTTTGTAACCCTCTTGGACGCTAAACTTACAGTTATAATAGAAATAATCGGAAACAAGTAACCCGCTAATGCAGAAAGAAGTGGGAGGAGCTTTTTGTTCGTACCGAGAATGAAGACCAGAAATGACCTGCGATAAACTTACTGGATAATTCTATAAACTGTGGTTCGAACACAGGTTGTTCTCGTCTACTTTCAAGTTTTTCGTCTAGTTTCATCTAGTTTCAGCGGGTTCGAAGTTTGAACCCCGTATTTGATGCACTAGATTCACTGATACACAACGCTTGGTGCACTAGACGAGAACAACCCGTGTTCGAACCCGCTGAGCCATGAACAACCCGTCTACGAACACGGGTTGTTCTCGTCTAGTTCATCAAGGGTTATGCATTAGTGCATCTAGTGCATCAAACACGGGGTTGAAACTTCGAAGCCGCTGAAACTAGACGAAACTAGACGGAAAACTTGAAACTAGACGAGAACCACCCGTGTTCGAACCCGCTGAGCCTGAAAACGCGGCTAAAATCGAAACAATCTAACTGGAGCGTTTACAATAAAAAAATAAACCATTTTAATATTTCATTTATTTGTTTTCTGCAAAAACATGCACTGATAAAAAAGTTGTACAGTACCACCAGTGATACATGCACCACAAGTTTGAGAACCCTGGATCTATTGCAGTCTTTGCATTTAGTAATTATTATTCAATTATTATTATTCATTTCAATTTTATTCATTCAGTGATTATTCAATCAGTAATTATTCATTCAAATTTAAACTGCTCGATTTAAATTCCTCATCATTAAAAACTTTTTTTTCGGCTGGTTTCACTGCTGCCAAGGATTTACTTAATATTTGTTATTAATTTTTGCTTAATTTTAACTTAATAATTGCTTTATTTTTTTCCGACTAGTTTCACTGCTACAACGGATTTGGTAAATATTTGTTATTATTTCTTAATTTTTCCTTAATTAGTGTTTAATTTTGCTTCATTCTAACTTAATATTTGCTTTATTTTTTTCCGGTTGGTTTCACTGCTACCAAGGATTTGCTGAATATTTGTTATTATTTTTTAATTTCTACTTAATTTTCAATTAATTAATGTTTAATTTTGCTTCATTTTAACTTCATATTTTCTTAATTTTTTCCCCGGATGGTTTCACTGTTACCAAGGATTTGCTTAATATTTGTAATTAATTTTTAAGTTTCGCTCAACTTTCGATTATTTACCACTTAATTTTTGCTGAATTTTAACTTAATATTTGCTTTTTTTCGACTGATTCCACTGCTGGCACGGATTTTCTAAATATTGGTTATTAACTTTTAATTTTGATTAATTTTTTAATAATTAATGCTTAATTTAAACTTAATATTTGCTTTACTCTTTTCCCGGTTGGTTTCACTGCTGGCAAGGATTTTTTTAGTATTTGTTATAAACTTTTAACTTTTGCTGAATTTTTATATTAATTAATGCTAAATTTTGCTTAATTTTTTGCCTTTTTTTTCCCGGTAGTTTCACTGCTGCCAAGGATATTCTTAATATTTGTTATTAATTTTTGATTAATTAATGTTCAATTTTGCTCAATTTTAAATTCATATTTGCTTAATTTTTTCCTGTTGGTGTCACTGCTCCCAAGAATTTGCTTAATATTTGTTGTTAATTTTTGATAATTTACAGCTTAATTTGCTTAATTTTTTTTCCAGCTGGTTTCACTGTTACCATGGATTTGCTTAATATTTGTGAAAACTGTAACTATAGCGTCCGAATAAGAATCTGGTATCTCGGCCTCAAACGCGAGTATAAGCAATGAAGGGTTAAGACGTAATCATTTAGTCGTAAGGGTGCGAGTCTAACAGCTTCAAAATTTCAAGCAAAACCAACTATTTTTTTCAAATATGTTCCAAAAGAAACACAGGTCATGGAAGAGGGGGAGGGGAAGGGGATTTCAAATTCAAAGGGCTACCACTTTACGGAGAATATACATCCTTTAAAGGCTAAAAAATTAAGACTTAAGAACGAGCCAAATAAAGCATTCATTTATGAGAAAATGTTAACCTAAACTTAGAGGAAGAAGCTGGAATTTCAATATAAACGCTTTGGGATAGGAATTTAAAAAAAAAATTCTAGAAATCAGCTTGGAGGTCCTTATAATTTGTAATTTGACTCTTGAAGTTACATTTTTCTTCTATTTAATCATACTTGTTTTTTTACCAACAAAGCCTACCTTCCCCAACTATCCTGCTTCCTTACTTCAGGATATGGATCGTTAAAAAAGGTTATGAACGTTTGGAATTTTTTTTTTTTATAAACCCAACTTTGTTATTCATTTAGATTTTAAATACATAACATTTTGCGGAAACTGCCATTTGACGGAAGTCAAAAGCGTCCCAGAAGGGGGAATCTGTCTCCAAAAAAGTTATTTCATTGTCTTCTTATAATAGCAGGCTAAATTATATAAAGAACATTTATTTCAACCAAGGAGGGAGGGGTTAGAGGGTTTCACCTCCCCCCCCCACCCCGAAATATTTGTCCGACTCGTAAAAATGTAACAAAAATGTGCATAAATGCATTTTTGACGCAGTTTTCAAAGGTTTTTTAACCACCACCCCTCCCCCCCCCCGGAAAAAATTCTGGAGACTACCCTGCTTCCAACTATATGTTGTTGTTTTTTGGAAATTTCTTTGGTCAACTATATGTACTTTTTATTACATATAAACTTGTCACATTTTACTTACAACACTCAGTATAAAACACAAAAACTTACAGAGAGATTGACTAGAGTTACTCGGTGACCAAATGTCAGGAGCAGCTTCACAACCTCAGCATGGCCTGCCCATGCTGCCAAGTGCAGAGGAGAAGATCCTTTGGAATCGATGACATTAGGAGAAGCCCCATTACATAAAAGTAGATTCACAATATCCCTGGAAATTGGAGATGAATACGTAATTTATTTTATTTTTACCCACTCATACAATAATAAAAAGAGAAGAGCGGTGTAATGCAAAGAAAGAAAAGGAAAAACAAAGAAACTTCAGGACCAAATTAAACAATAAGATAAAGAATAAATAATAATAAGAGACCAAATAATAGGTTAGTACAAAAAGAAAGGCAGGTTGCCAGGCTGACCTTTTTATGACAATTTTTTTTTTCTATTAAATGCTATTTGGACATCATTATTTTTATTTTCAGAAAATGAAATTTTTCTGACAATCATTTTTGGATATTATATAAAGAAGCAATTCAAGAAAAGATCATGCATTATTGGACAGATTTAAAAATCATTGTAAGTCCAAGAGGAATTGAAAATGATCAAATGGAATTAATTTCGGGGGGTAAACATCTAGGATCACGAAAAAAAAGAAACAATAAACGCTGAAATTCTTGTTAAAGACTAAGTGACATAGACCAACTCCCATAACAGATTATACCAAAAAGATGTGCTTGTACTGGTTAAAGTATTTGTCACAAAAATTCTCTTTGAATGAGTCTTGGCTTTTCAAGCGTGCTTAAATTCAAGTTTCATCTCAAAAGCCATATTTTCTCACAAGATATTTTAGCTGAAATTTAGCTTTGACAAAACTGGCATTCCTGTATTAAGGCATTTCTATCAACACTTTGATAAGCGTCACAGTTATGCCCTTTTGATCCTGATTAATTTTTACAATCAATTTTAGCCCACTATCTGTTGTTTCATTGATTCCAGCCATTGCATACGTGATCAAACCAGGTGACAAACTTCAAATCTTTGACATGTATTTGTTGTTTCCCGTTTAATGTCTCATCTGGTAGAGATCATTAACGACAATTTCCCCGTAAGTTTGCCTGAATTTAGTTTTATGAGCTTCCTATTTGTACAGTAAACTCTTGCTGACTCGAAATTCACGGGACCACAATTTTTCTTCAAGTTACGTATAATTTGACTTATGCATAATCCGAGTTATAGAGGTCATTCTACATAATATTGACTTCTAAAGGTAACAAGTTACAGAAGTAAGTCAAATGAAGATTCGAGTTACAGCCACTACAAATTTAAGAATAACTTTATTAGTGTATTATAGACTTGACATATCACGACTCAAATTCCAAATGTCAATACTTGACTTTCAAATGTCATTAAAAATTTAGTTTTCTAGGATATAGACACCTGAACATTAAAGAATCTGATACAAAAATAGGTTAAAAAAATGAATACATATCAAAGTTCGCAATTGCGACCTGCATAGGCTACCGGGGTTTCGACTAACAGTGGTCCGTTGAAAAAACTTCGCGATACAGAGGTAAACTTTGACTTGTGGACGTAAAGTGAAAAGTAAATGACGACTTATCTACTGAATTTCGAGTTATAAGGTAATTTTCAGGTCACTTCGACTTAAAGAGGTGAAATATAACCGCAAAATTATTTCGAGTTATTACATGTTTTTTTCTTTGACTTAGACAGGTTTTTATATATAATAATATATATTAGTAATTTTACAGGTTTTTGATACATATTAATAATATAGGTTTTTTATATTAATAATTTGAAGCATCGAAGATTTCAAGTTATCGAGGTTCGAATTATCGAGAGTCGACAGCACATCAAGTTTTACAGCAAAACTTGCGAAATAATTCTATATGCACTTCTTTGTATGTTGTATCTACTTCTGCGCACAAACCACAGTTTGGTGACAATAGGGTAAACAATTGTTTTACAAACAAGCCTTCTTTGAAATTTTGAAGAATTTAAGCAGGACATGTGAGTCTCTAATAATGCTTGTCCTCTTTCTCTTTTTTTTGCTAACTTTTGTAGAGTCAACGGGTTTGCACCTACTGAATAGGTCATCAAGTATAGACTGCGCTTACATATCGAGTACTAAAAACCTATAGACAGCAGAATTCCACCCCTTGCGATAATTAACATTACATACATCAATAAAAAATTAGTCTCTTCAATTTTTGTTTTCTATGCACAACTAAAATAAAATAAAACTTTCATTGCAAGATAAAATGAGATAACACATCCACACGGGTTTTCATGAGAAAATTCTCACCTAGAGCCGGTAAAACTACAGGTACCAATTGCAAGTTGCAAGAAGCAACTTAACCCAATAATAGCCCAAACTCTAAAAAAAAAAAAACAATTTGATAACAATTAATATATCTACAGAATTGACTTTTTATGCTCAGTCCAGACATATAAAATGTATAATATGTCACAAGAAAGATCATCAGTACATGTTTACTTTTGTTTTTGTTTTTTCCCTGAGGGTAATCTATCAAAACAATAGTCCGAAAAGATCGGAAAGGGGGCTTATTCAAACGGAAGTAAAAAGTTCTAGTGTCCTTTGTAAGTGATCAAAAATATTGGAGGGCAAATAGCATCCTCCCCTAGGACGCCCCCTCTTTCCCCAAAAGACATCCGATCAAAACTTTTAATAAGTAACCGGGTTCAGCATAGTTGAAAGTTCCAGTAACTATGCCTCTGGGGATGGCATGACGTCCCAAGCCCCCAAGAGAGAGGTCAGAAAATTACGCAGTTTGCCCACTGTTTACATATATTTCTTATCGGAAATAGACGGAGAGTTTTCTGGGGGAGTTTTCTACAGGGGGGGGGTGTTATTTTCTACAGAAAAATTTCCCCACAAAAGTTTCTGGGGGTAAATTTCCAGGGGCAACTTTACGCAGGGGGAGTTTTCCGGAATAACTTTATTTGTCTTTCTTTCTCTTTGGCTGCTCAATTTTATATGTGAAGAGAATATTTCAGGGGAATTGTTCCAAGGAAAATCTTCAGCACAGAGGGAACTGTCCAGGAGGATATTTCGTGAAGAGAGAGGGGGGCCACGAGATGAACTTCCCACGGGAGGTATTTTCCGGAGGAATTTTCCAAGGAGGAGGGATTTCCGCCATAATCTGAAAAACGATCAGAAATTAAATATAAAAAAGTTTTTTGTCAAATGAAAGTAAGGAGAATCTTCCAGGGGGAATTGTTCTGGGGAAGTTTTCATTGAGGAGGGAATTTTCCGGGTGGATTTTATGTCGGATGAATTTTCCACAGAGGGGAAGAGGGGATACCCCCTCCTCAATCCCTTGCTCTTTACGCTAAAGTTTGACTTTTTGTCCCAAATCTTTGAGAACGACTCCTAAAACACAAAGACCATTTAATTGGAATAAAAAGTTTTCTTTAAAGCACTTAAAAAGCTTTAGCGTAACGAGTGAGGGATTAAGGAGGGGCAATCCTTCATATACGGAATAATTTCTGTTCTTTTTAAGTTTTAATGCTGCTCCTTACTTTCTTTTTAAAAAACATGTCAGCATTGGGAATAAAATTTCGATTATTGTTTACCATAAGGCATGGATAACAGTGGATAAAAAATTATCCTGACGGGCAAGGCTTCACTGTCAATGATTCTATTAGTCCAAATTCCAATTAAAACCATGTTAAAGAAAAAAAACTTTCCTCTTATCAATTTCCCACACACTTTGTCCTGGCTTATTGAACAAATTAGGATAATAGTACAAAATCACACATATATTAACTCACCTATAACCATTGAGTGCTGCATGATGTAAACTAGTGTATCCACCTTGGTCTTTGACATTAATATCATAGCTTCGTCTAAGACTATAAAATAAATATTCAATATTAGTATAAGAAAATGATTAAAAGAAGGAGAAGGAGGAGCAAAAAAAAAAGAAAAAAATGAAATACTTTAGCTGTCTAATAAGTTAGTCAAAAGACAGAGGATGTGTTTTGATTAAAATGTCAGTTTACCTTTTATGTCTATTCTTTGAATAAGAAACAAAGGACACAAGTATACACATTTCCTATGTCAGTGGAGGGGGTATAAAAGGATTTATAAGGGAAGACACGGCACACAAAGCACAGACATGGTATTTATTTTAATAGAGACAGGCTTCAACATAAGGTAGACACTGCAACCTCCCTCCTCCTGCAGTGGCAGGTACAAGGAAGAAGATCAAATGTACCCAACATGAATTTAAGTTAGATACCAAGTGTTTTCTGAAATGTTAAGACTTATGTGGAACAGACCTAAACTAAATAAGCTGATCCTGGATTTTAGGATTAATTATATCATCTTACTGTCTTTAAAATACAAAAGTAGAGATCTGTTTGTAACATAATCCGTCGGTGAACAGTGAGCAACTTGCTTAATTTAGGGTTCTTGCCCCTTGGGCTGTGTGGATCCTGTCACTCTTGGATGCATATTTACTGGACTTTTTTTTTACTATCCTGAGCCAGCTGACTATCTTAAATTTTGAATCAATGCCATGGATGCTACAGGGGTGCCCAGGGCAAAAACGGCATGGAAAAGTGAGTGGTCTTTCATGAACTTTTGAGCATCATGCCTTTGCTACATCCTAATTTATGAGATTTCATAAAATCGTAAAATTGTGTCTTAAATGTTAAAAAAAAGTTATCTTTTACCAGCATATAAAGTCTTCACCAGCACTTTTATCAGTAGCCTATGCTGCTTAACACCATAAGATAAACTTTTTGGGGTTTTTATTAGCAAAATGGCAAAGTTTCTGCAGTTTAGGATGCTGGTAGGTTTTTTTTATTGATGATAACTACTTTGAGGCAACCCAAAATTAGATGGTAATATTATTTATACGAAAATTGTAATTTTCTAAATCTTTAGTGGGTTTAATTCTTGTATTTTAGCAGACTGTAAGTGAAACTACACTTATTTTAATTCACAGCCATAGTTTCATGGGCTAGTAGCTGTCACATTACCTTATGGCTTAGAATCAAGTTAAATCAGGAAAAAAAGTACACTCAAACCTAAATTTAGGAAGAGTTTTCTCTGCCAAAGTTAAGACAGATCTTCTTGCCTTATAAATAGGGAATACAGATATGAGCTTGAAAGTCTCTTCCCAGTCATAACTTGGGTTTCATAGCGTCAATTTTCTTTTTCGTAGCTTAACACAGAAAATTGCCAATCATCAAGGATTTTCTGAAAAAATGCTGAGAAAGGTAAACAAAACCTCCAGCAATGGACCTACAGCTTAAATGTGAGCCTTGAAAGGCGTTTTGACCTCATGTCTCTACTCTATCTCTGCCTGTAATAAAAAATATATATATTATAGCCTACAAGAATAGAGCCAACTTATTTTTGGAAATAAACAATGGAAAGCAAAACTGACTTTGTTTTCAAACTTGCAAATAACACCTTTTTTGGCATTGTCAAAAAATAGCAAATTGGACAAGTTAAATTAAGAAGTTTATTGTACTTGATCATCATAAATCCATGTATTTGGAATAGATAACTACACAACATCAACAAACCATTGAATTTATCACCAAGTGGTATTTTTCTTTCATAGTTCTATTACAGTAATTAAATAAAAAAACAAGTTTTTTTAACTGAAAGTAAGGAACGACGTTAAAACTTAAAACGAACAGAAATTATTCCGTATATGAAGGGGGCTGTCCCCTCCTCAACGCCTCGCTCTTTACGCTAAAGTTTTTTTATTGTTTAAAAAAATAGAGTTGTGAGAAAGTCAAACTTTAGCGTAAAGAGCGAGGCGTTGAGGAGGGGACAGCCCCCTTCATATACGGAATAATTTCTGTTCGTTTTAAGTTTTAACGTCGTTCCTTACTTTCAGTTAAAAAAACTTGTTTTTTTTATTTAATTTTTGAACGTTTTTGAATTAATGCAGGTTTTGATTTTGGCTCACCGTACATGAATAATTAAAACAAAATTTGCATATTATATTTGGTTAAATGGCTTTCTCGAAACTTGTTTAATTTTATTTACGAACGTTTTTATTAGTAATAAATATACGTAACTTAGAATTAACTTACGTAACGAACTTCTATATTCATAAATTTTTAACACGTATATTAGGGGGTTCGCCCCCTAGTCAATACCCTGCTCTTTAAACTATAGTTCAAATTTTTTTTCCAGTTCTTTAAAAATGACCTCTTAATCACAATCAGTTGATCAGTTGAAAAACTTGTTTTTTTTTTTTATTTAATTCCTGATCTTTTTCTTTAATAATGCTGGGAAATCCGGCGCCCCCTTCATAGCAATGTCCCTTCCCCCATGAAAACTTCCTTCATGGAAAGATCCTTCCATATAGCCCCCGACCCTCTCCTTCCCCCACCTACCAGAAAAAATCTCCTCTGAAAAAGTCTGTATACTTCCCAATAACCAATACTTTATGTTAACATTGAGTAAAGTTCATAACTTTCAGCCCTCTCCCTGGGGACTTTGGGGATCAAGTCATCCTAAAAGACATTTTTATCATATTTTCGACCATGCTGAACAAAATGGCTATCTCAAAATTTTGATCGGGTGACTTTGGGAAAAAAATGAGCGTGGGAGGGGGCCTAGTTGCCCTCCATTTTTTTTGGTCACTTAAAAAGGGCACTAGAACTTTTAATTTCCGTTCCAATGAGCCCTCCCACGATATTCTAGGACCACTGGGTCGATACGATCACCCCTGGGGAAAAAAAAAAAAAACAAACAACAAACAACAACAAACAAATAAACACGCATCCGTGATCTTTCTTCTGGCAAAAAATGCAAAAATCCACATTTTTGTAGATAGGAGCTTGAAACCTCTACAGTGGGGTTCTCTGATACGCTGAATATGATGGTGTGATTTTCATTAAGGTTCTATAACTTTTAGGGGGTCTTTCCCCCTTTTTTTGAAAATCAGCCAAATTTTCTCAGGCGCGTAACTTTTGATGGGTAGCTCTAAACTTGATGAAAGTTATATATTTGAAATCAGCATTGAAATCTGATTCTTTTGATATATCTATTGGTATCAAAAACCCGTTTTCTAGAGTTTCGGTTACCATTGAGCCGGGTCGCTCCTTACTTACAGTTCGTTACCACGAACTGTTTGATCACGGGAAAAAAGTAACTTTAAGGGTTTAAAATGAAATGTGCAATGGTAGCAATTGGTATATTTGGAAAGGTTATTTAAAGGTGCACCAAGCCCTTCTTACCCAACAAGCACACATGCATGATGCAGGCTACTCTTGCCTTGAATTAGACTTGCAATTTTACCCTTAGTCCAATAAACCACTTCACCACAAGCAAAAAAATACTCACAAGAGCAGCATGCTCTTTTCTGAGTTTGAGAATTTGTGGTCTTGACGTTCTTTGAGCCTGAGGTACTGTCTCTGGTCCAAAATAGCTCAGTTTGGCCTATGAAACTGGAAGCATTAGATCTTTACTGGAAGAATTATATCTTTATTCATTTTTGTGAACAAACGGATAAAATAATTCACAACCAATGGGCAGTTAACCTGATCTAAAATTTGTTTATATTTTTTTCTCTTTTCTATATTATGCTTACTAGCATTGTATATTAAAATATTCAATTCTATATATTCTGCTTAATTGTGATTGCAGTAACATTTGCAATTCAGTAAAGAGCAAGCAACAGCCTATAGTAACTAAGTTTAAAAACACATTTTGAAAAAAACTCTCTAGTGAGAAAGACATCTTGAAGGTCATTCATCTAACATCCCTCCCGAACTATGAAAACAACATTTCTCAAGGGAGCTTTCAGAACCTGACCCACTAATAGAAAATACTTCCAAAGTCACACTTAAAAGATACTTTTGATAGGGGTCAAATCAACGTTTACTGTATCTGTTTCTGACGTTTATAATATAATCCATAAAATCAAGAAGCCTCTCTCGAGAGATATAGATCACGTTTGCGCTAAACACCTCCTATATGGAACACCTTCACTTCTTTCCCACCTTGCACTACTTTTCCAAATGGTGTTCACAAAAGAAATAGCTCCCTCCCTCGTTTTCAACTGACCATATTACTCCTGTCCCTAAAAAGAATAAACCCTTAAATGAATGTTCATCATACCGGCCAATAACAGTGCTACAACTATTTTGTAAAATTTTTGACAAGTGGATAATGCCTGGTTTGATAGATAAATGTTATATGCCTCCATGGCAATTGGGTTCTGGAAAGGAATACGATGCGCTCTTGCACTCAAGGCAATGTCGTCAGTTTTGATTGATGCTGATAAATCGGGAGAGCCACTTGTTCTAGGGAGCCATGATGTCAGTCGTGCTTTTGATTCGATAATTCACGCGCATATTCTTATTGTTCTGTATAAGCGCGGGGTCAGTCTTTGTATTATTCATACTTTGTATGATATGTATACTTATTTAACTGTCATAGTTAATCTGCCTGACGGAATGATTACAGAGGTAGTCATACCTGTTCGCCGTGGAGTAAGGCAAGGTGCCCTTACATCTCCAATCGCGTTCAATAACTGTATTCTGGACACACAGTCTCAAGCGGTTTCCTCTTGTATTTTAGAAAGGATAGATGTATCTCTTGTTGCCTATACAGACAATGTCTTCATCCCCAGCTGAACAGCAATGGCGTTTGAGAATTTTTTTTTCATTCTGAGTCGAGAATATTCAAAGATAAATATTAATTTTAATGCTGAAAAGTCAGAAGTGGTACTATTCAACAGGGTTCCCAAAGTTCCCAAAGTTGATCTTGATGGAGTATTGATTGTTCCTAAACCGGAATGAAATGTCTTGGCCTCCCAATTAGTGATTCTTTTAAAGCAACTAGAAAGCTCCTCATCCATCAATCCCGGCGCCGGACGTCCAGTGCCTACAGTAGCATAGTATCTAATAAAGTTTGTTTTAATCGCTGGCTACTAGTTAAATTGTAGAACTCATATACACTTCCAAATTTTTTGTACCTTGCGCCTGTTTGGCGTTCATTTTCAGCAATGAAACTAAAACAGCTCCGGGGAATTTATTACCGGTATGCTAAATATCTCCTTTGCCTCACCCCTTGAGCATGTAATTCTTGGGTCAATAGGAGATACTGTATTATAGACCTTAATGCTGCCATCAGCAGATGCATTGAAGCTTACAAAACGGAATCACAAGACAGCCATGGATTTCCCTTTTAAAACAGTAAATATTTTTTTTTTTGTAATTATTGTGCCTGTTATGTATACTATGTAATTATTTGGTTAATTATTGTGCTTGTGTGCTTATTTTATTAATTTTAATTGTGTGTTATTCGTCATTTTCCATCTTTTTCTTTCTTCTCTTATGCTCTGTTTGTTTACAATAGGTCATAAATAAATTCAATTCTATTATATATTTTTGAGTTCAAATTAAAAGTATGTCGCAAGAGCAACTTGGGGTCATTTGAAAAGAAACCAAAAGTTTTATTTGCCTTTTTATGTGACCAAAAAGAATGAAGGTCAACTGGCCCCCCTCCCATGCCCCTATTTTACCCGCATACATCTGATCAAAATTTTGAAATAACCATTTTATTCAGCCCAGTTGAAAGGTCCAATAACTATGCCTTTGAAGATTACATGTTCCTCCCCCCGTGCTAGTACTTAGGAAAAGGACTGGAAAAGTTCTTGAATCACCAGTTTACATCAGTATTCACACGCCCAAATGCTGCCCTTTGACAACCCCACCACACTACGTAATTAACACTAAAGTAAGGCTGGGCTTGAATTTTGGCTTAAAAAGCTAAATCCAAATAAGTCTGTTGGGCCAGATGGCATTCATCCATGACTCTTAAAGTAAACTCATGCCCAATTAGTACTGCCAACCTCAAGGCTCTTCCAAAAGTCTATTGATGCCAATGGACTGGAAAGTAGCCCATATCTCCCAAATACACAAAGGAGGAGACAGGAGCAGTGCTTTCAATTATCAGCCAATCAGTATTACCTCTGCTGTTGGGACAATCCTAGAAGGTATTGTTAATGCTTCTGTTCTCAAACATTTGGTCACAAATAACCTTCTATCAAAACAACAACATGGATTCCAACCAGGTAGATCAGTTGAAACAAATCTGATTGACTCATACAATCACAAAACTGAGCTCATTGACCAAGGTCTCCCAGTGGATTTGGTTCTGCTAGACTTTGCTAAAGCCTTTCATAAAGTCTGTCATTGAAGGCTCAAGCTGAAAATGAAGGCAATTGGAATTGAAGAGTGTGTGGTGGACGTGATAATGCCTTTCTTGAAGTAAAGAAAGCAGCAGGTCAGCGTTTTTGGGGAAGGTGGTACAGCTTACAATTCTGAAATAGCAGAGGTGCTAAGTGGGGAGCCTCGAGGAGCTGTTTTGGGGCCTACGCTCTTCAGTGTTTACATTAACAACAGCCCAAGAACCTTTACAAATAAACTTAGCCTGTATGCTGATGACTTGAAACTTATTGGTCCTGTTGCTACACAGCAGGGTAAGGCCTCAGTACAGTCAGATCTAGACAGCTTTTGCAAATGGGTCAATATATGGAGGCTCAAGTTTCATCTTGAAAAGTGCATGGTTCTCCATTTTGGAATAAATAACCAATGACGGCAATACTCAGTGTCATCAAATGCTGGTGTGAGACAATCAATTTCTGAGAGTACTTTAGAAATAGATTTGGGGGTCGTCATAGATGAAGACCTTAAATTCAACTGCTACACCTGAGCTGCAGAAGCAGGGGCTGACCAAACGCTTGGTATCATCAAGCACACTATCACCAGTAAATCCTCAGCTATAGTTACTAAACTCTACAAGAGCTTGGTGAGACAAAGGTTGGAGTTTGGAATGTGCACTGCCAAGCCAATAAATAAAACGGACCAGATGGCTCTCGAATCTGTCCAAAGACGGGCGACAAAACATGGAAAGGGCCTCAAAGATGTATGCATGCTGACTGCAGAGGCTTAAGCTTCCAACTCTTATATACTGTCAACAAAGAGTTGACATGATAATGACTTACAAACTGCTTCAGTCTGACAACAAAATATGTTCAAGCCAGCCTGGTCTTCAAGCAACAGAAGCCATTCAGTGAAGCTGTTCTGCAAGCATGCCATGACAAGAAAAAGAAACGATTTCTTCTACAGCCACATCATAAGTCTTTGGAATGATCTAAGCAAGACAACAGTGGGATCAACAACTGTCAACAGCTTCAAACCAAATCTTGATAAGGACTAGGCAACTAAAAATGGCTCAAATAATGGGATGCAGCAGACGTCCCATAGCCCAATCATCACTGACTGGCATGCATTGGATTTATCCATATTGCTAGCAAGTGTGATTTAAGGTAATTTAAGATAAGTTACAAAATTTACCCATTGTTAACATGTAGTATTTGTTATTGAAAAATCTACACGATTTTTTTTTTTTGGGGGGGGGGGTTCCTGCAGGAGAGGATTCTCCACAAGGAGAATTTTCCCTGGGGAGACAAGGTTTCTGGGGGAATTTCCAGGGTATATTTTACATGGGGAATGGAAGGAGATTCCTGGCATGATTCAAAAATGGTAAGAAAAAAAAATAGCTTCCGCAGCTGAAAGTAAGGAGCATTATTAAACCTTAAAACAAACAGAAACTATTCTGTATGTAAGGGGGGATACCCCTTCCTCTTTATGCTAAAATTTGACATTTTGTCACAATTCTTTATGAAAGACTGCTCAAACACAATGACCATTGCATTTGAATGAGAAGGTTTTTTTTTAACTTTAAGATGTTAGCATAGCTTAAAGAGGAAGAGAGTTGAGGAAGGGACAGCCCCCCCCCTTATAGACAGAATAATTTCTGCTCATTCTATTTAATGATAATAGGGAACAATGTGACACTTTATTTGGACATACCATAAAAAGATGTAGTTATTAATGCACAATTGTGGCTCTTGAGAAGAAAACATGTTAAGAATCCATTATTACTTCATGATATGCAAATTTTGAAACAGCTACCACTATAATTTATCACCAGCCCCCCCCCCACCTTCTTACATGTAAATACATAGCCCAAATTGTATACAGTCAATTCTTGATAACCTGAACCTCAATGACTTGAAATCATTGATATCTTAAATTATTTTCTATCCTCATGGAAAAGCCAGTCTAAGTTGAAGAAAAAAAAAACATACACAACTTGAAATTTTTCTGTTGTATTTTACCTCTGTAAGTTGATATGACCTGAAAATTACCTCTAAAAGTTGAAATTCATTAAATAAGTCATCATTTAATTTTCACGTTACCTCCACAAATCAAAGTTTATTTCTGTATCTGGAAGTTTTTTCAACAGACCTCTGTTAGTCAAAACCCTGGTAAGCAGGTTGCACCATGTAAACTTTGATATGTATTGGTTTGTTTAACATAATTTTTTTCAGATTCTGTTAATACTCAGGTGTCTATTTCCTAGCAAACTAAATTTATTATTGACATTCGAAAGTAAAGTCTTGATATGTCGAGTCTATAATACATTAATAAGGTTATTCTTAACTTTGTAGTGGCTGTAAGGAGTAAATTTAGGGATTTTGTACCTCTGTAACTTGAATTTCCATTTGGATTATCTCTATAACTTGTTACCTTTATAAGTCAAATTTAATGTACAATGATCTCTATTGTAGTATTATCTGTCTAGCCTTCATGTGCTCTCCCCTTACAATTGTTAATACTACCCCATTTGCTTTGCCTGTTGTGTGTTTTATATTATAGGTGCTTGGGCCATATTAAAAGATTGAATCAACTTCTACATGGTGTCAGAAGTAAAAATCTAAAATGAATGTCCAAAAGCCTTCAATCAATTGGGATTTAAACAATTTGGACAGAAATTTGAAGACCATGCTACACTTACATTCCATGGCCCTTTAGTGGGAAAGACAGAAAAAGTGCAATGTGCTGATCTCCTCATCTGGGTTGGAGATAGAAGATGTTAAATATTCAAAAAATTTGATGTGCCAGTAGCAGAAGTAGATAAAATAACAGCATATATTAAAAAGTTTAAAGATTATAGTACACCACATTGGAACCAAGTTTTCTCATGGTATGTGTTTCAGAAAGAGAACAACTGGAAACAGAATATATGGACAAATTCATTACCAAAACTTAATTCTTGTCAAATCCTGTGGCTACACTGAGGAGAGTGAAGTGATTCAGGGCAAGATTGTCTGCAGTATGAAGAATACAACAATCCATGAGACACTGTTAGCAGAAGGTGATCAACTGACACTTGAAAGGACCACAACAATCTGCCAAGCATATGAAACAACCCAAGCACAACTAAAAACATTTGAAAAGTAATAAGAAATAAAGTAAGAAACTGACTCTGTATCAAGAAACTGGAAAAATACGGTAGCCAAAAATATGGAGTGTTATTTTTGTGGACAATTTACTAGACATCATGCTTGCCCTGCAAAGAGGAAGTTTTGCACAAAATGCAAAAAATTCAACCATTTTGCAATGGTTTGCAAAAGCAAAACAGTAAATACTGTTGAAGATCAGCATAGTGCATATGCAACAGGTGGAGAATGCCCATCTAGCTCTGATCCAAGCAATCAGTCAGATTTATATCTCTATGAAGTCAACTGGGATAATAGCAAGGATGAAGCCTACACAACCATAACCATTAACAGACAGATCCAGGTAGATTTTAAGATTGAAACTGGTGCTCAAGCAAACTTGATCCCACAGCACTGCCTGAATATGCTATCCCCTATGGCAGTATTACAGACAACCAACCATAGATTCAAAAGTCACTGTGGTTCCCAGATACCTTCAATTGGAACTTGTGAAGTGCATAGTAGCTACCAAAAAGGACAAATTCAACTCCAGACATTCTATGTAGTGGCATCCAGAGCCACTGCTATTATTACCTTAAGTTGCATCTTCAAGCAACTAAGGTTGAAGAACCTGTAGATGTTGACAGGTAACATTGACTTGCTATTCATGTCACAGTTCAGAGTGGATAATCACTATTTACATATATAGGACAGTTTGGTTTCACTGTAGGGTGTTACTAGATGTATTGCCAGCCAGGCATATTTGAGGGCTAAAAGGGATGGGTGGCACCTAATAGGCCATGCTGGATGATACTGGTTTGTGCCACTGTTTCTTCAATGACTTGCCACTCCAATCATGGTCAACACCAATCTTGAAGCTGTCAACTGATCTGGCTGACAGTGGATTTGCTGAGTGAATTCCACTGTGGAACAATGAGATTGGTGAAGAAGTTGAACTTCTCATGCTTTCTGCTAAACTTTTTGATGCAGTTTTATGGAGTTTCCTTGTGTTCTGGTGTATTCACTGTGATTGATAATGGGCTTAATAGTGTCACTGGTCATCATTTTAAATGCAATGATGTACATCTCCTCACTTTCTATGTTATGTTAGGGTAGGCAGGTCAAGCTATTCTAGTCATTGCTCATAGGAGTAGTGTTGTTTGGCAACAGAGAGCTTGGTTGCTCTGCAATGGAACTTCTCCAGTATCTCCATGTCACACTTAAAGTGTGGGTTGGCAACCAACATGCTAAAATCAAGATGGGGACAAACAAGGGCTGTGTAAAGCCTCTTGATAATTCTTAGTTGGTGATATGTCACTGAATGCTTGATCAAACCAAGGACCTTGTTTGCATTAGATGCTTGATTCTAAGTAAATATGAAATTTAAGCTTATTGTCAATGGTTATACCAAGATCATTCTCTTCCTTGGCACTCTGAATGGGTACATTGGCACCTGCAGAGTCAACCATGTGATAACTATGGCAGGGATTGTTTGGACCAAGATGCAGGACTTTGCATTTGCATGGGTTGAACTCAAGTGTCCAGGTTGTTGCCCACAGACAGAGGTTGTTGAGATCTTCTTACAGAGAAAAGCATTTTTCTGTTGAGGCTGCTAGACCAAAGAGTTTGGAATTGTGTGTACAGTTCCAAGCCATTCTTGACAACCTCAGGAGTGTCATTGACATAGAGGTTAAACAGTGTTGGGCCAAGTTTGTTCCCTTGGGGGACACCACTCTTAATGTGAACTGCTGTGGAGTAGATGAGGTCACCTCTTTCATCATATACAGCAACAATCTGGATTCCATCAGACAGGAAGCTGTGGATCAACTGGGCAATATCATGGTCTATCTGATATACTGACAGCTTCTTGATCATCAGGTAGTGGTGAGACATTTTATCAAAGGTCTTAGCTTGATCTAGTAGGAACACATTGACTGGAAAACCCTGTTCCAGCAGATCAGTTATAGATTCATAAGCTAGTATTAGATTTGTTTTGATAGACATGCCTTTCCTGAAGGTATTTCAGCCCATTATTGGGCTGAAATCAAGTGAAGACTTAAATTTGGTGAAACTTATCCTCAACATTGAGATGCAGAAGCAGCCAGATTGTCCAACAAGCACACCACAAGGTTATAAAGACATTTCTGAAGGGATCAGAAAGCTTGCAGGAGAGTGTGAAATACATTTGAAAGAAGATGCCACCCCTACAGGATATCCTGCAAGAAAGGTGCCCATATCAATGAGAGACAAGCTTACCCACCTTGAAAAGCTAGGCAGGTCACAAATTCCTTGTTCAAGTCAGAAGCAAGATACTTGGTAAAGTGCCAGGATCCTGAACTATGGGCTGAAGTTCTTCTGGAAAGCAACCCATATAGAAGACAGCTAATTGATCAGGTATTATATTCATATCTCACATAATTGATAATGAACAGGGCAAATACATTATCAGGAACAGATTCTTTTAGCTCTCAGCAGTACTAGGACTGTAGCAGTGGCAGATCCAGGGGGGTGAGGGGACGCACCCCCCCCTCAAATACTTGTAGTGTTCATCATGATATTGCTTAAATTGTATTTTTGTTGTTTTTTGTTTGTTTTTGTATTAATGTTGTTATTTTTTTTCTTTTGTATTTACTCTGCATGTCATTCTAATGTTCATTTGTGGGTTATAAATAAATTATCTATATCTTGACTACATCTATAATTTGAAATATGCATAAATTGAATTATGCCTAACTCAAAGAAAAATTATGGTCCTGTGAAATTTTGAGTTAACAAGCCAACATTATTTCCTATACACTTTTCCATGTGTCACTCTTGTTTCAACTTAATATATTTAATTGGAGCAACACTGACAAAATCAAGAAAAGGAAAAACATATGGGGAATATATACTTTGGGCTATACATTTGCACATTGGGGATGAGGGAGATTAGGGGTAGAGTAAAACAGAAATGGCTTCAAATTGTGTTAACTACAATTTTTTCTGTATGTTAACAGGTAAAAATTGTTTCTTAACATGCTTGCTTCTCATAGTACCAGGTGTGGATTAATACCAAAATATACACAGCAATGTATAAACCTTCTTCATAGCTAAATATTAGAAAAAAAACTCAAAATTGAATGTCTTGGACAATATCTGAAACCATTAGGGAATATGGTGGGGGGGGGGGGCATTGCCAGAGTATCAAATATGATATTTGAAAAAAGAATCAATTAGAAAATCAAACAGCAGGCCTACTAGGCTATTCTTTTATTACTTTAGTGCTTCCTTCAGAAGAGTTATTGTTCTCTGGTGTCTCTATATTTAATTCAGAAAATGAATCAGTAAAATCTTTATTAAGATTTTAGTCTATCTTGGAAATTAGTTAAGGAAGGTGACTGAAACCCTCAGAAACCAGACATAACCTATGTCAAGAGCCTCAATGATCCCCTGGGATGGCTTGGTCTTTTGAAATAGGCTACCTATCTCCTATCTCTAGGCTAACCTGTTCCCTCCACAGGACACACATCTTTGATGACCTTTTAGCCTATAATCTTTACATTAACTTATAAAAGTGAAACCTAGAAATAGAGTTAGCCTAATGTACAGCTCAAATGAGGCATAAGTATCCTAAACTGTTTTAAGCTTTATACCTTTGCTCAATCCTGATTTGAAAGATTCTAAGGATTTGGAAGTCTCTTTCTGAAATTTAGGGGAAAAGCCTTACTAGGTTATTATGGCTTAAGAATTTGCTGAAATAATAGAAATTACACTTTTAAACACTAGAGCCAGTAAGAGACTTAACACCCAAATTTTAAGGTGAAATGTTTTCTGTCACAATTTAGGTAGCCTAGGCACAGACCTGTTATCCAATTTAATCTTCTAAACCCTAGAAATGCAACATGGGTGAAGATAGCCTAGGCCTATTAGCTTTATGGGATACCACCAAATGGCTAATTTGACAGTGTATATATATACACATCTTTAAATTAGCCAACTGGTCAACCCGTATTTTCAGCCTAAAAGTCCAGCTGGACATAAAGAAACATATTAAGAAAACAATTCTTACTCCATAGGCTAATATGCAAAATAATCCTAGGCCTAGTTAACATATTTTGCAGGGATAGAGAATTTATCTTCACTTCTTTCCTTGTTTTTTTCCAGTTTTTCTAAGGAATTCATGAATTTCTTAGGACCTATACCATAGGCTATATTCACAGAATATATACCCCCCTCCCCCTAATGTGCAAATATATACCTAGAATTGCATCCTCAATCTAAATATAACATCCTCTGTATCACAAATGAACTTTACTCCCATATTAGCCATATGGTGGATGTCCTAGCTTGATACCATTTTCTGAGTGTAGCCAAGGCTAGGCTATAGGCTATTCTAGCATAGGTCCTGGATTCTTTACAAAAAGTTTCATTCACCTAATTCTGGTAGGCTACTCAATGAGATAATAAGAATCCCCTCAACTAGAACTATACTGAGGAATCTTGCAACAAGATATGCTAACTAGTCTAGGAATAAGGAAGGATGGAAGTGAGAAGTTAGCCTAATAACACCTTGAAATTTTGGCTGCAGTCAACTTCTCAAAATTTCATCTACACAAAACAGCTTCCTTGGATACCAAAAATCCCATAATATGTGGTTTTATTGTAGTATTTCGTCAAATTAAAAGAATCTAGCAGTTAGGTAGCTTACCCCTAAGGTTCCTGCCAACCTTCTCTAGCCTAGGTGTTTGAAAAATTAATGTTTTTACCTAGCTAATGGTCCAACTTTTTTCCATTTCAGTAATAACTTTTCAGCTTGTTGTATATTCCCACTTCTAGAGGCCTCAATTAACCCCTTTTCCTTTACCATTGCTAGTATGACTCATATTTTTGATATCGATTTAGTCACATGCACGTGTTTTTGTAATTGATGAAAAAGAAACTAGTTGTTATTTAGAAAGTTACTAAATGTAAACACAAGGAAGTTTTGAACATTTAATCTTGGTGAGGAACTTATATTAGTTATATTTGCTGCGAAATTCTTGAATATCCCAGAAATTAATACACAAATTTAATTAGGATGTCCGCCTCAAACGTTTATTGTTTCATTTTCCTTAATACTTCTGTTGCAGATACAAGGAAAAACTCAGAGGAGGTGCCGATAACTACATTTCTACTAGTTTTGTTGGTTCAAGGATGAACATCCGTCAGGATTTGCAGAACACTTTAATAACCATACTGATACTTTTTTCTACTGGAGATTTTCAAGAATCCAATTTTAATAGTAAGTTTCATTTCTGTCATTCTTTTTGTTTATAATAGTTTCCAGAAAGTTTTGTAAAATTCTAGGTGGAACTATAATTTAGCTAAGATGAAAGTGAAAATGTCATTTGATGCCTTTTTTTATGCTCTTTCGTAATTCAATAATCGCTTCTGGGGCTAATTGCATCTTGAGCTCTTAAAGGGGCCCCGAATGTATTTTATATGAATTATGAAAGAGCATAAAAAAGCATCAAATGATGTTTTCACTTTCATCCTAGCTAAATTATATGGCCCACTGCAAAATTACCATGAAATTTACCCACCTCCCTAATGTGCAAACATATGCCCTGAATTGGAATATACCCTGAATTGTCGACGGCGAAGTTTCGAATCGCAAAATTCAGCGCTATTTTTGTCGACGGCATTTGAAAAACTTGAAACGATAGGAAAACGGTATATTTTAAATGCCTAATAAATGAGGTTTCAATTGTTATAAATAAGTATTTTGGAATATATTACTCTTGAAAAACTTATATATAAACTAATGATATGTTTTTAACCACTTTTTAATAACTTAGCTAGTGTTGGTAACTTCTTTGTATGGTTACAAAAATGAAATACCTTTGGGGTCCCTTTAAGGGCTCAAGATGCAACTAGCCCAAGAAGCGATTATTGAATTATCGAAAGAGCATAAAAAAAACATCAAATGACATTTTCACTTTCATCTTAGCTAAATTATAGTGACACCTAGAAATTTACCGAAAGTTTCAATGAATACAACTCGTGGTATGCCCGAAACCCAAATCTGACAGGGTGTTGTGACCTGTGGAATAGAGGGGACGTGCTTTAAAGCCTTAGCTTCATTGTAATACAACGGCATCAATTCATGAAAATTGGCGGGGAGAGGGGTGTATTTTCAATATAATGGGAGAACGAGTTTGTCTTTTATCCGATTTTTTTCAACCAAAACACCAAAAAAGGCATTTTCAATGAGAATAACCCAGACAGGTATTTTTTTCAGAATCCTAGGGCCACAGGCCCCCTGTCCATGGGCACCGGCAGGGGGGGGGGTGCCCTCCCCCTGGAAATTTGGGACTAAATAGTAATTATAAGGAAATCAAAGGAAAGAGAGAAGAATAGGGACAAACCGCGGAAAAAATGCGTCTCCATTGTTTGCTGCCTGCCAATTTATTTTGACCCTTAATAAGGAAAATATAAGTTCTAATTTGTGCCTATGTGACCCCTTTCTAGTTTTTCAGACACATTTTTTCGCTATGATTTGGTTGAAAAAAAAATTCTTCATAGTAGTGAATGTTTTGTAAATAACGATCCTTGTCAATAAGGAAAGCATAAGAGCCTAACTATTGATAACATTAAAGAATCAGCTTTTTATAGTGATTCTAAATATGTATTTTTTTTATTAGTAAATAGTTCAGTTATTAGTACATATGAAAGTTCGTATAATCATAGAAAACAACTTTATCAGGGGCAGTTTCGGTAAAAATACGCCATCAACCTTTGCTTGCATTGCAGAGTATCCATGAGCTGATATATGAACCAACCATAATCAGAAATGTTTCCTCTAAACGGAATGCTGGGAACTTCTGTATTTTCCCCTGAACGGATTCAATGTTTGTGTTTTATTATCATTTTTTTTTCCAGAAGTGACAACATTTATCTAGTTGTCACTTTGAAAAAGATTTAATTTTTTACAGTTATGAAGAAAAAAGTTATAAAGATGTCAAACATGTTGATTTTTTGTATTCAAAATTAAATTAAAAATATTATATAGAGAAAAAATATTTGATTTTCTTAATCATAGTTTTAGTGTTTTACTTTGAACAAACTACTTTGATATTGTGTTGCTTTTTATAAACACTGAGCAGTCTAAAGGCATTAAATATTTTGGTGTTTGATAACCAAGTTCAAAACTGCAATATTGTTAAAAAATATCCGTCCGACGCTTTGGCATTTTAACAGAACTGAATGCTGGGAGTTTATATCTTGGTTTTTGTAAGTAGGCCATTTTTTTGTGTATTTTTTTTGTAATTACTTACTTTTTTCATTTTTATATACTTTTAGTTTAATTGACATACTTTTTCCAGTGCCTTTAAAAAAATGTTTGTCAATAAGCTTCATTAAATTAAAAAAAACAAGATTTTTCAACTGAAAGTAAGGAGCAACATTAAAAATTATAACAAACAGAAATTATTACGTATATAAGCGGGGTTGCCCCCTCCTCAACACCTCGATCTTCACGCTACAGTTTTTCGGCACTTTAAAAAAAGTTGCGTATTATTTCAAATTAAACGACCCTTTTGTTTCAGGAGTCGTTTTTATATAATTGGGACAAAATTTAAACTAGTAGCGTAGAGAGCGAGGTGTTGAGGAGGGGCAGCCCCCTTCATATACGTACTAATTTCTCCTTACTTACAGTTCGTTACCACGAACTGTTTGATTACCCATCAAAATCCAAAGAGAGTTCATTGAAATATTGATTGTTTTTTCTGTGTTACCAAAAGTGTTGTATTCATAATTCTTTACAGTTTCAGGAAATGTAATTAAACAAAAAGAAAAGGTTTTTCAACTAAAGTAAGGAGCAAGTTTAAAACTTAAAACAAATTGAAATTACTTTGTATATAAGGGTAACTGTCCCCTTCTCCACACCTTGCTGACTAAACATAAGTTTGTTAGTGATTTGAAAAATCTTTTTTTTTTCAATTGCAAATTTTCTTTAAAAATTTGGACAAAAGCCAAACTTCACAGTAAAGGGTAAGGAGCTAAGAAGGGGACAGCCCCCTTCATATAAAGAATAATCTGTTCAAATAGGTTTCAAATCTGTTCTTTGCTTTCTGTTGAAAAGTTCTTTTTTTTTATTCAATTTCTGATTGTTTTCAAAATCATACCCGGGCCCTCTCCGCCTCTGTGCTGGTAGATATGGAAATGTAATATTTCAGCTGTATAGAGAAACATTTTAATTAATTCCTGCTCCCCCCTACCTCTTTCAACATCCATCTGAAGCCTCCTGAAGATTAAGCAGTTTGTCCATTAAAATATACTTTTTCTTAGGAATCTACCCTATCCCCACCTAAACAAGGACTCACCCGCCCCCCATCATTATAGCTGATGCGCAATTACAGACCACCAAACTTAGCCTAATTTCATTACAAATAAAGCGAATGAACTTGGTTGAATCCAGTACTTCCAACGTGTGGCATTACTTCTTTTGCAACTGGGAAGCCTAAAATATAGTTATTGATACATTTAAATCAATTAGCTTCTCAGAATTTTAAATTAATTCCAAATTCGTTCTCTTTGGGGTAAAGTCGAAGTTTGGTGCCCTAAAAGGGCAGAAAACTAGACCTTCTTCTGGCCCAACCTGTATGGTCACTTAAAAAGAGCTTTAAGTTTACGTTTGAATGAGCTCCCTCCCAATTATCTTGAACCTTCGGTTTCATACAATCACCCCTGGGAAAAAGCAAAACAAATAAACATGCATCGATGATGTTTCTTTTGAAAAAAAGAAACAATGCGAAACTCCTAATTTTCAAGATTGGAGCTTGAAACCTCTACGATAGGGTTCTCTGATATGATATATCTAATAAAAGGATTTTCAATAAGATCGCTTGCTTGTTTCGGGATGTTTCTCTTTTTTCAAAAATCAGGCAAATTTTCTCAAATTTTTAGTTTTGGGTGGGTGACAATAAACTGAAAGAATTTTATATATTTAGAATCAGCAAAAAAAGCTAATACTGTTGATTTAGTAATTTTCATGCGAATTCCATTTTTAGTTGTGATGAATATTGGCCCTAGTCACTTTTTACTTCCAGTTTTTTATCACAAACTATTTGATAAGATTCTCCTGTGACGAAATTTTTTTGAACCTGTTCATTCTATTTAGTTGAATAGGCTAATAAAAGGAAGAGGGTCAATTTGACAGCCATCAACAAAAGCATGAAGAACAATGGGAAATCTTTTTGCAAGACATTGGAGTAAATTTGAATGAATATTTCGGCCTTATGTCCAAGGGCCGTCCTCAGCAAGACAAAAATGTATAAAATAAAAAAGACTCACAACAACATGCGACCAATAAAACCAAAAATTAAAAGTTTTTCAAAGCAGTCCTAGCATCCTTACTTCAGCGAAGTTCAACCAGGACTGATAAAAAGTAAGTTAAAACAAGGCGATTCAATGAGATGAAAGAAAAATAATTTAAAAACACATTCTTATTGCTAATCCAGCCTTTTTGGCACCTAACCTCAAAGTTCTTTTTGTGACCGGTTTTGTGTTAATGTCTATTGGTTTTTTAAAATATTTTGTAAGATCATTTTTAATTAAATTTGTGTATAGAGCATTTAGTGTATATTCCCCGAAGTCCCTATTTAAGGAAATATTATTATTAATCTTAAGTCTGATTTCAATTGATTCTCGGGCTACCTGTTTTATGCCTAGGTCATTGCTAATAAGGGCGGATTCATCAAAAAGTATATTGTGGCTAGGATTTTCAAAAATATGGCTCCCTAATGCAGAATCAAATGAAACAGTGGAAATATTAGAATTTAGAGCTTTGACTATATCATCTTTATGCTGTTGTATGCGTTTTTCTAAATTCTGGTGTGTTCTACCTACATAATATTTGCCACAATCGCATGGTATTTGATAGACCCCTCTTTGGCGAGTAACTGGGGTTTTATCTTTACCGGAATTTAGAAAATTTATGATTTTAAAATTAATTGTGAATACTACATACAGATTATTTCTTTGTAAACTTTTTTAAGATTTGTAGTGATTTTTGGGATGTAGGGGAGGTAAATTATGTTTAAGGGCTTGTCAGAAATCTCACATGGTAAACTATCATTAATTTTACGGGAATGTCTTTTCAGTCTACAATTAATTACACTATTAATAAATAGACTAGGATACCCATTTCCAAAAAGTATGTCCTTGGTAAAGTTTAATTCTGCTGTGATATGGGAATCAGAACAAATGTTTAGGGCACGATCGACGAGGGATATTACGACTTTTCTTTTAACTTGTGGGGGGTGGTTTGATTTAAAATACAAATATCTATTATTTTGTGTTGGTTTTCTATAAATAGTAAAATTGAGTTTATCGAAGCTACGAATAACTAACACATCTAGGAATGGGAGTTGACTTGCGATTTCGATTTCTAAAGTAAACTGTAAATTTCTATCGTATGTATTAAGGTGATCTAAAAACCCTTAAGCTCATTTTCCCCATAGTTCCAGAGTGAAATTACGTCATCCATGTAGCGTCCCTAAAAGATATCTTTCAAAAAATACGAATCTAATGCTCAATTTTCAATATGTTCCACATAAATATTCGCCAGTACCCCGGAGAGGGGCGTGCCCATCGCTAAGCTGACAGCTAATTTGACAGCTGGATAGTAAGTTTAGATTTTGTTTTTCTTTCGCTATTCTGTAGTTTTTTCAAATGTCTGAATATATAAGGGATTTAAGTTCGAGGGGGAGAATTATCCTGTTATGAAAGAGGTACATTTTACATAGCTGGTATAAAATCAAAACGTGGTATCTATGCAGGCAGGATGATTTTTGATTATCTCTACCCTTTCTGTAAATTATTCTTAGGCGTAGGAAATTGCATGAAGACAAGACTACATCTGTTATAATCTACGGAAGCAATACATCTTTCTGGAATTTTGGTTTGAGTCTGATTTTCTTTTAAGATTAAATGCATAGTAATTAAATATACTATTGATTAAATAAAGTGATCCCTTTGCCAGGAATCCTTGTTGTTTAAAATTTACTGTATTTTGTTTCATTTTTGCATGCAGTTTAAAAAACTCTTTTTATTTGAGAGTTTTTTCCCTAAAAGTATTTAAAACTAATTTTTACAAAAATATGTCCTGAAATATTTTCCCCTGTGCCCAACCACCACTGCTATTTTGGCGTCTGCCCCCCCCCCTCTGGAAAATTTTCTGCCGGCACCCTCCACCAGTTAACGCCACTGAATTAATAAGGGTCAAATTGATACTGTACCTAACAAAGCTTATGCAAAAATTTTAGAGAGTAGAATTCCCTTTGTCCTCGTTTATGAACTGATTAGAAGAGACAACACATTTATTTCATTTATTAGTAGATATAAGAAGACAAAATATCTTACTTTGCGATAACACTACAGAAATATTCCAAGTCTTACATTTCAACGAAAAAATTCTAAACTGAACCTTGAAACATCTATAGAATGTAATGGTGACAAGACACAACGCTACAAAAATATTCCAAGTGTTATATTTCAATGAAAAAATTCCGAAATGAACTTTGGAACATCGACAGAATGTAATAGTGACAAAGTAACCCTCGGCACAATAGTATACAAATATTCCAAGCATTATATTTCAATGAAAAAATTCCCAATGAACTATGAAACATCAAGAGAGTGTAAGAGTGACAAGGTAATTCATGATATAGCACTACAAAAGTATTCCAAGTCTTCCTGTTTAACGAAAAAATTCCAATGGCGTGGTGTTGTGTGTGTGTGTTTTTTGTGTGTGTATGTGTTTTTGTGTGTGTTTGTTTTTGTGTGTGTTTTTTTTTGTGTGTGTGTGTGTGTGTTTTTGTTTTGTGTGTGTGTGTTTGTGTGTTGTTGTGTGTGTGTTTCTGTGTGTGTGTGTTTTGTGTGTGTGTGTGCTCATGTTTTTGTGTGTGTGTGTGTGTTTGTTTTTCTGTGTGTGTTTGTGTTTGTTTGTGTGTGTGTTTGTCTGTGTTTGTGTTTTGTATGTGTATGTGTGTATTTTTCTGTGTATGTGTTTGTGTGTGTGTTTTTGTATGTTTGTGTCTGTGTGTTTTGTGTGTGTGTGTGTGTGTGTTTTTGTATGTGTGTGTTTGTGTGTGTGTGTTTTTGTGTGTGTGCTTTTGTGTGTGTGTGTGTGTTTGTGTGTGGGTGTATTTTTGTGTGTGTTTTGTGTTTGTGTATGTGTGGTTGTGTGTTTTTTGTGTGTGTTGTTTTTTTGTGTGTGTCAGTGGTTTTTTTGTGTGTGTATGTTTGTGTGTGTGTGTGTGTTTTGTGTTTGTGTGTTGTTCTTTTTGTGTGTGTTTTTGTGTGTGTGTGTGTATTGAAATCTTTGTCGTAAAAACTTGAAAAAGGGCTCATTCGATTGGAAAATCAAAGGGCTAGGGCCATTTTTAATAGGCGAAATGGATTTGAGGGCAACTAACCCCCCTCTCACGCCCACCTTTTCTCCAAACACATCCAATCAAAATTTTTAGATAGCCATTTTATTCAACCTAGTTGAAAGTTTTGGAAATTAGGTATTTAAGGATGACAACCCCTCCACCCCCCCCCCACAGCCCTCAGGGCAATTGATGTAAGTTATGTCCTGGGGACATATAAGGTTTCAATAGAAAGCGATGTTGTAGAAACTTCAAAAAGGGCTCATTCGATTGGAAATTGAAAGGGCTAGTGCCCTTTTTAATAGTCGAACGTGATTGAAGGGCAACTAACCCCCCTCTCACGCCCACCATTTTCCCAAACACATCCAATCAAAATTTTGAGATATCCATTTTGTTCAACATAGTTGAAAGTTCTGGAAATTAGGTCTTTTAGGATTATAACCCCCTCTGAGCCCACAGCGCAAGGGTTGTAAGTTATGCCCTGGGGTATACCATTTCCAGTTGGGGTATACCAGTTATGCCCACCATTTCCTCAAAAACATTCAGTCAAAATTTAGAGATAGCCATTTCGTTCAACGTAGTTGAAAGTTCTGGAAATTATGTATTTAAGGATGACAAACCCCCCAGAGCTCCTAGGGCAAGGGTTGTATGTTTTGCATTGGAGGCATATAAGGTTCTTATAGACATTGTTTTCGTAGAAACTTTTACGAAAACTTCTACGTTTGTTCAACGTAGTTAAAAGTTTGGGAAATTAGGTCTTTCAGCATGACAACCCTCCAAACCCCTCAGGGCGAGGGTTGTTATGCATTGGGGCATATAAGGTTTTTATTCAAAGTGTTTTCATAGAAACTTCAAAACGGGCTCATTCGATTGGAAATTCAAGGGGCTAGTGGCTATTTTAATAGTCCAAAGTGATTGGAGGAAAACTAATCCCCCTCTCACGCCCACCATTACCCAAGACACATCCAAATAAAATTTTTAGATAGCCATTTTGTTTAACGTAGTTGAAAGTTCTGGAAAATAGGTCTTAGAGGATGACAACCATCCTAACAGCCCTTAGGGTAAGGGTTGTAATTTATGCCCCGAGGGCATATAAGGTGTGTAAAGGGTTGTCGTATAAACTCAAAAAGGACTCGTTCGATTGGAAATCGATAGGCCTAGTGAGTAGTATCCATATACACAGTACTAAAAATACATGAAAAAATACATTGAATTGCGCAAGGAAAACCCACTAGTACTTCTAATTACACATGAAAAAAATACATGGAATTACGCAAGAGCCACGCGTGTGTCATTACACTTACACGTGAACATTTTAAAAAGCTGGCAAAGGTTTTTGCTATTGATAAGAATTGCACAAGAGTAGACATTTTAAAAAGCGATCTTTAGCTATAGAGCGGACACGCATGTTATTTGGAAGATTGCCTTAACTCAAGAGTAGTTTGTTATTAAAAAATTGGATGTTGCAATCAGAATGGTTTGATTGACATTTGCAAAAAAGGAGTAAGGAATTTGCGGATTGGAGTGTAACTCGAGAGTAGTTTGTTATTAAAAAATTGGACACTACAATCAGAATTGTTTGTTTGACATTGCAAAAAAGGGGTAAGGGATTTGCGGATTGGAGTGTAACTCGAGAGTAGTTTGTTATTAAAAAATTGGACGCTACAATCGGAATTGTTTGATTGACATTTGCAAAAAAAGGGGTAAGGGATTTGCGAATTGAGGGTTATCAGTTAAGATAGCCCCTTGCCACGGAATATAGCAATCTAAGTGATCATTGGCTGGTCCAGTGCATGTGTAATTGAACCAGCATATCTGATGATGGAAGGCCGGAAAAAAATACGACTTGACCTAGCTTTACTTCTTCGATGTGTACTGTGTAATACATAAGTGGTGTTTGAACAGCGTTGTCAATTTAAAATAGTTTAACGTTACACTATACGAAGAAGTTGATACTAAGAGAGATGTAGATGCCAGCAAAAGAATTGTAATAAAGAAATTCAGAACAAACCATAGAAATCCTTGCAAATCAAGTAGTAAGGTGTATGTGAGTACGAACCATCAAGGATCATAAGTACCAATGACCCTAACCAGCCAAGACATCAACCCTCCATAGGTCCTCTATCCCCAAACTCGAAGGGCGCCCCCTCTCTCCAACTTTTTGGGCCCCCTCCCCCCATTTTTTTTATTTTTTTTATTTTTTTTGGCAATTGACATTTTTTCTGATAACAAGTATCATTCATTACGATCGTAGCTTTCAAATGTGAAACTTAAGTCCATTTTTGGATCGAAAAATAAACTATTTCTGTAAAATCTGAGTTAATAAGAGTTTTCGACCGTAATAAATATTACGGTCAAAAACACCGTAACACCGAAAATAAATAAAGTTGAAAAATTTCGAAGTTTTAAAAAAAAATAGTTTGTTTTTATGAAAAAAATATTGAATTATTAGTTCAGATTTTACGGATATAGTTTTATTTTTCAATCCAAAAAAGGACTTAAGTTTCACATTTGAACCAGAGAATTGTATTTTCCATTATTTTCTTACAAAAACTAGAGTTTACGGTCAAAAACCCTTATTAACTCAGATTTTCCAGAAATAGTTTATTTTTTTGATCCATAAATGGACTGACGTTTCACATTTGATCCAGAGAATTGTATTTTCCATAATTTTCTTACAAAAAACTATAGTTTCACATTTAACTATACGTTTCACATTGGACTTAAGTTTCACATTTGAATCAGAGAATTGTATTTTCCATAATTTCCTTACAAAAACTAGAGTTTACGGTCAAAAACCCTTATTAGCTCAGATTTTACGGAAATAGTTTTATTTTTCGATTCATAAATGGACTTAAGTTTCACATTTGAACCAGAGAATTGTATTTTCCATAATTTTCTTACAAAAAACTAGAGTTTACGGTCAAAAACCCTTATTAGCTCAGATTTTACAGAAATAGTTTATTTTTTTCGATCCATAAATGGACTTGAGTTTCACATTTGAAGCAGAGAATTGTATTTTCCATAATTTTCTTACAAAAAACTAGAGTTTACGGTCAAAACCCTTATTAGCTCAGATTTTACGGAAATAGTTTTATTTTTCAATCCAAAAATGGACTTAAGTTTCAAATTTGAACCAGAGAATTGTATTGTCCATAATTTTCTTACAACAAACTAGAGTTTACGGTCAAAAACCCTTATTAGCTCAGATTTTACAGAAATAGTTTTATTTTTCGATCCATAAATGGACTTAAGTTTCACATTTGAACCAGAGAATTGTATTTTCCATAATTTTCTTACAAAAAACTAGAGTTTACGGTCAAAAACCCCTATTAGCTCAGATTTTACGGAAATAGTTTATTTTTTTGATCCAAAAATGGACTTAAGTTTCACACTTGAACCAGTGAATTGTATTTTCCATAATTTTCTTACAAAAAACTAGAGTTTACGGTCAAAAACCCTTATTAACTCAGATTTTACAGAAATCATTTTATTTTTCGATCCAAAAAAGGACTTAAGTTTCACATTTGAACCAGAGAATTGTATTTTCCATAATTTTCTTACAAAAACTAGAGTTTACGGTCAAAAACCCTTATTAGCTCAGATTTTACAGAAACAGTTTATTTTTTCGATCCAAAAAAGGACTTAAGTTTCACATTTGAACCAGAGAAGTGAATGTTCCATAATTTTCTTACAAAAAACTAGAGTTTACGGTCAAAAACCCTTATTAGCTCAGATTTTACAGAAACAGTTTATTTTTTCGATCCAAAAATGGACTTAAGTTTCACATTTGAACCAGAGAATTGTATTTTCCATAATTTTCTTACAAAAAACTATAGTTTACGGTCAAAAACCCTAATTAGCTCAGATTTTACGGAAATAGTTTTATTTTTCGATCCATAAATAGACTTAAGTTTCGCATTTGAAGCAGAGAATTGTATTTTCCATAATTTTCTTACAAAAAACCAGAGTTTACGGTCAAAAACCCTCATTAGCTCAGATTTTACGGAAACAGTTTTATTTTTCGATCCATAAATGGACTCAAGTTTCACATTTGAACCAGAGAATTGTATTTGTCCATAATTTTCTTACAACAAACTAGAGTTTACGGTCAAAAACCCTTATTAGCTCAGATTTTACAGAAATAGTTTTATTTTTCGATCCATAAATGGACTTAAGTTTCACATTTGAAGCAGAGAATTGTATTTTCCATAATTTTCTTACAAAAAACTAGAGTTTACGGTCAAGAACTTTTATTAACTCAGATTTTACAGAAATAGTTTATTTTTCGATCCAAAAATGGACTTAAGTTTCACAATTGAAAGCTACGATCGTAATGAATGATACTTGTTATCAGAAAAAATGTCAATTGCCAAAAAAAATAAAAAATAAATAAAAAATAAATGGGGGGAGGGGCCCAAAAAGTTGGAGGGAGGGGGCACCTTCGAGTTTGGGGATAGAGGACCTATGGAGGGTTGATGTCTCGGCTGGTTAGGGTCATTGGTACTTATGATCCTTGATGGTTCGTACTCACATCCACCATACTACTTGATTTGCAAAGATTTCTATGGTTTGTTCTGAATTTCTTAATTACAATTCTTTTCTTGGCATCTACATCTCTCTTAGTATCAACTTCTTCGTATAGTGTAACGTTAAACTATTTTAAATTGACAACGCTGTTCAAACACCACTTATGTATTATACAATACACATCGAAGAAGTAAAGCTAGGTCAAGTCGTATTTTTTTCCGGCCTTCCATCATCAGATATGCTGGTTCAATTACACATGCACTGGACCAGCCAATGATCACTTAGATTGCTATGTTCCATGGCAAGGGGCTATCTTAACTGATAACCCTCAATTCGCAAATCCCTTACCCTTTTTTTGCAAATGTCAATCAAACAATTCCGATTGTAGCGTCCAATTTTTTAATAACAAACTACTCTCGAGTTACACTCCAATCCGCAAATCCCTTACCCTTTTTTTGCAATGTCAATCAAACAATTCTGATTGTAGTGTCCATTTTTTTAATAACAAACTACTCTCGAGTTACACTCCAATCCGCAAATCCCTTACTCCTTTTTTGCAAATGTCAATCAAACCATTCTGATTGCAACATCCAATTTTTTAAGAACAAACTACTCTCGAGTTAAGGCAATCTTCCAAATAACATGCGTGTCCGCTCTATAGCTAAAGATCGCTTTTTAAAATGTCTACTCTTGTGCAATTCTTATCAATAACAAAAACCTTTGCCAGCTTTTTAAAATGTTCACGTGTAAGTGTAATGACACACGCGTGGCTTTTCCTTGCGCAATTCCATGTATTTTTTTCATGTGTAATTAGAAGTACTAGTGGGTTTTCCTTGCGCAATTCAATGTATTTTTTCATGTATTTTTAGGACTGTGTATATGGATACTACTCTAGTGGCCTTTTTAATAGTCGGAAGTGATTGGAAGGCTTGATATTTTATAGTAAAGATCGATGTGGGTATAGTGCATTATTTTTTGTTGTTGTTGTTCTTTAGACCAGGGCACTTCGTATCGAAGGAATTGTCGTAGGAACTTCGAAAAGGGCTCATTCGATTGAAAATAGAAAGGGCTGATGCCCGTTTTAATAGTCGAAAGTGATTGGAGGGCAACTAAACCCCCTCCCACGCCCACCCTCCCATTCGCCCATTATGTGTAAAAACTAAATGTTGCCTTATGATTAAATCAAAATGCACTGTGTTAATGCTAATTCTCAATAAGGCTTCTCAGCAGTATCCCAAGAACGACCGAGGGTTTTATGTTGAACTTTCGGGGTTACTTCTGGTCTTAAAATTTAACCAAGTCAAAATCGGGTAAGTGTATCCAAGCTATCAAAGAAAGTAAGCTGATTTTTTAATGAATGGTATCAAGTTTTCCATTTCTGGAAAATTAGAGGATGTATTAAACTAAATTAAACACTGCTATTTTGTGTCCAGACTTTTAGAAGGGTGTACGTTGTTAAAAATAGCTGAAAATTTTTCTCCAGCATACAAATACCAGGCCAAACTATAAAGTCTTAAAAAAACGAAAAGAGGGGGAGTGAAATCTAACAAATACTCGAAGAAACGTTGCATTTCGTTAAAAGTCCTTCAAAGATATCTCTTAATATGGTTTAAATGTACCACTAATACCAGGTCACCCAGGGGGTGGGGGCCGGTGTCACATGGGTGAAATGCCATGGTGGTTTGGAGTGTTTTTTGGAAGGCCACGATAGGCTTGGGCTTGCAAAAAAACTTGAATCACGGGGTTTAAGGTCATAATTTTTAACAGGAAATGCCTGAAAAATGTCATGGTGGAAATGATGTGTTGTCAGGGTTGGGGGGGGGGAGTCATTTAATGTCATTGTGAGGTGAACTACAGCTTAAAAGCTAGGGTGGAGACATTAAGGAATTTTTCCCATGGATGAGGTGAAAATCTTACAAGTATTCTAAGAAATGGATAATTTCCTTAAAAGCTCTTAATGTGTCTTAAATTTGCATCTAATATCAGCCTCACTCCTCCTGTATTGCATGCTAGAGGGGGGGGCGTATTGACGCGATAGTGTGAAATCTAATAACCCACGCAAAGAAACGATACATTTCCGAGAGCAAATGTCTCCGAAAGCGTGTCAAATTTTGAGAGTAAACCTCATTCTAGTGTTTGCCAAAAATGGGGAGTCTTAGGTGTCACGCATTAGGTTAATTTTAGAATATTAAGGGTAGGACAAAATATTAGGAATGACTTGTTAGTTCTCTCGGTTAAGGCACAGTTCTAATGGAAGAAACTTGACCTTTCGAGTCCTCGTTGGGTCGAGAACTAAGAAAAAAGAATGAAAGAAAAAAAAACATTGTATGTTTCGGCCGAAAAAATGAAAAGTCATAAGGAGGAAAAATGAGTTGAGGGTTTCTGGTGAAAAATGTCAAAAAGGTAATATCTGGCAGTTATGGTTGCACAATCATTACGTAAGGTGTGAGCTGTCATTAAGTTATAAGCAAAGATTCCCCCATGGGTTCCTGACGCAGGGTTACATAAAATTGCGTCATGCATATCAGACCTGATTGCTTGAAACGGGGTAAGTCCTGTGACGTCATTTGAGTCCAGAGGAATGTGTCTTTGGAGTCTTGCGTAGGTGTGACGGCTTGAAGGTTTGGTAGGTCCATGTATCTAATGTGCTATAAATTGCTTCTGTCGCCTGGGGAGGCATGTTTGGACATGATTTTGTACAAGCGTCTAGACATGTAGAGGGGGATTTTGACTAGAAACAATGGGTGGCATTAGCTAATAACTCCATTTATTTTCAAATATATCCAAACCTTCATTCAACAACCAACAAACAACAAGTATAGCCATCAACAAACATAACCAACAAGTAATAACCAGCAAACATTACCATCAACCAATAACCAACATTCATAACCAATAACATAACCAGCAAAATAACCAACATCCAACAGTCAAGAAACATAACCAAGAAAGATAACCATCAACGAACATAACCAACATTCATAACCATCAATCAACAAGCATAACCATCATCCAACAAGCATAACCAACAACCATTAATCATAACCAACAAACATTAATCATAACCAACAGACATAATCAACAACCAACAAACATTAATCATAACCAACATAACCAACAAACAATATCCAGCAATAATAACCATCAAGCATCATCCAGCAATCATAACCAACATCCAACAAACATCACCAACATAATCAACAAACATAACAAACAACCAACAATCATAACCAATGTTAATTTCCCTGTGTTAATTTCCTATCTATGTTGCAGAAACAGGGCATGTTGTGACGTCAGAAGGCATGTCCTAGAAATCTTGCCTAGAAACAGGGCTCTCACGGGAATCTTGCCAGGGCATTCTCGGAATCTTGCCAGGGGTAAGAATCTTGCCAGCTAGAAACAGGGTTCTCATGGTAATTCTATGGGAAAAGGGAGGGCATGTCATAGAAACTGGGGAGAGCATGTCATAGAAAGTAGTAAGCCTCCACTACAAACGCTAAAGTTTTTTATTGTTTTAAAAAATAAAGTAGTGAGACAGAGTCAAACTTTAGCGTAAAGAGCGTTGAGGTTTAGGAGGGGACAGCCCCTTTCATATATGGAATAATTTCTGTTCGTTTTAAGTTTTAATGTCGCTCCTTACTTTCAGTTTAAAAAATGTTTTTTTATTTAATGTCTGAACGTTTTCGAATTCATGCAGCTTTGATTTTGGGTCACCGTACATGAATAATTAACGAAATTCGCATATTAATTTTTCTTTTTTTGGCTAAATGGCTTTCTCGAAATTTTGTTCTGACGTAACTTACGAATTAAGTTACGTAACGAACTTCTATATTCGTATATTTTTATTACGTATATGAGGGAGTTCACCCCTTAGTTAATACCTCGCTCATTACGCTAAAATTTGAATTTTGTCCGAATCACAAACCCCTGAATCACAAAGGCCGGTTTATTAGAATAGATGGCTCTTTTGAAAGCACTAAAAAAACTGTAGCATAAAGAGCGAGGTATTGAATAGGGGTTGAACCCCTTATATACATAATAATTTCTGTTCGTTTCAAGTTTTAATGTTGCTCCTTACTTTCAGTTGAAAAAACTTGTTTTTTTATTTATTTTCTGATCGTTTTTTAAATAATGCTTGGAAATCCGGCGTTCCCTTCATACAAATGTCCCTTCCCCCAAGGAAACATCCTCCATGGAAAGATACTAACCCGTAACCCCCTCCTTCGACCCCCCCCCCCACCAGAAAAATCCCTCTTGAAAACTTCTTTATCCTTCCCATTAAGTAATACTATATGTTAACAATGGGCAAAGTTCATAACTTGCAGCTGTTCCCCCGGGAACTGTGGGGGATTAAATCATCCTAAAGGACATATTTATTAGATTTTCGACTATGCTGAACAACTTGGCTATCTCAAAGTTTTGATTGGATGACTTTGGGAAAAAATGAGCGTTGGAATGGGCCTAGTTGCCCTCCATTTTTTTGTCACTTAAAAAGGGCACTAGAACTTTTAATTTCCGTTCGAAAGAGTCCTCCCGCGTTATTCTAGGACCACTGGTTCGATACGATCACCCCTGGAAAAAAAAACACGCATACGTGATCTTTTTTTCTGACAAAAAATACAAAATTCTACATTTTTACAGATAGGAGCTTGAAACGTCTATAGTAGGGTTCTCTGATACACAGAATCTGATGGTGCGATTTTCATTAAAGTTCTATGACTTTTAGGGGATGTTTCACCCTTTTTTCGAAAATGAGGCAAATTTTCTCAGGCGCTTAAGTAGTAAGGCAATGCACAGTCCTGAACGTGATTGCGTAATTTGTCTTACCTCTCGCCTGAGGCATGGATATTGGTGTAGTTTAACCAGTACATTGACTTACCAGGGTCAGTCACCTGTAACTTGATTAGTAGGTTTTTTTTTTAACTTGGCAACGTATAAGAGACGACTTTGAACCCTACGCCTGAGGCATGAATATACAGTGTAGTCTAACCGGTACATTGGCTTACCACGGGCAGGCATCTATTACTACAGACGATACATGAGTTACCAGACGGGTTTCTAAGGTATGCAATCAGACTGTTTTCGTTTCATGGGTTCATTAATAGAACGACTAATGTTTTTGAAAAGGGTAATTACTTCTAAGTTCAATAACCAAATTGATCTTCCGATGGTTAAGAAAGCGTAACGGGTAATTAAAGTATGAGGAATGGGATGCTATAATTAGAATGGTTTTAAGTTGAAAATTGTGACATAAAAATAACTCTATTTGCGAATTTTTTGCGAAAAGGTATTTGCGTGAAGGTATTGCGTTGGTTAAGAAAGCGTAACGGGTAATTAAAGTATGAGGAATGGGATGTTATAATTAGGATGGTTTTAAGTTGAAAATTGTGACATAAAAATAACTCTATTTGCGAATTTTTTTGCGAAAAGGTATTTGCGTAAAGGTATTGCGTTGGTTAAGAATGCCTCAAGAATGAGGAATGGGATGCTTGCATCAACAATACAAAGAATATGCTCAGATACTTAATAGATTTGACGCCTACAAGAGACATTGGTAAAAGGTATTCAATAGCTTAATTGAAAAGTAATGATAGAATGACATTGTGACTTGACCTAGCTTTACCTCTCCGATGTGGTCTGTATAAAACACAAGTAACGTTTGAAAAGTATTGTCGATTTAAAAAGAAATGGCTGAAAAGTGTTTTGAGGGAGATGGGTTGCATGGAGGGTTGAGTTGCACGAGGGTTCAGTTAAAGGGGGTACAGTTACACGGGGGTTTAGTTAAATTGGGTTGAGTTGCACGAGGGTTCAGTTAAAGGGGATATAGTTTACACAGGGGTTTAGTTAAATTGGGTCGAGTTGCACGAGGGTTCAGTAGCACGAGGGTTCAGTAGCATGGGGATTCAGTTGTACAGGGTTTCGGTTATACAGGGTTCAGTTATTGCGCTGTGTGTGTCTCTTTGGGGTGTTTGTGTCTCTTTGGGCTGTGTGTGTCTCTTTAGGCTGTTTGAGTCTTTTTGGTCTGTGTTTGTCTCTTTGGGTTGTGTTTCTCTTTGGACTGTGTGTGTCTCTTTGGGCTGTTTGTGTCTCTTAGGGCTGTGTGTGTCTCTTTGGGATGTGTGTCTCTTTGGGTTGTTTGAGTCTTTTTTGTCTGTTTGTGTCTCTTTAGATTGTTTGAGTCTTTTGGTCTGTGTTGTCTCTTCGGGCTGTGTGTGTCTCTTTAGCCTGTGTGTGTCTCTTTGGGATGTGTGTGTGTCTCTCTGTTGGATGTATGCGTCTCTTTGGGCCCGTGTACGTCTCTTTGGGCTGTATGTGTCTCTTTGGCCTGTGGGTGTCTCTTTGTGATGTGTGTGTCTCTTTAGGCTGTGTGTGTCTCTTTGGACTGTGTGTCTTTTTTTTGGGGGGGGGGGGTGTTTGAGTCTTTTTGGTCCGTATGTGTCTCTTTGGGATATGTGTTTTCTCTTTGGGCTGATTGAGTCTTTTTTTGTCTGTGTTTTTGTCTCTTTGGGTTGTGTTTCTCTTTGGGCTGTGTATGTCTCTTTGGGCTGTTTTTTGTGTCTCTTAGGGCTATGTGTGTGTCTCTTTTGGGATGTGTGTCTCTTTGGGCTGTTTGAGTCTTTTTAGTCTGTTTTTGTGTCTCTTTGGGCTGTTTGAGTCTTTTTTTGGTGTATGTTTGTCTCTTTGGGTTGTTTGTGTCTCTTTGGGCTGTTTGTGTTTCTTTGGGCTATGTGGGTCTCTTTGGGCTGTTTGAGTCTTTTTGGTCTGTTTGTGTCTCTTTGGGCTGTTTGAGTCTTTTTGGTCTGTGTTTGTCTCTTTGGGCTGTTTGCGTCTCTTTGGGCTGTTTGAGTTTTTTTTTGGTCTGTGTTTGTCTCTTTGGGCTGTGGTGTGTGTCTCTTTGGGCTGTGTGTGTCTCTTTAGGCTGTTTGAGTCTTTTTGGTCTGTGTTTGTCTCTTTGGGTTGTGTTTCTCTTTGGAATGTGTGTGTGTGTCTCTTTGGGCTGTTTGTGTCTTTTAGGGCTGTGTGTGTCTCTTTGGGATGTGCGTCTCTTTGAGCTGTTTGAGTCTTTTTAGTCTGTTTGTGTCTCTTTAGGTTGTTTGAGTCTTTTTGGTCTATGTTTGTCTCTTCGGGCTGTGTGTGTCTCTTTTGCCTGTGTGTGTCTCTTTGGGCTGTATGTGTCTCTTTGGACTGTGGCTGTCTCTTTGTGATGTGTGTGTCTCTTTAGGCTGTGTGTGTCTCTTTGGACTGTGTGTCTTTTTGGAGGGTTTTGAGTCTTTTTGGTCTGTATGTGTCTCTTTGGGCTATGTGTTTCTCTTGGGGCTGTGGTCACTAAACAGTTCATGATAAAAAAATAGTTTTGGGACAACAAAAAAAAGGTGTCTTTTTGGTCTGTGTTTGTCTCTTCGGGCTGTGTATGTCTCTTTAGCCTGTGTGTGTCTCTTTGGGATGTGTGTGTCTCTCTGTTGGATGTATGCGTCTCTTTGGGCCCGTGTACGTCTCTTTGGGCTGTATGTGTCTCTTTGGGCTGTGGGTGTCTCTTTGTGATGTGTATGTGTCTCTTTAGGCTGTGTGTGTCTCTTTGGACTGTGTGTCTTTTTTTTGGGGGTGTTTGAGTCTTTTTGGTCCGTATGTGTCTCTTTGGGATATGTGTTTTCTCTTTGGGCTGATTGAGTCTTTTTTTTGTCTGTGTTTTTGTCTCTTTGGGTTGTGTTTCTCTTTGGTGCTGTGTATGTCTCTTTGGGCTGTTTTTGTGTCTCTTAGGGCTATGTGTGTGTCTCTTTTGGGATGTGTGTCTCTTTGGGCTGTTTGAGTCTTTTTAGTCTGTTTTTGTGTCTCTTTGGGCTGTTTGAGTCTTTTTTGGTGTATGTTTGTCTCTTTGGGCTGTTTGTGTCTCTTTGGGCTGTTTGTGTTTCTTTGGGCTATGTGGGTCTCTTTGGGCTGTTTGAGTCTTTTTGGTCTGTTTGTGTCTCTTTGGGCTGTTTGAGTCTTTTTGGTCTGTGTTTGTCTCTTTGGGCTGTTTGCGTCTCTTTGGGCTGTTTGAGTTTTTTTTTTTTTTGGTCTGTGTTTGTCTCTTTGGGCTGTGTGTGTGTCTCTTTGGGGTGTTTGTGTCTCTTTGGGCTGTGTGTGTCTCTTTAGGCTGTTTGAGTCTTTTTTTGGTCTGTGTTTTTGTCTCTTTGGGTTGTGTTTCTCTTTGGGCTGTGTATGTCTCTTTGGGCTGTTTTTGTGTCTCTTAGGGCTGTGTGTGTCTCTTTGGGATGTGCGTCTCTTTGAGCTGTTTGAGTCTTTTTAGTCTGTTTGTGTCTCTTTAGGTTGTTTGAGTCTTTTTGGTCTATGTTTGTCTCTTCGGGCTGTGTGTGTCTCTTTAGCCTGTGTGTGTCTCTTTGGGCTGTATGTGTCTCTTTGGACTGTGGCTGTCTCTTTGTGATGTGTGTGTCTCTTTAGGCTGTGTGTGTCTCTTTGGACTGTATGTCTTTTTGGAGGGTTTTTGAGTCTTTTTGGTCTGTATGTGTCTCTTTGGGCTATGTGTTTCTCTTGGGGCTGTGGTCCCTAAACAGTTCATGATAAAAAAATAGTTTGGGACAACAAAAAAAAAGGTTCAGCGATACGTATTTCATGGGCTGTGTGTGTCTCTTTGTTTTATGTGTGCGTCTCTTAGGGTCCGTGTGCGTCTCTTTGGGCTGTATGTGTCTCTTTGGGCTGTGGGTGTCTCTTTGTGATGTGTGTGTCTCTTTAGGCTGTGTGTGTCTCTTTGGACTGTATGTCTTTTTGGAGGGTTTTTGAGTCTTTTTGGTCTGTATGTGTCTCTTTGGGCTATGTGTTTTTCTTTGGGCTGTTTGAGTCTTTTTGGTCTGTGTTTGTCTCTTTGGGTTGTGTTTCTCTTTAGGCTGTGTGTGTCTCTTTGGGCTGTTTGTGTCTCTTAAGGCTATGTGTGTCTCTTTGGGCTGTGTGTCTCTTTGGACTGTTTGAGTCTTTTTGGTCAGTTTGTGTCTCTTTGGGTTGTTTGAGTCTTTTTGGTCTGTGTTTGTCTCTTTGGGACTATTTTTGTCTCTTTGGGCTGTTTGTGTTTCTTTGGGCTATGTGTGTCTCTTTGGACTGTTTGAGTCTTTTTGGTCTGTTTGTCTCTCTTTGGGTTGTTTGAGTCTTTTTGGTCTATGTTTGTCTCTTTGGGACTGTGTGTGTCTCTTTGGGGCTGTTTGTGTTTCTTTGGGCTATGTGTGTCTCTTTGGACTGTTTGAGTCTTTTTGGTCTGTTTGTGTCTCTTTGAGCTGTTTGAGTCTTTTTGGTCTGTGTTTGACTCTTCAGTTTTAAGTTCACCATGACATAAAAAATTTAAAGTTCAGTTCTAAATTTTTACATAGAAGATAGGAAAAGTTATACTATGATTGTGATTATTTCCTATGAAGATTAAAAGTTTCACTTCAATTTTTAATTTTTCTCAAAGAAGGGACGAAAAGTTCAACTTCGATTCTGAATTTTCTCAATGAAAATGAAATAAGTTATTGATCATTTCTATTTTCCCAAAATAATATAAAAATTTTCCACTTCAGTTCAGATTTTTCCCAAACAGATGAAAAAATTTAAAATACTGTTCCAAATTTTCCATAGAAGATAGAAAAGTTCAGGTTCTCTTCTGAATTTTACCAAAGAACATAATTCAATTCTAATTTCTCCAGAGAAAATAAAAAGCTTCCACATCAGTTTTAAGTTCACCAAGACATAAAAAATTTAAAGTTCAGTTCTAAATTTTTCCATAGAAGATAGGAAAAGTTATACTATGATTGTGATTATTTTCCATGAAGATAAAAAGTTTCATTTTAATTCTAAATTTTCTTAAATTCAATTCCGACCTTTCTCAAAGAGATGAAAAAATTTAAAGTTCTGTTCCAAATATTTTCCCGGAAAAGAAAAGTTCATCTTCGATTCTCAATTTTCTCAATGAAAATGAAATAAGTTATTGATCAATTCTATTTTCCTAAAATAATATAAAATTTTCCACTTCAATTCAGATTTTTCTCAAAGAGATGAAAAAATTTAAAGTTCTGTTCCAAACATTTTCCCGGAAGAAGAAAAGTTCAACTTCGATTCTGAATTTTCTTAATGAAAATGAAATAAGTTATTGATCAATTCTATTTTCCCAAAATAATATCAAAATTTTCCACTTCAGTTCAGATTTTTCTCAAAGAGATGAAAAATTTAAAATACTATTCCAAATTTTTAATAGAAGATAGAAAAGTTCAAGTTCTCTTCTAAATTTTACCAACGAACACAATTCAATTCTAATTTCTCAAGAGAAAATAAAAAGCTTCCACTTCAGTTTTAAGTTCACCATGACATAAAAAATTTAAAGTTCAGTTCTAAATTTTTACATAGAAGATAGGAAAAGTTATGCTATGATTTTGATTATTTCCTATGAAGATTAAAAGTTTCACTTCAATTTTAAATTTTCTCAAAGAAGTGAAGAAAAGTTCAACTTCGATTCTGAATTTTCTCAATGAAAATGAAATAAGTTATTGATCATTTCTATTTTCCTAAAATAATATAAAAATTTTCCACTTCAGTTCAGACAAAAGTTATACTATGATTGTGATTATTTTCCATGAAGATAAAAAGTTCCATTTTAATTCTAAATTTTCTTAAATTCAATTCCGACCTTTCTCAAAGAGATTAAAAAATTTAAAGTTCTGTTCCAAATATTTTCCCGGAAAAGAAAAGTTCAACTTCGATTCTGAATTTTCTCAATGAAAATGAAATAAGTTATTGATCAATTCTATTTTCATAAAATAATATAAAATTTTCCACTACAATTCAGATTTTTCTCAAAGAGATGACAAAATTTAAAATATTGTTCCAAATTTTTCATAGAAGATAGAAAAAGTTATACTTTGATATAATTCTAAATTTTCTTAAATTCAATTCCGACCTTTCTCAAAGAGATGAAAAAATTTAAAGCTCTGTTCCGGAAAAAAAAGTTCAACTTCGATTCTGAATTTTCTCAATGAAAATGAAATAAGTTATTGATCAATTCTATTTTCCTTAAATAATATAAAATTTTCCACTTCAATTCAGATTTTTTCTCAAAGAGATGAAAAAATTTAAAGTTCTGTTCCAAATATTTTCCCGGAAGAAGAAAAGTTCAACTTCGATTCGAGAAAATAAAAAGCTTCCACTTCAGTTTTAAGTTCACCATGACATAAAAAATTTAAAGTTCAGTTCTAAATTTTTACATAGAAGATAGGAAAAGTTATACTATGATTTTGATTATTTCCTATGAAGATTAAAAGTTTCACTTCAATTTTTAATTTTTCTCAAAGACGTGAAGAAAAGTTCAACTTCGATTCTGAATTTTCTCAATGAAAATGAAATAAGTTATTGATCATTTCTATTTTCCCCAAATAATATAAAAAATTTTCCACTTCAGTTCAGACAAAAGTTATACTATGATTGTGATTATTTTCCATGAAGATAAAAAGTTTCATTTTAATTCTAAATTTTCTTAAATTCAATTCCGACCTTTCTCAAAGAGATGAAAAAATTTAAAGTTCTGTTCCAAATATTTTCCCGGAAAAGAAAAGTTCAACTTCGATTCTGAATTTTCTCAATGAAAATGAAATAAGTTATTGACCAATTCTATTTTCATAAAATAATATAAAATTTTCCACTTCAATTCAGATTTTTCTCAAAGAGGTCATGCTAATAACGCGAAGGTCGAGGGTTCGATCCCCTCACGAGCCATAGTTTTGACCTTCGTATGGTAACTCCATAAGTTATTTTAGAGATATATCTATATCAACATGCAAAGTCGACGTAGCTTTATTTCATTTTTTAAGGTTCATTTAGACGAGGTTACGTGCGCGCACGTAGAATTATATCAAAGTATAACTTTTTCTATCTTCTATGAAAAATTTGGAACAATATTTAAAATTTTGTCATCTCTTTGAGAAAAATCTGAATTGTAGTGGAAAATTTTATATTATTTTATGAAAATAGAATTGATCAATAACTTATTTCATTTTCATTGAGAAAATTCAGAATCGAAGTTGAACTTTTCTTTTCCGGGAAAATATTTGGAACAGAACTTTAAATTTTTCATCTCTTTGAGAAAAAATCTGAATTGAAGTGGAAAATTTTATATTATTTTAGGAAAATAGAATTGATCAATAACTTATTTCATTTTCATTGAGAAAATTCAGAATCGAAGTTGAACTTTTTTTTTTCCGGGAAAATATTTGGAACAGAACTTTAAATTTTTTCATCCCTTTGAGAAAGGTCGGAATTGAATTTAAGAAAATTTAGAATAATATCAAATTATAACTTTTTCTATCTTCTATGAAAAATTTGGAACAATATTTTAAATTTTGTCATCTCTTTGAGAAAAATCTGAATTGTAGTGGAAAATTTTATATTATTTTATGAAAATAGAATTGATCAATAACTTATTTCATTTTCATTGAGAAAATTCAGAATCGAAGTTGAACTTTTCTTTTCCGGGAAAATATTTGGAACAGAACTTTAAATTTTTTCATCTCTTTGAGAAAGGTCGGAATTGAATTTAAGAAAATTTAGAATTAAAATGGAACTTTTTATCGTCATGGAAAATAATCACAATCATAGTATAACTTTTGTCTGAACTGAAGTGGAAAATTTTTATATTATTTTGGGAAAATAGAAATGATCAATAACTTATTTCATTTTCATTGAGAAAATTCAGAATCGAAGTTGATCTTTTCTTCACTTCTTTGAGAAAAATTAAAAATTGAAGTGAAACTTTTAATCTTCATAGGAAATAATCAAAATCATAGTATAACTTTTCCTATCTTCTATGTAAAAATTTAGAACTGAACTTTAAATTTTTTATGTCATGGTGAACTTAAAACTGAAGTGGAAGCTTTTTATTTTCTCTTGAGAAATTAGAATTGAATTGTGTTCGTTGGTAAAATTCAGAAGAGAACTTGAACTTTTCTATCTTCTATGAAAAATTTGGAAGTATTTTAAATTTTTCATCTCTTTGAGAAAAATCTGAACTGAAGTGGAAAATTTTGATATTATTTTTGGGAAAATAGAATTGATCAATAACTTATTTCATTTTCATTAAGAAAATTCAGAATCGAAGTTGAACTTTTCTTCTTCCGGGAAAATGTTTGGAACAGAACTTTAAATTTTTTCATCTCTTTGAGAAAAATCTGAATTGAAGTGGAAAATTTTATATTATTTTAGGAAAATAGAATTGATCAATAACTTATTTCATTTTCATTGAGAAAATTCAGAATCGAAGATGAACTTTTCTTTTCCGGGAAAATATTTGGAACAGAACTTTAAATTTTTTCATCTCTTTGAGAAAGGTCGGAATTGAATTTAAGAAAACTTAGAATTAAATGAAACTTTTTATCTTCATGGAAAATAATCACAATCATAGTATAACTTTTCCTGTCTTCTATGGAAAAATTTAGAACTGAACTTTAAATTTTTTATGTCTTGGTGAACTTAAAACTGATGTGGAAGCTTTTTATTTTCTCTGGAGAAATTAGAAATGAATTATGTTCTTTGGTAAAATTCAGAAGAGAACCTGAACTTTTCTATTTTCTATGGAAAATTTGGAACAGTATTTTAAATTTTTTCATCTGTTTGGGGAAAAATCTGAACTGAAGTGGAAAATTTTTATATTATTTTGGGAAAATAGAATTGATCAATAACTTATTTCATTTTCATTGAGAAAATTCAGAATCGAAGTTGAACTTTTCGTCACTTCTTTGAGAAAAATTAAAAATTGAAGTGAAACTTTTAATCTTCATAGAAAATAATCACAATCATAGTATAACTTTTCCTATCTTCTATGTAAAAATTTAGAACTGAACTTTAAATTTTTTATGTCATGGTGAACTTAAAACTGAAGAGTCAAACACAGACCAAAAAGACTCAAACAGCTCAAAGAGACACAAACAGACCAAAAAGGCTCAAACAGTCCAAAGAGACACACATAGCCCAAAGAAACACAAACAGCCCCAAAGAGTCACACACAGTCCCAAAGAGACAAACATAGACCAAAAAGACTCAAACAACCCAAAGAGACACAAACAGACCAAAAAGACTCAAACAGTCCAAAGAGACACACATAGCCCAAAGAAACACAAACAGCCCAAAGAGACACAAACAGTCCCAAAGAGACAAACACAGACCAAAAAGACTCAAACAACCCAAAGAGACACAAACAGACCAAAAAGACTCAAACAGTCCAAAGAGACACACAGCCTAAAGAGACACACATAGCCTTAAGAGACGCAAACAGCCCAAAGAGACACACACAGCCTAAAGAGAAACACAACCCAAAGAGACAAACACAGACCAAAAAGACTCAAACAGCCCAAAGAAAAACACATAGCCCAAAGAGACACATACAGACCAAAAAGACTCAAACACCCCCCCCCCCCCCAAAAAAAAAAGACACACAGTCCAAAGAGACACACACAGCCTAAAGAGACACACACATCACAAAGAGACACCCACAGCCCAAAGAGACACATACAGCCCAAAGAGACGCACACGGACCCTAAGAGACGCACACATAAAACAAAGAGACACACACAGCCCATGAAATACGTATCGCTGAACCTTTTTTTTTTGTTGTCCCAAACTATTTTTTTATCATGAACTGTTTAGGGACCACAGCCCCAAGAGAAACACATAGCCCAAAGAGACACATACAGACCAAAAAGACTCAAAAACCCTCCAAAAAGACATACAGTCCAAAGAGACACACACAGCCTTAAGAGACACACACAGCCTAAAGAGACACACACATCACAAAGAGACAGCCACAGTCCAAAGAGACACATACAGCCCAAAGAGACACACACAGGCTAAAGAGACACACACAGCCCGAAGAGACAAACATAGACCAAAAAGACTCAAACAACCTAAAGAGACACAAACAGACTAAAAAGACTCAAACAGCTCAAAGAGACGCACATCCCAAAGAGACACACACAGCCCTAAGAGACACAAACAGCCCAAAGAGACACACACACACATCCCAAAGAGAAACACAACCCAAAGAGACAAACACAGACCAAAAAGACTCAAACAGCCTAAAGAGACACACACAGCCCAAAGAGACACAAACACCCCAACGAGACACACACACAGCCCAAAGAGACAAACACAGACCAAAAAAAAACTCAAACAGCCCAAAGAGACGCAAACAGCCCAAAGAGACAAACACAGACCAAAAAGACTCAAACAGCCCAAAGAGACACAAACAGACCAAAAAGACTCAAACAGCCCAAAGAGACCCACATAGCCCAAAGAAACACAAACAGCCCAAAATGACACAAACAGCCCAAAGAGACAAACATACACCAAAAAAGACTCAAACAGCCCAAAGAGACACAAAAACAGACTAAAAAGACTCAAACAGCCCTAAGAGACACAAAAACAGCCCAAAGAGACATACACAGCGCAAAGAGAAACACAACCCAAAGAGACAAAAACACAGACCAAAAAAAGACTCAATCAGCCCAAAGAGAAAACACATATCCCAAAGAGACACATACAGACCAAAAAGACTCAAACACCCCCAAAAAAAAGACACACAGTCCAAAGAGACACACACAGCATAAGAGACACACACACATCACAAAGTGACACCCACAGCCCAAAGAGACACATACAGCCCAAAGAGACGTACACGGGCCCAAAGAGACGCATACATCCAACAGAGAGACACACACATCCCAAAGAGGACACATACAGGCAAAGAGACACACACAGCCCGAAGAGACAAACACGGACCAAAAAGACACCTTTTTTTTTGTTGTCCCGACAGACGCTTGATCGTTTTAGTTTTTTATTTTTTTTTTTACAACATCAAGTGGAGAAATATGTGGGAGTGAAAAAGGATCAAGAATATCTGGAAATGCGTAAGGTAGTGGTGGGAGACTCGGAATTCGGAATTGAGTTAACTTTTTTCTCTTCTTTAAGAAAATTCAGAAGAGAACTTGAACATTTTAGCACATCTTTGATAGAACTCAGAATTAAAGTGGAACTCTTTATCTTCATGGTGAATATTCACAATCATAGTATAACTTTTTTTCTATCTTTTACGAGAAATTTAGAACAGAACTTTAAATTTTTTTCACCTCTTTGAGAAAAATCAGAACTGGAGTGGAACCTTTTTATTTTCTCTAGATCAATTAGAATTGATCTGTAACTTATTTTTTATCTTTGAGAAAATTCAGAATAGAACTTGAACTTTTCTTCACTTTATTGAGAAAACTCAGAATTAAAGTGGAACTTTTTATCTTCAAACTTGAACTTTTCTTCACTTCTTTGAGGAAACTCAGAATTAAAGTGGAACTCTTTATCTTCATGGTGAATATTCACAATCATAGTATAATTTCTTCTATCTTTTACGAGAAATTTAGAACAGAACTTTAAATTTTTTTCACCTCTTTGAGAAAAATCAGAACTGAAGTGGAACATTTTTATTTTCTTTGGAAAAAATTAGAATTGATCTGTAACTTATTTCTTTTCATTGAGAAAATTCAGAAGAGAACTTGAACTTTTCTTTACTTCGTTGAGAAAATTTTTTCTCTTCTTTAAGAAAATTCTGAAGAGAACTTGAACGTTTTTGCACTTCTTTGAGAGAACTCAGAATTAAAGTGGAACTTTTTATCTTCCAGGAGAATATTCACAATCGAAGTATAAATTTTTTCTATCTTCTATGGAAAAATTTAGAACAAAACTTTAAATTTTTTATTTCTTTGAGAAAATTAAGAACTGAAGTGGAACCTTTTTTATTTTCTTTAGAAAAAATTAGAATTGAAGTGTAACTTTTTTCTTTCCTTTGAGAAATCTTAGAATTAAAGTGGAACTCTCTATCTTCATGGCGAATATTCGCAATCAAAGTATAACTTTTTTCTATCTTTTACGAGAAATTTAGAACAGAACTTTAAATATTTTTCACCTCTTTGTGAAAAATCAGAACTGAAGTGGAAAATTTTTATTTCCATTGGAAAAAATTAGAATTGATCTGCAACTTTTTTTTAAGAAAATTCAGAAATGAAAAGAGGAACCCTTTTATTTTGAAAAAATTGGAATTGATCCGTAACTTTTTTCATTGAGAAATTTTTCATTGAACTTTTCTCTCCTTCATTGAGAAAACTCAGATTTAAAGTGGAAATTTTTATCTTGATGGAGAATATTCACAATCAAAGTATGAATTTTTTCTATATTCAACAGAAAAATTTAGATCAGAACTGAAGTGGAATCTTTTTTTTATTTTCTTTGGAGAAAATTAGAATTGAACTGTAACTTTTTTCTTTTCATTGAGAAATTTTCAAAAGAGAACTTGAACTTTTCTTCCTTTCTTTGACAAAACTCCGAATTAAAGTGGAACTCTTTATATTTATGGTGAATATTTGCAATCAAAGTATAACTTTTTTCTATCTTTTACGAGAAATTTAGAACAGAACTTTAAGTTTCTTTAACCTCTTTGAGAAAAATCAGGACTGAAATGGAACCTTTTTATTTTCTCTAGAAAAAATTAGAATTGATCTTTAACTTATTTTTTCTTTGTGAACATTCAGAAGAGAACTTGAACTTTTCTTCACTTTATTGAGAAAACTCAGAATTAAAATGGAACTTTTTATCTTCAGAAGAGAACTTGAAACTTTTCTTCACTTCTTTGAGAAAACTCAGAATTAAAGTTGAACTCGTTATCTTCATGGCGAATATTCATAATCATAGTATAACTTTTTTCTTTTTTTTTCTTCGAGAAAATTCAGAAGAGAACTTGAACTTTTCTTCACTTTATTGAGAAAACGCAGATTAAAGTGGAATTTTTTTTTGCGATCTTTTACGAGAAATTTAGAACAGAACTTTAAATTTTTTTAACCTCTTTGAGAAAAATCAGAACTGAAGTGGAACCTTTTTATCTTCTCTATAAAAAATTAGAATTGATCTTTAACTTATTTTTTCTCTGTGAAAATTCAGAAGAGAACTTGAAATTTTCTTCACTTTATTGAGAAAACTCAGAATTAAAGTGGAACTTTTTATCTTCAGAAGAGAACTTGAACTTTTCTTCACTTCTTTGAGAAAATTCAGAATTAAACTGGAACTCGTTTTCTTCTTGGCGAATATTCACAATCATAGTATAAACTTTTTTTTCTTCGAGAAATCCGGGTTGCAGCGGTAGCTAGCAACCTAGTAAGAGACGATCACGTCCAATGTTAAGAAATATAAAAACCCATATTCCTAACAAAGGAGTCAGATCAAAACAAAAAGTACAAACATTAGAACCGCCTTGTCCGAAACCCCTGTATAGGAAACTTTCTGTCCCTTGGCTTGAACAGAAAGGGAAATATATTGGCTTGAAAATCAAGCAAATTGACTTTTACCACGTTATTCTCCCAAACGGGATATTTTTTTCTTTTTTCTTTGTTTCCAGAGATAGCTTGGCACTGGAACATCGTAGAGGGTTGTTCAATAGCTCATTTTTAAAGGAAATTAATTGGGTTATAAAAACCTTTTGTAACTAAAAATAAATTATTTCTAAAGAGAATAAATTTTTCCAATAAAAACCTGTATTTTTGATGCAGTGACGTCATAATTACTATATAAGAATCACAATAAGAGACGATCACGTCCAATGCTAACATAACAATAAAGAACGAACTCTAATTAAATTTTGTTAGAGCTATGATGTGAATAGACAAATACAGAATAGAACTTGAACTTTTCTTCACTTTATTGAGAAAACTCAGATTAAAGTGGAACTTTTTATCTTCGGAAGAGAACTTGAACTTTTCTTCACTTCTTTGAGAAAAACTCGGAATTGAAGTGGAACTCTTTATCTTCATGCGAACATTCCTCAATCATAGTATAAAACTTTTTTTCTATCTTTAACAAGAAATTTAGAACAGAACTTTTAAATTTTTTTTTCATCTGTTTTGAAAAAAATCATAACTAAAGTGGAATCTTTTTTATTTTCTATGGAAAAAAAATAGAATTGATTCTGTAACTTATTTCTTTTTATGAGAAAAATTCAGAAGAGAACTTGAAGCTTTTCTTCACTTCGTTGAGAAAACTTAGAATTAAAATGGAACTTTTTATTTCTCTGGAAAAAAAATAGAATTGATCTGTAACTTGTTTTTTTTTTTCATTGAGAAAATTCAGAAGAGAATTGAAATTTACTTCACTTCGTTTAGAAAACTTAGAATTAAGTGGAACTTTTTATCTTCGTGACGAATATTCAGAATCAAAGTATAAATTTTTTCTATCTTCTATTGAAAAATTTAGAACAGAAATTTAAATTTTTTTATGTCTTTGAGAAAATTAAGAATTGATCTGTGACTTATTTCTTTTCATTGAGAAAATTCAGAAGAGATTAATAAAATCATATGTATTTTAAACGTGGTTGTTCATATTTCTGAAACTCAATTTCAACTTTATTAAAAAAAATCATATATTATTAATAAAATCAGTTGTAATTTAAACGGGGATGTTGGAATTTCTGGAAATTAAAATCCAACTGTATTAAAAAGAATCAAATATTATTAATAAAATGTGATGTATTTTAAACATGGTGGTTCCTATTTATGAAAACTAGAACCCAACTTTATTAGAAAAGCAAATATTATTGATAAAATCAGATGTATTTTAAACGTGGACGTTCTCATTTCTGAAAACTAAAACCCCAACTTTATTAAAAAAAAGTCCTAAAGTAATGTTGATAGTGAAAAAAGATGAGTACTTCAACTTGAAAAACAGGTTTAGGAGGAATATTACGCATTGAACTTGTTCTGAAATAATATAATAAAGTCTTTTGAAAAGTATTTCTTGGTGTTGGGGTATGCAAAAAGTCGTAAAGTAATGTTGGGAGTAAAAAAAAATTTGTACTTCAACTTGTAAAACAGGTTTAGGAGGAATATTAAGAAAAGAAATTGTTCTGAATAATATAATAAAGCCTTTTGAAAGTATTGCTTGGTTTTGGGTATGCAAAAAGTCGTAAGTATGTTGGGAGTGAAAAAGATGAGTACTTCACTGTAAACAGGTTTAGGAGAATATTACGAAAGAACTTTTTCTGAAGTAATATAATAAAGATTTTGAAAGTATTTCTTGGTGTTGGGGTATGCAAAAAGTCGTAAAGTAATTTTGGGAGTGAAAAAAGATTACCAAAACCCTTGAAAATACTATTATATTGGGTAAAATGGTGCTATTGTAGCTAGTTTAGAAGGAGAATGCTCCATCAAGACTATCAAAACCCTTGAAAATACTAATAATATAGGGTAAAATGTTTCTATTGTAGCTAGTTTAGAAGGAAAATGCTCCATCAAGACTATCAAAACCCTTGAAAATACTAATAATATAGGGTAAAATGTTTCTATTGTAGCTAGTTTAGAAGGAAAATGCTCCATCAAGGCTACCAAAAACCGTTGAAAATACTTATAGTATAGGGTAAATGTTGCTATTGTAGCTAGTTTAGAAGGAGAATGCTCCATCAAGGCTACCAAAAAACCCTTGAAAATACTAATAATATAGGGTAAGATGTTGCTATTGTAGCTAGTTTAGAAGGAGAGTGCTCCATCGTGGCTACCAAACCCTTAAAAATACTAATAGTATAGGGTAAAATTTTGCTATTGTAGCTAGTTTAGAAGGAGAATGCTCCATCAAGGCTACCAAAAAAACCCTTAAAAATACTAACAAAATAGGGTAAAATGTTGCTATTGTAGTTAGTTTAGAAGGAAAATGCTCCATCAAGGCTACCAAAAAACCCTTGAAAATACTAATAATATAGGGTAAAATGTTGCTTTTGTAGTTAGTTTAGAAGGAAAATGCTCCATCAAGGCTACCGAAAAACCCTTGAAAATACTAATAATATAGAGTAAAATGTTGCTATTGTATTTAGTTTAGAAGGAAAGACGAGATTTAATGTCCTTGGTAAAAATCTGGACGAGATTTAATGTCCTTGGTAAAAGCCTGGACGAGATTTAATGTCCTTGGTAAAAGTCTGGACGATATTTAATGTTCTTGGTAAAAGCCTGGACGAGATTTAATGTCCTTGGTAAAAACCTGGACGATATTTAATGCCCTTGGTAAAAGCCTGGACGAGATTTAATGTTCTTTGTAAAAGCCTGGACGAGATTTAATGTCCTTGGTAAAAACCTGGACGAGATTTAATGTCCTTGGTAAAAGCCTGGACGAGATTTAATGTCCATGGTAAAATTCTGGACGAGATTTAATGTCCTTGGTAAAAAGCCTGAACGAGATTTAATGTCCTTGGTAAAAGCCTGGACGAGATTTAATGTCCTTGGTAAAAGCCTGGGACGAGATTTAATGTTTTTGGTAAAAGCCTGGACGAGATTTAATGTCCTTGGTAAAAGCCTGGACGAGATTTAATGTCATTGGTAAAAGTCTGGACGAGATTTAATGTCCTTGGTAAAAGTCTGGACGAGATTTAATGTCCTTGGTAAAGCCTGGACGATATTTAATGTCCTTGGTAAAAGCCTGGACGAGATTTAATGTCCTTGGTAAAAACCTGGGAAGGAGAATGCTCCATCAAGGCTACCAAAGTTTCAGAAATCTAAAATGATTATTCTCAATAAGTTAGCATTAGCATTCCCTGAGATGCTAATCCGGCGTTCCCTTCATACAATGTCCCTTCCCCCAAGGAAACATCCTCCATGGAAAGATACTAACCCGTAACCCCCTCCTTCGACCCCCCCCCCCACCAGAAAAATCCCTCTTGAAAACTTCTTTATCCTTCCCATTAAGTAATACTATATGTTAACAATGGGCAAAGTTCATAACTTGCAGCTGTTCCCCCGGGAACTGTGGGGGATTAAATCATCCTAAAGGACATATTTATTAGATTTTCGACTATGCTGAACAACTTGGCTATCTCAAAGTTTTGATTGGATGACTTTGGGAAAAAATGAGCGTTGGAGTGGGCCTAGTTGCCCTCCATTTTTTTGTCACTTAAAAAGGGCACTAGAACTTTTAATTTCCGTTCGAAAGAGTCCTCCCGCGTTATTCTAGGACCACTGGTTCGATACGATCACCCCTGGAAAAAAAAACACGCATACGTGATCTTTTTTTCTGACAAAAAATACAAAATTCTACATTTTTACAGATAGGAGCTTGAAACGTCTATAGTAGGGTTCTCTGATACACAGAATCTGATGGTGCGATTTTCATTAAAGTTCTATGACTTTTAGGGGATGTTTCACCCTTTTTTCGAAAATGAGGCAAATTTTCTCAGGCGCGTAAGTAGTAAGGCAATGCACAGTCCTGAACGTGATTGCGTAATTTGTCTTACCTCTCGCCTGAGGCATGGATATGGTGTAGTTTAACCGGTACATTGACTTACCAGGGTCAGTCACCTGTAACTTGATTAGTAGGTTTTTTTTTAACTTGGCAACGTATAAGAGACGACTTTGAACCCTACGCCTGAGGCATGAATATACAGTGTAGTCTAACCGGTACATTGGCTTACCACGGGCAGGCATCTATTACTACAGACGATACATGAGTTACCAGACGGGTTTCTAAGGTATGCAATCAGACTGGTTTCGTTTCATGGGTTCATTAATAGAACGACTAATGTTTTTGAAAAGGGTAATTACTTCTAAGTTCAATAACCAAATTGAACTTCCGATGGTTAAGAAAGCGTAACGGGTAATTAAAGTATGAGGAATGGGATGCTATAATTAGAATGGTTTTAAGTTGAAAATTGTGACATAAAAATACTCTATTTGCGAATTTTTTGCGAAAAGGTATTTGCGTGAAGGTATTGCGTTGGTTAAGAAAGCGTAACGGGTAATTAAAGTATGAGGAATGGGATGTTATAATTAGGATGGTTTTAAGTTGAAAATTGTGACATAAAAATAACTCTATTTGCGAATTTTTTTGCGAAAAGGTATTTGCGTAAAGGTATTGCGTTGGTTAAGAATGCCTCAAGAATGAGGAATGGGATGCTTGCATCAACAATACAAAGAATATGCTCAGATACTTAATAGATTTGACGCCTACAAGAGACATTGGTAAAAGGTATTCAATAGCTTAATTGAAAAGTAATGATAGAATGACATTGTGACTTGACCTAGCTTTACCTCTCCGATGTGGTCTGTATAAAACACAAGTAACGTTTGAAAAGTATTGTCGATTTAAAAAGAAATGGCTGAAAAGTGTTTTGAGGGAGATGGGTTGCATGGAGGGTTGAGTTGCACGAGGGTTCAGTTAAAGGGGGTACAGTTACACGGGGGTTTAGTTAAATTGGGTTGAGTTGCACGAGGGTTCAGTTAAAGGGGATATAGTTACACAGGGTTTAGTTAAATTGGGTCGAGTTGCACGAGGGTTCAGTAGCACGAGGGTTCAGTAGCATGGGGATTCAGTTGTACAGGGTTTCGGTTATACAGGGGTTCAGTTATTGCGCTGTGTGTGTCTCTTTGGGGTGTTTGTGTCTCTTTGGGCTGTGTGTGTCTCTTTAGGCTGTTTGAGTCTTTTTGGTCTGTGTTTGTCTCTTTGGGTTGTGTTTCTCTTTGGACTGTGTGTGTCTCTTTGGGCTGTTTGTGTCTCTTAGGGCTGTGTGTGTCTCTTTGGGATGTGTGTCTCTTTGGGTTGTTTGAGTCTTTTTTGTCTGTTTGTGTCTCTTTAGATTGTTTGAGTCTTTTTGGCCTGTGTTTGTCTCTTCGGGCTGTGTGTGTCTCTTTAGCCTGTGTGTGTCTCTTTGGGATGTGTGTGTCTCTCTGTTGGATGTATGCGTCTCTTTGGGCCCGTGTACGTCTCTTTGGGCTGTATGTGTCTCTTTGGGCTGTGGGTGTCTCTTTGTGATGTGTGTGTGTCTCTTTAGGCTGTGTGTGTCTCTTTGGACTGTGTGTCTTTTTTTTTGGGGGGGGGGGGTGTTTGAGTCTTTTTGGTCCGTATGTGTCTCTTTGGGATATGTGTTTTCTCTTTGGGCTGATTGAGTCTTTTTTGGTCTTTGTTTTTGTCTCTTTGGGTTGTGTTTCTCTTTGGGCTGTGTATGTCTCTTTGGGCTGTTTTTGTGTCTCTTAGGGCTATGTGTGTGTCTCTTTTGGGATGTGTGTCTCTTTGGGCTGTTTGAGTCTTTTTAGTCTGTTTTTGTGTCTCTTTGGGCTGTTTGAGTCTTTTTTGGTGTATGTTTGTCTCTTTGGGTTGTTTGTGTCTCTTTGGGCTGTTTGTGTTTCTTTGGGCTATGTGGGTCTCTTTGGGCTGTTTGAGTCTTTTTGGTCTGTTTGTGTCTCTTTGGGCTGTTTGAGTCTTTTTGGTCTGTGTTTGTCTCTTTGGGCTGTTTGCGTCTCTTTGGGCTGTTTGAGTTTTTTTTTGGTCTGTGTTTGTCTCTTTGGGCTGTGTTGTGTTGTGTCTCTTTGGGCTGTGTGTGTCTCTTTAGGCTGTTTGAGTCTTTTTGGTCTGTGTTTGTCTCTTTGGGTTGTGTTTCTCTTTGGAATGTGTGTGTGTGTCTCTTTGGGCTGTTTGTGTCTCTTAGGGATGTGTGTGTCTCTTTGGGATGTGCGTCTCTTTGAGCTGTTTGAGTCTTTTTAGTCTGTTTGTGTCTCTTTAGGTTGTTTGAGTCTTTTTGGTCTATGTTTGTCTCTTCGGGCTGTGTGTGTCTCTTTGCCTGTGTGTGTCTCTTTGGGCTGTATGTGTCTCTTTGGACTGTGGCTGTCTCTTTGTGATGTGTGTGTCTCTTTAGGCTGTGTGTGTCTCTTTGGACTGTGTGTCTTTTTGGAGGGTTTTGAGTCTTTTTGGTCTGTATGTGTCTCTTTGGGCTATGTGTTTCTCTTGGGGCTGTGGTCCCTAAACAGTTCATGATAAAAAAATAGTTTGGGACAACAAAAAAAAGGTGTCTTTTTGGTCTGTGTTTGTCTCTTCGGGCTGTGTGTGTCTCTTTAGCCTGTGTGTGTCTCTTTGGGATGTGTGTGTCTCTCTGTTGGATGTATGCGTCTCTTTGGGCCCGTGTACGTCTCTTTGGGCTGTATGTGTCTCTTTGGGCTGTGGGTGTCTCTTTGTGATGTGTATGTGTCTCTTTAGGCTGTGTGTGTCTCTTTGGACTGTGTGTCTTTTTTTTGGGGGTGTTTGAGTCTTTTTGGTCCGTATGTGTCTCTTTGGGATATGTGTTTTCTCTTTGGGCTGATTGAGTCTTTTTTTTGTCTGTGTTTTTGTCTCTTTGGGTTGTGTTTCTCTTTGTGCTGTGTATGTCTCTTTGGGCTGTTTTTGTGTCTCTTAGGGCTATGTGTGTGTCTCTTTTGGGATGTGTGTCTCTTTGGGCTGTTTGAGTCTTTTTAGTCTGTTTTTGTGTCTCTTTGGGCTGTTTGAGTCTTTTTTGGTGTATGTTTGTCTCTTTGGGCTGTTTGTGTCTCTTTGGGCTGTTTGTGTTTCTTTGGGCTATGTGGGTCTCTTTGGGCTGTTTGAGTCTTTTTGGTCTGTTTGTGTCTCTTTGGGCTGTTTGAGTCTTTTTGGTCTGTGTTTGTCTCTTTGGGCTGTTTGCGTCTCTTTGGGCTGTTTGAGTTTTTTTTTTGGTCTGTGTTTGTCTCTTTGGGCTGTGTGTGTGTCTCTTTGGGGTGTTTGTGTCTCTTTGGGCTGTGTGTGTCTCTTTAGGCTGTTTGAGTCTTTTTGGTCTGTGTTTGTCTCTTTGGGTTGTGTTTCTCTTTGGGATGTGTGTGTGTCTCTTTGGGCTGTTTGTGTCTCTTAGGGCTGTGTGTGTCTCTTTGGGATGTGCGTCTCTTTGAGCTGTTTGAGTCTTTTTAGTCTGTTTGTGTCTCTTTAGGTTGTTTGAGTCTTTTTGGTCTATGTTTGTCTCTTCGGGCTGTGTGTGTCTCTTTAGCCTGTGTGTGTCTCTTTGGGCTGTATGTGTCTCTTTGGACTGTGGCTGTCTCTTTGTGATGTGTGTGTCTCTTTAGGCTGTGTGTGTCTCTTTGGACTGTATGTCTTTTTGGAGGGTTTTTGAGTCTTTTTGGTCCGTATGTGTCTCTTTGGGCTATGTGTTTCTCTTGGGGCTCTGGTCCCTAAACAGTTCATGATAAAAAAATAGTTTGGGACAACAAAAAAAAAAGGTTCAGCGATACGTATTTCATGGGCTGTGTGTGTCTCTTTGTTTTATGTGTGCGTCTCTTAGGGTCCGTGTGCGTCTCTTTGGGCTGTATGTGTCTCTTTGGGCTGTGGGTGTCTCTTTGTGATGTGTGTGTCTCTTTAGGCTGTGTGTGTCTCTTTGGACTGTGTGTCTTTTTTTTTGGGGGGGGGGGGGGGGTTTGAGTCTTTTTGGTCTGTATGTGTCTCTTTGGGCTATGTGTTTTTCTTTGAGCTGTTTGAGTCTTTTTGGTCTGTGTTTGTCTCTTTGGGTTGTGTTTCTCTTTAGGCTGTGTGTGTCTCTTTGGGCTGTTTGTGTCTCTTAAGGCTATGTGTGTCTCTTTGGGCTGTGTGTCTCTTTGGACTGTTTGAGTCTTTTTGGTCTGTTTGTGTCTCTTTGGGTTGTTTGAGTCTTTTTGGTCTGTGTTTGTCTCTTTGGGACTGTTTTGTGTCTCTTTGGGCTGTTTGTGTTTCTTTGGGCTATGTGTGTCTCTTTGGACTGTTTGAGTCTTTTTGGTCTGTTTGTCTCTCTTTGGGTTGTTTGAGTCTTTTTGGTCTATGTTTGTCTCTTTGGGACTGTGTGTGTCTCTTTGGGGCTGTTTGTGTTTCTTTGGGCTATGTGTGTCTCTTTGGACTGTTTGAGTCTTTTTGGTCTGTTTGTGTCTCTTTGAGCTGTTTGAGTCTTTTTGGTCTGTGTTTGACTCTTCAGTTTTAAGTTCACCATGACATAAAAAATTTAAAGTTCAGTTCTAAATTTTTACATAGAAGATAGGAAAAGTTATACTATGATTGTGATTATTTCCTATGAAGATTAAAAGTTTCACTTCAATTTTTAATTTTTCTCAAAGAAGTGACGAAAAGTTCAACTTCGATTCTGAATTTTCTCAATGAAAATGAAATAAGTTATTGATCATTTCTATTTTCCCAAAATAATATAAAAATTTTCCACTTCAGTTCAGATTTTTCCCAAACAGATGAAAAAATTTAAAATACTGTTCCAAATTTTCCATAGAAGATAGAAAAGTTCAGGTTCTCTTCTGAATTTTACCAAAGAACACAATTCAATTCTAATTTCTCCAGAGAAAATAAAAAGCTTCCACATCAGTTTTAAGTTCACCAAGACATAAAAAATTTCAAGTTCAGTTCTAAATTTTTCCATAGAAGATAGGAAAAGTTATACTATGATTGTGATTATTTTCCATGAAGATAAAAAGTTTCATTTTAAATCTAAATTTTCTTAAATTCAATTCCGACCTTTCTCAAAGATTTAAAGTTCTGTTCCAAATATTTTCCCGGAAAAGAAAAGTTCATCTTCGATTCTGAATTTTCTCAATGAAAATGAAATAAGTTATTGATCAATTCTATTTTCCTAAAATAATATAAAATTTTCCACTTCAATTCAGATTTTTCTCAAAGAGATGAAAAAATTTAAAGTTCTGTTCCAAACATTTTCCCGGAAGAAGAAAAGTTCAACTTCGATTCTGAATTTTCTTAATGAAAATGAAATAAGTTATTGATCAATTCTATTTTCCCCAAAATAATATCAAAATTTTCCACTTCAGTTCAGATTTTTCTCAAAGAGATGAAAAAAATTTAAAATACTTCCAAATTTTTCATAGAAGATAGAAAAGTTCAAGTTCTGTTCTGAATTTTACCAACGAACACAATTCAATTCTAATTTCTCAGAGAAAATAAAAAGCTTCCACTTCAGTTTTAAGTTCACCATGACATAAAAAATTTAAAGTTCAGTTCTAAATTTTTACATAGAAGATAGGAAAAGTTATGCTATGATTTTGATTATTTCCTATGAAGATTAAAAGTTTCACTTCAATTTTAAATTTTTTCAAAGAAGTGAAGAAAAGTTCAACTTCGATTCTGAATTTTCTCAATGAAAATGAAATAAGTTATTGATCATTTCTATTTTCCCAAAATAATATAAAAATTTTCCACTTCAGTTCAGACAAAAGTTATACTATGATTGTGATTATTTTCCATGAAGATAAAAAGTTCCATTTTAATTCTAAATTTTCTTAAATTCAATTCCGACCTTTCTCAAAGAGATTAAAAAATTTAAAGTTCTGTTCCAAATATTTTCCCGGAAAAGAAAAGTTCAACTTCGATTCTGAATTTTCTCAATGAAAATGAAATAAGTTATTGATCAATTCTATTTTCATAAAATAATATAAAATTTTCCACTACAATTCAGATTTTTCTCAAAGAGATGACAAAATTTAAAATATTGTTCCAAATTTTTCATAGAAGATAGAAAAAGTTATACTTTGATATAATTCTAAATTTTCTTAAATTCAATTCCGACCTTTCTCAAAGAGATGAAAAAATTTAAAGCTCTGTTCCCGAAAAAAAAAGTTCAACTTCGATTCTGAATTTTCTCAATGAAAATGAAATAAGTTATTGATCAATTCTATTTTCCTTAAATAATATAAAATTTTCCACTTCAATTCAGATTTTTTCTCAAAGAGATGAAAAAATTTAAAGTTCTGTTCCAAATATTTTCCCGGAAGAAGAAAAGTTCAACTTCGATTCGAGAAAATAAAAAGCTTCCACTTCAGTTTTAAGTTCACCATGACATAAAAAATTTAAAGTTCAGTTCTAAATTTTTACATAGAAGATAGGAAAAGTTATACTATGATTTTGATTATTTCCTATGAAGATTAAAAGTTTCACTTCAATTTTTAATTTTTCTCAAAGAAGTGAAGAAAAGTTCAACTTCGATTCTGAATTTTCTCAATGAAAATGAAATAAGTTATTGATCATTTCTATTTTCCCAAAATAATATAAAAAATTTTCCACTTCAGTTCAGACAAAAGTTATACTATGATTGTGATTATTTTCCATGAAGATAAAAAGTTTCATTTTAATTCTAAATTTTCTTAAATTCAATTCCGACCTTTCTCAAAGAGATGAAAAGAATTTAAAGTTCTGTTCCAAATATTTTCCCGGAAAAGAAAAGTTCAACTTCGATTCTGAATTTTCTCAATGAAAATGAAATAAGTTATTGACCAATTCTATTTTCATAAAATAATATAAAATTTTCCACTTCAATTCAGATTTTTCTCAAAGAGGTCATGCTAATAACGCGAAGGTCGAGGGTTCGATCCCCTCACGAGCCATAGTTTTGACCTTCGTATGGTAACTCCATAAGTTATTTTAGAGATATATCTATATCAACATGCAAAGTCGACGTAGCTTTATTTCATTTTTTAAGGTTCATTTAGACGAGGTTACGTGCGCGCACGTAGAATTATATCAAAGTATAACTTTTTCTATCTTCTATGAAAAATTTGGAACAATATTTTAAATTTTGTCATCTCTTTGAGAAAAATCTGAATTGTAGTGGAAAATTTTATATTATTTTATGAAAATAGAATTGATCAATAACTTATTTCATTTTCATTGAGAAAATTCAGAATCGAAGTTGAACTTTTCTTTTCCGGGAAAATATTTGGAACAGAACTTTAAATTTTTCATCTCTTTGAGAAAAAATCTGAATTGAAGTGGAAAATTTTATATTATTTTAGGAAAATAGAATTGATCAATAACTTATTTCATTTTCATTGAGAAAATTCAGAATCGAAGTTGAACTTTTTTTTTCCGGGAAAATATTTGGAACAGAACTTAAATTTTTTCATCCCTTTGAGAAAGGTCGGAATTGAATTTAAGAAAATTTAGAATATATCAAATTATAACTTTTTCTATCTTCTATGAAAAATTTGGAACAATATTTTAAATTTTGTCATCTCTTTGAGAAAAATCTGAATTGTAGTGGAAAATTTTATATTATTTTATGAAAATAGAATTGATCAATAACTTATTTCATTTTCATTGAGAAAATTCAGAATCGAAGTTGAACTTTTCTTTTCCGGGAAAATATTTGGAACAGAACTTTAAATTTTTTCATCTCTTTGAGAAAGGTCGGAATTGAATTTAAGAAAATTTAGAATTAAAATGGAACTTTTTATCTTCATGGAAAATAATCACAATCATAGTATAACTTTTGTCTGAACTGAAGTGGAAAATTTTTATATTATTTTGGGAAAACAGAAATGATCAATAACTTATTTCATTTTCATTGAGAAAATTCAGAATCGAAGTTGAACTTTTCTTCACTTCTTTGAGAAAAAATTAAAAATTGAAGTGAAACTTTTAATCTTCATAGGAAATAATCAAAATCATAGTATAACTTTTCCTATCTTCTATGTAAAAATTTAGAACTGAACTTTAAATTTTTTATGTCATGGTGAACTTAAAACTGAAGTGGAAGCTTTTTATTTTCTCTTGAGAAATTAGAATTGAATTGTGTTCGTTGGTAAAATTTAGAAGAGAACTTGAACTTTTCTATCTTCTATGAAAAATTTGGAAGTATTTTAAATGTTTTTCATCTCTTTGAGAAAAATCTGAACTGAAGTGGAAAATTTTGATATTATTTTGGGAAAATAGAATTGATCAATAACTTATTTCATTTTCATTGAGAAAATTCAGAATCGAAGTTGAACTTTTCTTCTTCCGGGAAAATGTTTGGAACAGAACTTTAAATTTTTTCATCTCTTTGAGATAAATCTGAATTGAAGTGGAAAATTTTATATTATTTTAGGAAAATAGAATTGATCAATAACTTATTTCATTTTCATTGAGAAAATTCAGAATCGAAGATGAACTTTTCTTTTCCGGGAAAATATTTGGAACAGAACTTTAAATTTTTTCATCTCTTTGAGAAAGGTCGGAATTGAATTTAAGAAAATTTAGAATTAAAATGAAACTTTTTATCTTCATGGAAAATAATCACAATCATAGTATAACTTTTCCTGTCTTCTATGGAAAAATTTAGAACTGAACTTAAAATTTTTTATGTCTTGGTGAACTTAAAACTGAAGTGGAAGCTTTTTATTTTCTCTGGAGAAATTAGAATTGAATTATGTTCTTTGGTAAAATTCAGAAGAGAACCTGAACTTTTCTATTTTCTATGGAAAATTTGGAACAGTATTTTAAATTTTTTCATCTGTTTGGGAAAATCTGAACTGAAGTGGAAAATTTTTATATTATTTTGGGAAAATAGAAATGATCAATAACTTATTTCATTTTCATTGAGAAAATTCAGAATCGAAGTTGAACTTTTCGTCACTTCTTTGAGAAAAATTAAAAATTGAAGTGAAACTTTTAATCTTCATAGAGAAATAATCACAATCATAGTATAACTTTTCCTATCTTCTATGGAAAAATTTAGAACTGAACTTTAAATTTTTTATGTCTTGGTGAACTTAAAACTGAAGAGTCAAACACAGACCAAAAAGACTCAAACAGCTCAAAGAGACACAAACAGACCAAAAAGGCTCAAACAGTCCAAAGAGACACACATAGCCCAAAGAAACACAAACAGCCCCAAAGAGACACACACAGTCCCAAAGAGACAAACATAGACCAAAAAGACTCAAACAACCCAAAGAGACACAAACAGACCAAAAAGACTCAAGCAGTCCAAAGAGACACACATAGCCCAAAGAAACACAAACAGCCCAAAGAGACACAAACAGTCCCAAAGAGACAAACACAGACCAAAAAGACTCAAACAACCCAAAGAGACACAAACAGACCAAAAAGACTCAAACAGTCCAAAGAGACACACAGCCTAAAGAGACACACATAGCCTTAAGAGACACAAACAGCCCAAAGAGACACACACAGCCTAAAGAGAAACACAACCCAAAGAGACAAACACAGACCAAAAAGACTCAAACAGCCCAAAGAAAAACACATAGCCCAAAGAGACACATACAGACCAAAAAGACTCAAACCCCCCCCCCCCCAAAAAAAAAAAGACACACAGTCCAAAGAGACACACACAGCCTAAAGAGACACACACATCACAAAGAGACACCCACAGCCCAAAGAGACACATACAGCCCAAAGAGACGCACACGGACCCTAAGAGACGCACACATAAAACAAAGAGACACACACAGCCCATGAAATACGTATCGCTGAACCTTTTTTTTTTGTTGTCCCAAACTATTTTTTTTATCATGAACTGTTTAGGGACCACAGCCCCAAGAGAAACACATAGCCCAAAGAGACACATACAGACCAAAAAGACTCAAAAACCCTCCAAAAAGACATACAGTCCAAGAGACACACACAGCCTTAAGAGACACACACAGCCTAAAGAGACACACACATCACAAAGAGACAGCCACAGTCCAAAGAGACACATACAGCCCAAAGAGACACACACAGGCTAAAGAGACACACACAGCCCGAAGAGACAAACATAGACCAAAAAGACTCAAACAACCTAAAGAGACACAAACAGACTAAAAAGACTCAAACAGCTCAAAGAGACGCACATCCCAAAGAGACACACACAGCCCTAAGAGACACAAACAGCCCAAAGAGACGCACACACACATCCCAAAGAGAAACACAACCCAAAGAGACAAACACAGACCAAAAAGACTCAAACAGCCTAAAGAGACACACACAGCCCAAAGAGACACAAACACCCCAAAGAGACACACACACAGCCCAAAGAGACAAACACAGACCAAAAAAAAACTCAAACAGCCCAAAGAGACGCAAACAGCCCAAAGAGACAAACACAGACCAAAAAGACTCAAACAGCCCAAAGAGACACAAACAGACCAAAAAGACTCAAACAGCCCAAAGAGACCCACATAGCCCAAAGAAACACAAACAGCCCAAAATGACACAAACAGCCCAAAGAGACAAACATACACCAAAAAGACTCAAACAGCCCAAAGAGACACAAAAACAGACTAAAAAGACTCAAACAGCCCTAAGAGACACAAAAACAGCCCAAAGAGACATACACAGCCCAAAGAGAAACACAACCCAAAGAGACAAAAACACAGACCAAAAAAAGACTCAATCAGCCCAAAGAGAAAACACATATCCCAAAGAGACACATACAGACCAAAAAGACTCAAACACCCCCAAAAAAAAGACACACAGTCCAAAGAGACACACACAGCATAAGAGACACACACATCACAAAGTGACACCCACAGCCCAAAGAGACACATACAGCCCAAAGAGACGTACACGGGCCCAAAGAGACGCATACATCCAACAGAGAGACACACACATCCCAAAGAGACACATACAGGCAAAGAGACACACACAGCCCGAAGAGACAAACACAGACCAAAAAGACACCTTTTTTTTGTTGTCCCGACAGACGCTTGATCGTTTTAGTTTTTTTTTTTTTTTTTACAACATCAAGTGGAGAAATATGTGGGAGTGAAAAAGGATCAAGAATATCTGGAAATTCGTAAGATAGTGGTGGGAGACTCGGAATTCGGAATTGAGTTAACTTTTTTCTCTTCTTTAAGAAAATTCAGAAGAGAACTTGAACATTTTAGCACATCTTTGATAGAACTCAGAATTAAAGTGGAACTCTTTATCTTCATGGTGAATATTCACAATCATAGTATAATTTCTTCTATCTTCAATAAGAAATTTAGAACAGAACTTTAAATTTTTTTCACCTCTTTGAGAAAAATCAGAACTGGAGTGGAACCTTTTTATTTTCTCTAGATCAATTAGAATTGATCTGTAACTTATTTTTTATCTTTGAGAAAATTCAGAATAGAACTTGAACTTTTCTTCACTTTATTGAGAAAACTCGGAATTAAAGTGGAACTTTTTATCTTCAAACTTGAACTTTTCTCACTTCTTTGAGGAAACTCAGAATTAAAGTGGAACTCTTATCTTCATGGTGAATATTCACAATCATAGTATAATTTCTTCTATCTTCAATAAGAAATTTAGACAGAACTTTAATTTTTTTCACCTCTTAGAGAAAAATCAGAACTGAAGTGGAATATTTTTTTTTTCTTTGGAAAAATAGAATAAAAAAAATTTTTTTCACCTCTTGAGAAAAATCAGAAATGGAGTGGACCTTTTATTTTCTCTAGATCAATTAGAATTGCTCTGTAACTTATTTTTTATCTTGAGAAAATTCAGAATAGAACTGCACTTTTTTCACTTATTGAGAAAACTCAGAAGTAAGTGGAACCTTTGTATCTCTTCAAACTTGAACTTTTTCTTCACCTCTTTGGGGAAAACTCAGAAGTTAAGAAGGGAAACTCTTTATCTTCATGGTGAATATAGTCACAATCATAGTCTAATTTCTTCTATTCTTCAATAAGCAATTTAGAACAGAAACTTTTAATTTGTTTTATCACTCTGTAGAGAAAAAATCAGAACTGAAGTGGAATATTTTTTTTTCTTTGGAAAAAAAGAATGATCTGTAACTTATTTCTTTTCATTGAGAAAATTCAGAAGAGAACTTGAACTTTTCTTTACTTCGTTGAGAAAATTTTTTCTCTTCTTTAAGAAAATTCTGAAGAGAACTTGAACGTTTTTGCACTTCTTTGAGAGAACTCAGAATTAAAGTGGAACTTTTTATCTTCCAGGAGAATATTCACAATCGAAGTATAAATTTTTTCTATCTTCTATGGAAAAATTTAGAACAAAACTTTAAATTTTTTATTTCTTTGAGAAAATTAAGAACTGAAGTGGAACCTTTTTTATTTTCTTTAGAAAAAATTAGAATTGAAGTGTAACTTTTTTCTTTCCTTTGAGAAATCTTAGAATTAAAGTGGAACTCTCTATCTTCATGGCGAATATTCGCAATCAAAGTCTAACTTTTTTCTATCTTCTATGAAAAAATTTAGAACAGAACTTTAAATATTTTTCACCTCTTTGTGAAAAATCCGAACTGAAGTGGAAAATTTTTATTTCCATTGGAAAAAATTAGAATTGATCTGCAACTTTTTTTTAAGAAAATTCAGAAATGAAAAGAGGAACCCTTTTATTTTGAAAAAATTGGAATTGATCCGTAACTTTTTTCATTGAGAAATTTTTCATTGAACTTTTCTTTCCTTCATTGAGAAAACTCAGATTTAAAGTGGAACTTTTTATCTTGATGGAGAGTATTCACAATCAAATTATGACACTTTCTATATTCAACAGAAAAATTTAGATCAGAACTGAAGTGGAATCTTTTTTTTATTTTCTTTGGAGAAAATTAGAATTGAACTGTAACTTTTTTCTTTTCATTGAGAAATTTTCAAAAGAGAACTTGAACTTTTCTTCACTTCTTTGACAAAACTCTGAATTAAAGTGGAACTCTTTATATTTATGGTGAATATTTGCAATCAAAGTATAACTTTTTTCTATCTTTTACGAGAAATTTAGAACAGAACTTTAAGTTTCTTTAACCTCTTGAGAAAAATCAGGACTGAAATGGAACCTTTTTATTTTCTCTAGAAAAAATTAGAATTGATCTTTAACTTATTTTTTCTTTGTGAACATTCAGAAGAGACTTGAACTTTTCTTCACTTTATTGAGAAAACTCAGAATTAAAATGAACTTTTTATCTTCAGAAGAGAACTTGAACTTTTCTTCACTTCTTTGAGAAAACTCAGAATTAAGTTGAACTCGTTATCTTCATGGCGAATATTCATAATCATAGTATAACTTTTTTCTTTTTTTTTCTTCGAGAAAATTCAGAAGAGAACTTGAACTTTTCTTCACTTTATTGAGAAAACGCAGATTAAAGTGGAATTTTTTTTTGCGATCTTTTACGAGAAATTAAGAACAAAACTTTAAATTTTTTTCACCTCTTTGAGAAAAATCAGAACTGAAGTGGAGCCTTTTTATTTTCTCTATAAAAAATTAGAATTGATCTTTAACTTATTTTTTCTCTGTGAAAATTCAGAAGAGAACTTGAAATTTTCTTCACTTTATTGAGAAAACTCAGAATTAAAAGTGGAACTTTTTATCTTCAGAAGAGAACTTGAACTTTTCTTCACTTCTTTGAGAAAATTCAGAATTAAACTGGAACTCGTTTTCTTCTTGGCGAATATTCACAATCATAGTATAACTTTTTTTTTCTTCGAGAAAATACAGAATAGAACTTGAACTTTTCTTCACTTTATTGAGAAAACTCAGAATTAAAGTGGAACTTTTTATCTTCGGAAGAGAACTTGAACTTTTCTTCACTTCTTTGAGAAAACTCGGAATGGAAGTGGAACTCTTTATCTTCATGGCGAATATTCTCAATCATAGTATAGACTTTTTTCTATCTTTAACAAGAAATTTAGAACAGAACTTTAAATTTTTTTTCATCTGTTTGAAAAAAATCATAACTAAAGTGGAATCTTTTTTATTTTCTATGGAAAAAAATAGAATTGATCTGTAACTTATTTCTTTTTTCATTGAGAAAATTCAGAAGAGAACTTGAGCTTTTCTTCACTTCGTTGAGAAAACTTAGAATTAAAATGGAACTTTTTATTTCTCTGGAAAAAAAATAGAATTGATCTGTAACTTGTTTTTTTTTTTTCATTGAGAAAATTCAGAAGAGAAATTGAAATTTACTTCACTTCGTTTAGAAAACTTAGAATTAAAGTGGAACTTTTTATCTTCGTGACGAATATTCAGAATCAAAGTATAAATTTTTTCTATCTTCTATTGAAAAATTTAGAACAGAAATTTAAATTTTTTATGTCTTTGAGAAAATTAAGAATTGATCTGTGACTTATTTCTTTTCATTGAGAAAATTCAGAAGAGATTAATAAAATCATATGTATTTTAAACGTGGTTGTTCATATTTCTGAAAACTCAATTTCAACTTTATTAAAAAAAAATCATATATTATTAATAAAATCAGTTGTAATTTAAACGGGGATGTTGGAATTTCTGGAAATTAAAATCCAACTGTATTAAAAAGAATCAAATATTATTAATAAAATGTGATGTATTTTAAACATGGTGGTTCCTATTTATGAAAACTAGAACCCAACTTTATTAGAAAAGCAAATATTATTGATAAAATCAGATGTATTTTAAACGTGGACGTTCTCATTTCTGAAAACTAAAACCCCAACTTTATTAAAAAAAAGTCCTAAAGTAATGTTGATAGTGAAAAAAGATGAGTACTTCAACTTGAAAAACAGGTTTAGGAGGAATATTACGCATTGAACTTGTTCTGAAATAATATAATAAAGTCTTTTGAAAAGTATTTCTTGGTGTTGGGGTATGCAAAAAGTCGTAAAGTAATGTTGGGAGTGAAAAAAAATTTGTACTTCAACTTGTAAAACAGGTTTAGGAGGAATATTAAGAAAAGAAATTGTTCTGAAATAATATAATAAAGCCTTTTGAAAAGTATTGCTTGGTTTTGGGGTATGCAAAAAGTCGTAAAGTAATGTTGGGAGTGAAAAAAGATGAGTACATTCAACTTGTAAAACAGGTTTAGGAGGAATATTACGAAAAGAACTTTTTCTGAAGTAATATAATAAAGTATTTTGAAAAGTATTTCTTGGTGTTGGGGTATGCAAAAAGTCGTAAAGTAATTTTGGGAGTGAAAAAAGATTACCAAAACCCTTGAAAATACTATTAATATTGGGTAAAATGGTGCTATTGTAGCTAGTTTAGAAGGAGAATGCTCCATCAAGGCTACCAAAAAACCCTTGAAAATACTAATAATATAGGGTAAGATGTTGCTATTGTAGCTAGTTTAGAAGGAGCATGCTCCATCAAGGCTATCAAAACCCTTGAAAATACTAATAATATAGGGTAAAATGTTTCTATTGTAGCTAGTTTAGAAGGAAAATGCTCCATCAAGGCTACCAAACCGTTGAAAATACTAATAGTATAGGGTAAATGTTGCTATTGTAGCTAGTTTAGAAGGAGAATGCTCCATCAAGGCTACCAAAAAACCCTTGAAAATACTAATAATATAGGGTAAGATGTTGCTATTGTAGCTAGTTTAGAAGGAGAGTGCTCCATCGTGGCTACCAAACCCTTAAAAATACTAATAGTATAGGGTAAAATTTTGCTATTGTAGCTAGTTTAGAAGGAGAATGCTCCATCAAGGCTACCAAAAAAACCCTTAAAAATACTAACAAAATAGGGTAAAATGTTGCTATTGTAGTTAGTTTAGAAGGAAAATGCTCCATCAAGGCTACCAAAAAACCCTTGAAAATACTAATAATATAGGGTAAAATGTTGCTTTTGTAGCTAGTTTAGAAGGAAAATGCTCCATCAAGGCTACCGAAAAACCCTTGAAAATACTAATAATATAGAGTAAAATGTTGCTATTGTATTTAGTTTAGAAGGAAAGACGAGATTTAATGTCCTTGGTAAAAGTCTGGACGAGATTTAATGTCCTTGGTAAAAGCCTGGACGAGATTTAATGTCCTTGGTAAAAGTCTGGACGATATTTAATGTTCTTGGTAAAAGCCTGGACGAGATTTAATGTCCTTGGTAAAAACCTGGACGATATTTAATGCCCTTGGTAAAAGCCTGGACGAGATTTAATGTTCTTTGTAAAAGCCTGGACGAGATTTAATGTCCTTGGTAAAAACCTGGACGAGATTTAATGTCCTTGGTAAAAGCCTGGACGAGATTTAATGTCCTTGGTAAAATTCTGGACGAGATTTAATGTCCTTGGTAAAAGCCTGAACGAGATTTAATGTCCTTGGTAAAAGTCTGGACGAGATTTAATGTCCTTGGTAAAAGCCTGGACGAGATTTAATGTTTTTGGTAAAAGCCTGGACGAGATTTAATGTCCTTGGTAAAAGCCTGGACGAGATTTAATGTCATTGGTAAAAGTCTGGACGAGATTTAATGTCCTTGGTAAAAGTCTGGACGAGATTTAATGTCCTTGGTAAAAGCCTGGACGATATTTAATGTCCTTGGTAAAAGCCTGGACGAGATTTAATGTCCTTGGTAAAAACCTGGGAAGGAGAATGCTCCATCAAGGCTACCAAAGTTTCAGAAATCTAAAATGATTATTCTCAATAAGTTAGCATTAGCATTCCCTGAGATGCCTTACCTTTTTCGTTTCTACTTTCAAATCCCCTAAGATGTCAATTAATCTCTGACGTTTCCTATGTTCTGGCAACTGTGCACAGTTACATTTTAAATTCCTATGAAGCCTTCCAAATTTATAAACATGTGTCATGGAGAAACTGTGTCACACAGATATCTTGACCCGTCATTATT